>CAJQUW010014976.1:20000-557817 GCA_907163375.1 Prostheceraeus crozeri
CCTAGGCAGAAATGTTAAAGGAGTTTCCATGTTTCTCAGAGAGAATGCCGATTGTACAAATGCAACGAAAATAGTGTCGGAAAACAGAAATTTAATTATAATGAAATTATGTAGTAAATCTTGGATAGACATCAAAGAACTATTCATCATATTGTGTTATCGTGACAACCGTGAATCGAAGCATGTTGAAGAAAACTTCATAAATAAAATAAGAGAATACATAGATCAGTATAAAATGAAAAACATAATCATGATCGGCGACCTAAATGGGAGAATCGGCTCTCTGAACGACAATGAATTCTTAGACATTACTCATAGAGTATCTGATGACACTACCATTAACAAATTTGGAAGAGAGCTTATTGAATTTTGTAATGACACCTCGCTTGTGATAGCAAACGGTCTATATGAGGAAGGAGAATGCACTTTTTATAGAACGCGCAATACTAAGATAAGCAAATCTGTCATTGATTATGTTATGATATCACAATCTATAGTTAGTTGTCTGAATGCCTTCGAGATTATGGAACCAAGATTATACACTGACCACGTACCCATGTGTATCGAAATAAATATAAAATTGCAGAATAAAATTGATAAAAAAGTTGCTGATGGCCATAAGCGCGTAGTGAAGAAGGTAAAACCCTTCAAATGGAATGCAGAGTGCGAAACTAAGTTCAACTTTGAAGAATTTTGGGCTAATTGTAATAAACTGATAAACGACATCAATGTTCATAATGCCAATCAAAATGAAATCTACAAACGATTCATTCATAATACTAAAGAAGCATCTAAAATGACAAGTGGATCTACCATGCAGACAAAATATACCCTTGAAACTCGAAGAATTAAACAAGAGTATAAAGCATCTGTAGAAAAATGGAAAACTAGTAAGACTGAAGATAATTTAATACGGATGCTGAATACGAAGAAAACATTAAGCATCGAAATCAGGAAAGAAAAGCGAAAACTGCAATCGCTGAAGTTATACGATCTCAAGGAAGCAAAATATAAAAATGATAGTAAAAAATACTGGAAACTGATAAATAATAAAAACAGCAAAATTAAAAAGCATCCGAAGACAATTCTAACAGTAACTGAATTTAAGGAAGAATTGGAATCAAATGATAAGATTTTGACGGAAAGAAATAAAGAACTATCCCTGGAAATAGTAACGGAAACATTTAATGTCGTATGTGATGATGAATATCTCAACATGAGTATTGCGAAAGACGAAATAATGTATTCATTAAAGAATGTGAACAATTCAAAAGCTAGTGGACCAGATAACGTAGTCTATGAGATGTTGAAGAAAAATATTGACGATACTTTATCTATACTAGAAAACATGTTTAACCAAATTCTAATTAATGAAATAACTCCTTGGAACTTGAGCTGGACAACCCCAATATACAAAAAAGGAGATAAAAGTCAAGCGCAATCATACAGATTTATCAACCTATCTTCCTGCCTCGAAAAACTTATGACAAAAATTTTCAACAATCGTATCAATAAGTGGATTGCTAAGCATGACATTTTGCACCAGTCTCAGATAGGATTTCGTAAAGAGAAGTCCACATTGGATTGTATATGGCTATTAAAAGAAATAATACAGATACACAAAAACATTAAAGAACCACTATATCTTTGTTTCATTGATTTATCGAAGGCATTTGACAGCATCCCAAAAGATAGAATAATATATAAACTGAGACATATGCTACCAGAAGGAAGATTTCTATCGCTACTACAGAACATGCTCAATGATAAAACTTATAAAATTTTATTCAGTGGAAATGAAAGCGAAGAATTTAGGCTACAAAATGGAATACCTCAAGGCGACGGTCTCTCGCCTACCCCATTTTGCTTATATATTAATGATCTTCTGTCAAAATTAGACAAAAATAGAGATATCGATGCCATTGAAATTGCCGAAATGAAGATTGCATCATTAATTTATGCTGACGATATACTGCTTATGAGCTGTACAAAAGAAGGGCTGGCATGCCAAATTAAAATTGTTCAAAATTATTGCTATGAAAATTGTCTGAGCATTAACTATGAAAAAACTAAAATTATGATATATAACGACGTAAACAAATATAAAGAATTTAATATCACCATGAAAGAAAATGTACATTCCATTGAAGTAGTACACGAATACAAATACCTGGGTGTATTCTTTTCAAAAAATGACAGGAAGCATATTGAAGAATTAGGAAAACGAGGAAAAGTATCAGCATGTACATGTATAACAGTAAAAGCTCTAAAAGAATTTGGCTATGTTGATGGAGAAATTCTGCGAAATTCATTCGAAATGTTGACAATATCAAAAATGAAATCTGGAGCTGAATTCTATTTCGATAAAAACCTCAAAGAATTAAACAAAATACAAGTACAGTGTTTCAAAAACTTTTACCATTTGAAACGTACAACGCCGACGTATTGCATTATAGGAGAATTTGGAATTAAACCGATAGAATTTTATTTTTATAAAGCAGCTTTAAATTACTGGTTGAAATTGAATCGAACTGATGAGCATCAATTAGTAAGAAAAGTATTTAATTCAATATATAAGTATTCAAACCTTCCTAGCTGCCGTAGCACATGGACTACCAGAATGCTCAAATTAATAGATAATCTTCATTTCAATAATGACGAATTCAATCAAATTGAATCAATGAACTTGAACCACAGAACGCGGAATAGTTACAAGAATTTGATAAATAATCGTTTAAATGAATATTTTAGACAGCAATGGATTGAAAGTGCAAGAAGTAGCAATCGAGGTTTAAAATATTTACAACTATGCCGCTTTGAATGCAACTGAAAACAATATCTAAATCAAACAAATGATGATAAAATAATCATGCCTGTTTTAAAGATGAGAACTTTTAACCACAATCTCGTCACTGAAGTTGGCAGATACAATAACAGACAATCTTACGATGAGTGTCTTTGCCTAAATTGTAGCTCTGAAGAAATAGAAGACATAAAACACTTCATCTCTTGCTGTCCTAAGTATGCAGACGCTGGAAGTCTTCTAATACCTTTTCTAGAAACCGATGATAGTGTACATTTCTACGCAGCCATGGACATGCTAAATCTCCAACAGATGAAATCTCTTGCAAATTATATACAACAAGCATCTGAAATAAGAGAATCCTAGAAATTTATGTAGATAGCTATGACGAAATTGTCACTTTATGTGCATAGAAATTGAAATATTTTCTTAGTTATGTGTATACCTCACTCTTGCAGCATAGATATCTCAAATGAGTTAGCATTGCAAAAGACATTGCATAGACAAAGATAATAACAATTGACTTCACATAATTTCCATAGTCGTTTGCTGGCAGCTGCATAGATTTAATGACAAAGTTGCCCACTTTATCGTGTGCACAGAACTAGAAATGAACTAGAATGATAGCCAGGATTTCATCTGATGCTTCCGCCTTCACATCAAGAGCTAAGGGCATTTTTGATATCTTTAAAGGACGGGGTTATAAGAATAATTTGCTGGTTAATTCTTTCATTAAGTCCTTCTCCAAGAATAGGTTCCTCGTTTTTAAGTTTGGTTGTTTTTCGCCCCGCCAGATGCCATCCATCATTGGCATGTTGGGCTAAGATAACCTCTTCTAGTTTTAAGTGCGTCCTTTTGTCCTAATATACAGTCCGTTTCATAAAAAGTGGATCATCCTAAAATTTGACTAAACAAAACATAAGTATGAAACAGAAAGCATTTTTCATGTTATTTCATGTCCCTGATATATTTAAATGTCCTTATATAATCTGATAAGCTATGATGCAGTAACGGTTCTTAAGAAGCTAATATTTTGTGGCCCTACCTTTATTGTCAATGACATTACCAATTCGTCTAGGCATTGATTCGATGATATCGTTGATTTTTGACTGATCTAACTTTCTCCACTCTCTTTTTAACAGTGACGTAAGTTGTGATACGCCATCTGTAGGTAGCAGTGAACGACGAACGTTACGTTTTAGAAATACTCCATACATTTTCTATGGGATTCAGATCAGGAGAACGAGCTGGCCAAGATAATGTCCTAAGCCCTAATTGAGACTTGCATAAGTTGACTCTACTACTCCTGTGACACGTAGCATTATCATCCATAAAAAACCAAGTCGATGGATCACCAAGTTGATCTGTCATTTGGCCAATGTTCATTCGTAAAACATTCACATAGCGTTCAGAATTCATGGTTCCTTGCTGTATGTGAAGTTCAGCCTAGTTCTAGCAAGGGTGACACTTTGTCTTTTGTGAATGCGATCTCGTTATTGTTCATTTGTGCTTTGTATTGTTTTCAACCGGTAAGAGATAGATTTCTAGCTGAAAGCAATCAGGAGTGCTGCCAACACCACCGCAACGAAGTCAGGAAGCTATGGAACATGAAGTCCAGTTAATCACATGTAGCAGTTACATTATTGTTGATGAATAATGGTGCTATACTGGCTCTGATTGACCAATTTTCTTTATTTTTGTTTTGCTTGATAGCTTTTGGCTTGTAGAACAACATATTACATAACAAAGGAAACAAATGTAATTTTATAAGAGTGAGGTATGATTTTGTGTAACATTGCTAAATGAAGATCAAAATATCTACTACTTTTTTATCTATAACAGGAAAACAACTCAATATTCATGCTTGAAATTTCCAACAATGATATTTAGTAAGCACAACTGACATATCTTCCAAATTTCAGAGAAATTCGTTCAAGTTTGGCGGAGTTAGACAAAGTTGAAGTTAAGGCGATGTTTAAGGGTGATCCATTTTTTATGAAACAATCTGTATTAAAAAAAATATATTTTTGGTTAGGTTCTGCTATGTTTCCTTAGGCTTGGATAGACCTTCCATATCGTACATTCGACATGGTTGGCCTGGCCCCGCCATGTGGTATAGGTTGGAGGTTAGGGGCCGAAACCTTGCTTCATGCAGCCACATGGTTCCTCCCTGATGACTCCATACATAGCAAACTTAATTTTGGGTTTTTTAGATTTCTAATTTTCACCTTATGTTATTTTTAGTTAGCTTCTCGTCAGGTCCATGACGAACTCTTATTACAGTTCTTATTTGATAAAAATTAAATCGTTTATAAGTATTAATTTATTTCCCTTATCGTCTTCAGTTGAGTAGACTTGCCTTTATACGTATTTCAGTACCTGCTCTATACTAGAGTAGGTTACTCTATGTTGTCAGTATTAATTTATATTCATTCGTTCATGACTTTTAATTACCTAATTATTTACAGGATTCTCCACTAGGGTAATTGTTTAACTTTGGCGTCTTCCGTTTCCTGGATCCTTCGAATTTTTTTTTGACCGTGTAGTGTCTTAATTTGATTAGATTGATGTGTCTATTGATGGCAGTGCTGACCCAGATATCTATAGTCTGTAAGATTGACAGTCGATACATTCCATAGTTTTTGCATTGAAATGTGGACCGATATCTCTATGCCGAAAGTTGTGAAATAACGTAGATCAAATATGATTTCACCAAATGCTAGTGTCAAACATAGATATCTAAATGAAATTAACAATCGACGTTGGTCTCCATTACGTAGAAAAGTGCAAATAGAAACAAACAATAAAACAACGTCAGATCAGCATATTGACAGATTGCCAACGACAAATCGATTGTGAATGACATGAATTGTAATCACTGGTATAGATAGATGCTTCATGAAATTTGACAAATCACCCCACACTAACTGCCAATACGAGTCAGAAGGTCCGGAATAAATCTGCATTCATCACAATATCCTTATCACTTTCACATTGATTGCAGGTGAGTGTCAATGAAACTTTGACATCTATTGAGTAGTACTGTTGATACAATGAATATTTTCTGAATTAACTTACAATATAACTTTTGTGCATGACCTCCGGACCTTCAGAATTGACTCGTTTATTAACACTTAAAATAATAGTTCTGTTGGTGTGTGATTGTGCAAATAAATAGACAAACGATATTATTAATGATTGAATATGCGCTCGATGAATTTATGCAAATTTATTGATTATGAAGCTGGGTTTCCTTTTAAGATATGCCATAATGTCCACATGACTTCTGACTCATTCTATACATTCATGCCTTCATTTAACTCATTGAATCTGTTGATGCATCTTAAATGCTCTCTTAAAATTTTTCCATGAAAGATTTCTCAAAGGATTATGCTTATTGATGCTTCAGTAGCCTCGTGAATGTCTCCTCTCCGCCACGGTCCTGATAACGTACTTCATTCATCCCATTTTATCATTTCACCATCATTTAATACACGCTCAAACTCCATTTTATCATTGCATCATCAACATTTATGTAATGTTTTGCCTTAATGGCTAATAAACTTCTGAGTTCTGAGTCCTGAGAAGAGAGAGAGAGAGAGAGAAGAGAGATATGATCAAAGATATACAAGATACTGATATTGTGTGTTTTACTGAAACCCACTTAAATGAAAATGCATCTACAGATCTATCTATCAACAGGTTCAACGTCTTGGAGACGTCGAGTAAAAATAAGAATAATTTCGGAAGACAGATTAAAGGAATCAGCTTGTATTACAGAAATGAAGAAAACGGACTTTATGTAGAAAAATTGATAGCGGAAAATGGAGACTTAGTAATTATAAAAATGCTAAATGCTCAATGGAAAGACTTGAAAGAAATATTTCTTATCTTGTGCTACAGAGAAAGCAGAGAATCAAAATACGCTGACAAAAATTTCTTAAATAGGATAAAAGAATATATGAAAACGTTCAAGATGAAGAACATCATAATGTTGGGAGATCTTAATATTCGAATCGGTAACCTAAATGACAACGCACATATGTATCTCTCCATCAGAAAATCAGAAGATGTAATCATAAATAAACAAGGCAGAGAAATGATTGATTTCTGTAATGAAAACTTTCTTGTAATAGCTAATGGTAGATATGATGCCGGAAAGCATACATATTGCAGAATTCAAAACGAAAAAATCTATAAATCAGTCATCGACTATTTGATCATGTCGGAATCCATGATAGAAAAATTAAAAGCCTTTGAAATTTTAGAGCCCAAGTCATTTACGGACCATAGACCTTTAAAAATAGAATTTAATATAGAAATAAAATCATCGATTAAGGCTTATGCTGACAAATATAGAGATAACACGGATAAAGCTATTAAACCATTCAAAATGTCCATAAATTATGATTTATGTAAGTTTCAAGAAACTCTATCAACAAAAAGTACAGCACTACTAAAGAAAATAAATGAAGATAAGCCAAATTCGATAGAAATATATAATGACTTGATTAACGCATGTAAAGAAATATACAACAAAATAGAACCGAATACAGAAATAACTTATTCTAGAGATACTAGAAATCTTCGTAAAACTTATAATTCTGCTATCAAAACTTATAAACAAGATTCAACCGAGGAAAATCTACATGGTCTGCTACAAAAAAGAAGCAATACAATAGAAGCTTGAAATTAGAAAAACAAAATTTACAAAAGTTAAAATTATCTGAACTTCAAAATGCAAAAATTAACAATGATTCGAAGAGATAATGGCAGCTGTTAAATGGAAGCAAACCTAAGAAAGCTAAAAAAGTCAAAAGTAAATTAACCGCAGAAAATTTTAGAGACAATCTTGAAAATAAAAATCAACATTTTATACAGTCAAATATCCATCAAAGTAAAATAGATCCTCATGCATGTACAAAGAGCGAAGATAATCATTTAAATAAAAAAATCACTTTAATGGAAATTGAAAAAAGCAGTTAAGTCAACAAAAAATTCTAAATCCAGTGGCCCAGACAAAATTGTATATGAAATGTTTAAGAACAATCCAAGTCAAATTAGGGTGCTGGAAGTACTTTTCAACAACATCTTGCATGATAAAACCACTCCATGGGAATTAAGCTGGACAACTCCTATCTTTAAGAAAGGAGATAAAAACAATGTGAATTCATATCGGTGTTTAAATTTATCATCATGTGTTGAGAAGGTTCTAACAAAGATATTGAACGATAGACTACATGCTTGGATTGATAAATACGGATTTCTTCATGAATCTCAAACTGGGTTCCGAAAAGAACACTCAACCATAGATAATGTCTGGATGATCCGAGAAATTATTCAAATTCACAAAAATAATAGACAACCCCTTATGCTTCATTGATCTTTCAAAAGCTTTTGATTCAATTCCTAAATTTCATTTAATTAACAAATTAAGAGCCATTATACCAAAAGGTGACTATTTGTCCTTAATGGAAAATATAATTAACAACAAAAAATACAAAATATTATTTGATGGAAAAGAAAGTGGAGAATTTAGATTGAATAATGGAATTCCACAGGGAGACAGTTTATCACCAATATTATTTTTCCTTTATATAAATGATTTGCTCCATAAATTTGACGCAAATATGATGAATATTGATCCTGTCGAAATAATTGATATTAAATTAGCGTCACTAGTATATGCTGATGATATGGTATTGCTAAGCAAATCACAATATGGATTGATCAGCCAGCTGAAATACATGAAAAATTTTTGTAATGAAAACGGTCTTACAATAAACTATGAAAAAACTAAAATTATGATACATAATGAAACAGACACATATAACGAGTTATTGCTTAAGGATAATAACGTTACAACATCAATTGAGGTGGTGAAAGAATATAAATATTTAGGTGTTTGGATTGCCAAAAGCGCCAGAAAGCAAATTGAAGAAATCACTAAGAAAGGAAAAGCATCATCATACATAACAGCTAAAACTCTGAAAGAATTTGCAACTGTTGACGCTAAAATATTAAATGAAACATTTGAAATGTTGACTCTATCAAAATTGAAATATGGTGGTGAATTATTTTTTGATAGAAATTTGAATGATCCGAATAAAATAATCATGCAGTTCTTTAAAAAATTTCACTATCTAAGAATCACGACCCCAAACTACTGCATCATTGGTAAATTCGGCATAAAACCCTTGGAATTCCATCACTATAAATCAGCTTTAAATTATTACATGAAGTTAAAGGAGGATAAAACTGATCTCAGACTTATTACACGAATTTTTAGAGCTATAGATGCCAACTTAAACCTGAAATCATTCCGCAATACATGGTGTGACAGGATAATTAAACTGATGGAAAAGACTCAATTGCAACAGCTACAAAACTTTGATTATAATGATAAAAAGCCAAAAACTGTTATCAACACCGTTTTATTTGAATATTTCAGAAAAGAGTGGATTTACAGTGCAAAAAATAGTAACAAAGGAATAAGATATTTAGAGCTATGTAGATTTCAATATGAGACGAAGCAATATTTGCATTTAGTCAGCAATAAAATTAAAATTGAAAATATCCTGAAACTTCGAACTGGTAATCACATTCTTGCAGCAGAAACTGGCACATATAAAAATCGAAGTACTCATAATGATTTCATTTGCAAATTTTGTGACACGAATGAAATAGAAGACATTTTTCATTTCATGTCAATTTGTCCACGATATAGAACTGAGCGACTTGCATTGATTCCATTCCTAAGTGATTGTGATCGGTCGGATTTCTATGAAATTATGAACATGCCAAAGGCAGGGCAAACGTGTGCCATCGATGAATTGATTGACAAAGCAATGCATATCAGGAAGAAAAGATAATGTTAGCTCTTCTTACATTAATAAGTCCACTTTGCAAGTTCATTACCATGCGCATTCTATTAAGTTGATCAATTGCTTCTGATGCGATTTCTATGAAACCTTGAATAGAATGACAGACGCGTGATGATGATAATTATTTCATAAATGTTTCAATTTATGTGCTTGAGAAACAATAGATGACGTTTACATTAGGATTTTCATCACATTTGAATGTTTTAAAAATTCATCAGTACACGCAACCTACCATATTGATCAACTGCTTCTGATTTCTATGCAACTATGCATGCAAAAAAGGTTGTACAGATCCATGTTGTTAATGAATTCATCGATAAAGCAATATACATGTATATGAAACAGTTGACATTTACTTTGATGTGCCAACCTGTCTGTTTGATAAATACATTATCACGCCCATTCTGCTACAACTTCGGTGAAGTACTGACTGCAATATCTATGAGACCATAAAATGAACAATCAATGATCGATTTACGTAGCTTCGGACATAACAAACAGTGCCGAATGATTAATATTCACTGTAACTGATAGACTGTGCAACAATTATTCCACTCTGCAAGCATTTCCAGATATCGGAGGTCGGAAAATATTCAAGCTCGTGTTCAAACTTGTCTAATCATACTTTTCTCACATCATTTCAGGTATGTAAAATTATTCATTTCAATTTCTGTTCTTGAACGTGATGTGTTTTGTAGAGTTTTTCCCTTCTCGCCATGCTTGGTATAATGGACTTCTGACTCTTGGAACACATCACGTTCAACTATATATACCTACAAAAGTTTTGATATTTAATAAACCGAACCTCCGATTAAATAATAGGGTTACTAATTTGCTGTGATGAAGTGTGATTGGTAAATAAGACATTAATAACATTTACTAATTCTTAATTAAATACATACTTATCATTGCTATTGCCATGCACATAAATGTCGTTTTGAGATATGTTTGCCTCCTCTCCTCACTCGTTTATGACATTCCTTCTTGCTCTATTCATGCATGCCTGACAATGTATGATTGTTATGCTGGTTTGAAGTGCGGCAAAGACCATGAGATACGAATGCGCGTTAGCGCATGAGTATCTATGGTCATTGCCGCACGCCAAACCAGTATAATAATCACATTGTTCAATAGAAATCTATGGAAGTCATGAAATGGATATTTACTTGACAAAAAAGCGTGCGGACAATGATTGTCTGCACGCCTTTTGGCATTGTCAGAACTATGACTTTTGCATTTCTATTGAACAATGATAATGCTCTCTATGCCACGAAACTGAAACCGATGCATGTCTTTTCAAATGTACCATATTCACTCTCATCTATGTAATCTCGTTATCATTTCATACTCATCCCTTCATGCTCTTGTAAATACTATCATTTCAACGTTGAATTTGTCATTGTGCACCGGACATTTTTCAGACTTGTCCAAACGTTGCATCCGTCGACTTGCTTCAGATAGACCTCTCGTGAATCATTCCTATTCGTGGTTGCTGCATTCGTACATTCATCGACTTCATTCATTGATGTAATCTTCATCTTATTATCATTAGTTATCATCATCACATGTTTCTTTGTTTGTACCAAACTTTGGTCAATAAACATTCTGAGTTCTGAGAGAAGAGAGAGAAGAGAGAGAGAAGAGAGAGAGAAGAGAGAGAGAAGAGAGAGAGAAGAGAGAGAGAAGAGAGAGAGAAGAGAGAGAGAAGAGAGAGAGAAGAAAGAGAGAAAGAGAGAAAGAGAGAGGGAGAGAGGGAGAGGGAGAGAGAAGAGAGAGAGAGGGAGAGATAGAAGAGAGAGTACATGTGGTATACATGTGGTAAAAGTAGTAATTCATTGGGCAGAAATGTCAAAGGAGTATCTTTATTTTTTAAAGAAATCAGCAATTCAAAGGTGGCTAAATTACCGATTGGAAACATATTAAGGATGTGTTTCTAATATTATGTTATAGAGATAATTGAGAATCTAAATATGCAGAGGGAAATTTTCTAAATAAAGTCAAAAATTACATTTCTAATTTTAAAATGAAAAATGTTATCATGATCGGTGATATGAACGGAAGAATAGGTTTACTGAATGACAATGAACATCAGGATATACCATCTAGAACTTCGGATGATAAGCTTGTCAATATATATGGAAGAGAGCTAATAGAATTCTGCAATGACACTTCCCTCATAATCACTAACGGTCGTTTTGAAAAAGGAAAAAGTACGTTCTATAAAAGAAATAAAGAAAACAACTGCACATCGGTTATTGACTACTTATTAGTCTCGGAAACAATGCTGAAATATTTGAAAGCCTTTGAAATACTGGGGCCAAAAATGTATACTGATCATGCGCTGATGACAATTCAATTCAAGATAGATTCAAAAGCAAAAATTAAAAAAATGCGACCGAATGTCCAGAAGAAAAGAGAAGCAAAAGTTATGCCATTTAAATGGACTGACAAAAGAGATAAAAAGTTTCAATTTCATGAATTTCAAAATAATTGTGATAATCTAATAAATGATATTCAATCAGGAAACATGCAATAAAAAGAATTTTACAATCAGTTTGTAAAATATGCACACGACGCTTCTAAAACAGTAAATAAAACAAAATCAAGAGCTATTTACAGCATGGAAACCAGAGAAATTAGACAAGAATATAAAGCTTCGCTTGAAAAGTGGAAATTAAATGAAACAGACGAAAATCTGGCCCTTCTTTTACAAAAAAGAAGACATTGAACAGAGAAATTAAAAGAGAAAGACGGAAATTACAATCAAAAAAACTGAAAGATCTAAAAGATGCCAGAAATGATAATGACTATAAAAAATATTGGGAACTGATAACTGATAAAAAGCGTCATTCCAAAGTTAATACCAAAACTTTACTATGTGCAGACGATTTCAAAAAAAGAGTTGAAATTCGAGACGGAGCTTTATCTAAATCAAACTTGGAATTATTTAAGACAATCAATTTGTCAAACTCAGATGAATTAAATGCAAATGCAGATTTGACTCTAAATATGAAAATAGAGAAAAAAGAAATCACCTATTGTTTAATGTTGATGAGTAATTCTAAATCTAGCGGACCCGACAGTTGTCTATGAGATATTAAAGAAAAACATTGAATGTACTTTAGAAATTATACAAAGTTTGTTTAATGAGATATTGGATGACCAAGCTACTCCCTGGAATATGAGCTGGACGACACCTATCTTCAAAAACGGAGATAAGAATGATATAAACTCATACAGATTCATAAATTTGTCATCGTGCCTTGAAAAGCTTTTAACAAAAATATTCAATAACCGACTTAATGATTGGATTGATAGGCATGATTTACTGCATTCAGCTCAGATTGGTGGAAAGAAAACTCCACTCTCGATAGTGTTTGGATTTTGAAAGAAATAATGCAAATAAACAAGACTATTAAAAAACCGCTATATCTATGCTTTATTGATCTTTCAAAGGCCTTCGATAGCATACCAAAGAATATATTGATTACAAAATTGAGAAAGTTTTTACCTCAAGGAAAATTCATTAATTTATTACAAAATATACTCAATCATAAAACATATAAGATTCTATTTAACGGAGTAGAAAGCAGCATTTTTAATTTACAAAATGGTATTCCTCAAGGCGACAGTTTGTCACTTACTCTATTTTGTTTGTATATGAATGACCTATTATTGAAGTTAGATGAGAACATCTTTCAGATTGATCCTATCGAAATTGGGAATTTGAAAATTGCTTCTTTGATCTATGCTGATGATATATTGTTAATGAGCGCTTCAAAACAGGGACTAATTCAACAAATCAAGATCATTCAAAACTACTGCTATGAAAACGGTTTAAGTGTCAATTATGATAAAACAAAAGTTATGATTTTCAATGAAAAACAAGAATATAAACAAGTAAATGTGGAATCAAATGGGAAAGTATCATCAATTGAAATAGTAGATGAATACAAATATCTTGGTGTATTATATCCAAAAATGATAAGAAACATATTTCAAGTCTGTCAGAGCGAGGTAAAATTTCGGCTTGTATAACAGGAAAATCAATGAGAGAATTTGGCTATGTAGACGGTGAAATATTGCGAAATTCGTTTGAAATGCTAACTTTCTCCAAAATAAAATACGGTGCTGAATTATGCTTTGATAAAAATCTGAAAGATTTAGATAGAATTCAAATACAATTCTTCAAAAAATTCTATCGTTTAAAAAAGACAACACCAAATTATTGTATCATTGGAGAATTTGGGCTCAGACCTGTAGAATACCATTTTTTCAAAGCTGCAATAAATTACTGGCTAAAATTATGTAAATTAAATAATAAACACCTAATAAAACCAATGTTTAGCACTATTTATGCAAATATAGAAATTCCAAAATTTAGTAAATCTTGGGTATCAAGGATAATCAAATTAATGAGAAAAATTAACATTGACTACTTATGTAATCCTCACGATGTCACCGAAAAGATGAATTACAAATCCATTGTAAATAGTCATTTAGTTGAATACTTTAGACAGCAGTGGATTGGGAGTGCTAAAAATAGTCACAAAGGACTAAAATATTTAGAATTATGTAGGTTTGAATGCAAGCTGAAAGCGTATCTCAATTTAACAGATGACAATAAAATAGTTATGCCAATTTTGAGAATAAGAACTGGCAATCACACACTGTTTACTGAAATCGGTAGATATAATGACAGAAAATCATACAATGAATGTATTTGTCAAAATTGTGATAGTGATGATGTTGAAGATTTACTTCATTTCTCATTGCCCAAAATACACTGATATAAGAAACAATCTTATTCCATTCCTTAAATCCGATAATAGTGCAGATTTCTATGATATGATGAATAGACTGAGTCTAAAGCAGATGAAAGTTCTTTCAAGATATATCGAGGAAGCAAATTCCATCAGAAACTCGAGTAAATGAGATATCTATGCATCCTTCACATATTAGTTTCAATAGATATTGCTTTGTGGTAGTGTTTTTCTCATAGACTTCTAAATTTCTCTGGACAGATAGGTGAGTAAAATTTTAAATCATTTTCTACATGTTCAGGCCAACCAACAGTTGTTTTACAGATCGAATTTTATAGCTACTAGAAGTGGCAAATGCCTATTTGAAGTGAGTCTCTTGTGCGATTCATACGAATGCAAATACCAAACAATTATATCGCTGGTGATTGTCAACCGAAATGCAATGACAGTGTAACATCAATACATTCGTCTGCATAACAAAGAAATTTGAATTTGTAGCTGCATCGAGTTAGTAGAAAGTATCCCAACTAAGCATTCCGTCTTGTGTAACCTTCAATTCCATGAATGTGACTTCAATGCCACCACGAAGGACATGCATCATCATGGCAAGCAAAGAAGAAAAATAGAGGAAATGAAATAGCGTAATCTAAAGGACTGCCATCATATTTCCAATTTCTGTTTAGATGCTTCTCCAAGCAACTACAAAGCCGCAATCCGGCATGGCCACATTTTCCAGTACATTTCCTGGCAATGGAAACACATCCAGAGGATCTTGTTATGTCGATTTTGTCAAAAATCTACGAGGAAGCCATTCTATCTTGGTTTGTGACATCTCAAAATGATCATGGATTTGCGATCATGAGTTGAAATCTTCCCTTCAGCGTCGTCGCATTATTGACTGTCGAAATATCTGCGAATGTTCGCATCTATCACAGAGAGAAATCCATTCCAACAAGCACATGATGTATTTATCATTTATCACAAGTTTTCCAAAGTTGTCAATATGATGACTTTGTATAATCTCTCTGGGTGACAAGTCAGCAATAGAAATTCGCAATTATTTTGCACTTCGGAATGATTGACAAAGTTGCTGGTGAAAACGAAGTCAACGGACGGAAGAGTCACCCATAGCAATGACCATTGAAAGGGACAGTTTCGAGCGGAAAAGAGAATCCACCGATTCCCACACCATGAATGTCCTGAAATCAAGCGGAACAGAACAGGGATCAGGACCGTGAACTATACGGAGATCCTTCTTTGCATTTACTTTCATGAAAACAATGATGATGGACATAATAAGCATTCCCAACCTGAGCATTCACTTCTGACGAGGTTGGAACAGACATAGAGCAATCCGAAGTGTGATGGAGCTTGGAAAAGAACATTCGGATTATCTTGAGAAGTGTTTCGACTGGATACGTGAAATGACTAAAGCAAATTATTTTATCTCCATCGTCATCGCACAGAGAGTGAAAATAAAATAAAAACAATTTCTTCATTGAAGTTTTCCGGACTCAGTCTGAAAAAGGTTGATTATAAAATATCATGCAGTCAACCACAGAAGATGAAATATATACAGGATGTGAATGTTTTTAATTTCAAAGACTGATTTCAACCTGAATCCTAATAATCGAGATGATCCCAGTGGTGCTAGTTGCCTTTCACTTTATTTTCTGAAATGTAAAAAATGTGATTCCTGCTGTGAATGCACTGTCAGAAATATTAAGTTGGCAATGTTCGAAATCCCTGAAGCTGCAAAACTTTTGAATAAAATTTATCATAGGGTCTTTTCCACCAAACGCATCTGTGCTTCAACCATGCATTCTTTATTGGAAAGTATTCTATGAGATCAAACTGAATAGTTGTCTAAGAAAATAGATTCATCGAAGAGAAAATGAAAAAACGGTGTTCAGAATATCGATATTTTATTTTTCTTGGTGACTTTTCCGCTTAATTCTTCGCAAAATCTCGCTGTACATGCGCCTTATAACCTAGTGCTCATAAATATACAATCATAATGTGCTTGACATTTATTGTGCTGGCAAAATTTTGATAATGCAGAATGACAGTCTGTTTGTAAAGTAGCCAAATTTAGGATTTCTGGCCTGATCATGCATGAAGCCAATTCCAACCTATCTGTCCAGAGAAATTTAGAAGTCTATGGTTTTTCTTTGCAACAAGAGCCATAGAAATCGAAAAGTTAAAGCGATCGAATGACAATGATAACCAGTGCATTGAAGATCATCACTTACATTCTTCTGTCATCATGCTAGGGATATCTGTTGCAAACTTGATTGAATCCTGCCAGTAGATCCAGTACAGCTATTTCGTGAATGGTATGAAAAACAGACATATCTATCTCTATGTCAAAATGCAACGGTGAAATTGCTTTGTGAAATAAATAAATGAAGCCGACAAGTCATTTATTTTGCTGCGGTCATAGACATGATTCGTCATTGTTGTCACAAAACTAGTTAACCGATTTCTATGTCACACTAACACATGGATCAATAAGATAATGGTTAAAAACCACAAGGATATGCCCTTGCATCAAACCGATAATTCGACAATAGACTGAATGAAATCTATTCACTGTCATGCACACATTTGTTCCGGTACTGATAATTCACTCTTGCGATTTACCGAGTCACTGAAGGTCCGGATCTACTAAAAGTCTCTCATTACTGTGAAGTCAAATTTTTCTCATTCATATCTTACAGGTGAGTCTCATGAATCATTTGATTGCATAATTTTTTGACTAAATCTTTATACATGTAAATTGTTTCGTGCATGTCAGTATATGTTATAAAATGACTTCCGGACCTTCATGTATGACTCGCAAATAACACTAAGGGGTATGAGAGTGAAAGTGTGTGTGGTTGCCAAATTGAATAAAAATTGATAAAATCGATGACATTAATAATATGAAACCGACTTTAGTAATGCATTGATAAATGTGCACACAATTCTATGAAATTTATGTAAACTTTCGAAAAAATGAATATGAAAATACTTTGAATAAATGTGTATTTTGCATTCTATGCATTTCAGCCCTATCATTTCTATTCAAATAATTAGCACATACGTTGAACAGTAATTGATATTAGGTTGCTTACTGTGTCTCCTCTCCTATCACAGAATCATATTTATTTCATCGAGTGGACATCGTACCTGCTTCATCACCTCATTTTATCATTTCACAACATTTGTAATCTTCTCATCATTTTATCTATAAATCATCCCTGTATGTTTTGCCATAACCATGGCTAATAAACATTCTTGAGTTCTTCGAGTTCTTGAGAGAGAGAGAGAGAGAGAGAGAGAGAGAGACGTGCAATAATTGCCCATCATGCTCATCTTATCATTCTCCCATCGTGCTTATTTTATATCGATGAACACGTGAGAATGAACATCACTGAATCATTTTATCATTTTATCATTTCATTCTAACGTCATCAATGTTTTGTCAAATGTTTTTGCCTAATAAACATCTTGAGTTCTTGAGTTCTTCAAAGAGAAAGAGAGCCGTATTTGACGGTCTCAAAAATTTGATGTTTATTGCAATAATTGCATGATGTCGATGTCCATCACACAATCACCATCGTGCTTCATTGAGATGACTGCTGGAAAAGAATGTGGCAAATGCGGAGAAGCAGCCAGCAAGCAAGAGTATCTATTATGCGATAAGCGCGAAAAATGCTATCGTTTCTCGTGTACGGGCCTACCGCCATACGAAATCGTTAAGTACGTAAAAAGGAAGTTCAACAGGAAATACTGCTGTGAATTTTGCACCAATTGTCAATACGAAGCTGAGATACGAGACATCAACACCACACTGAATCAGGCTTGTGATCCCAAACATGAAGACGACCGAGTGAAGGAGCTAATGGAGGAGATACGGATTTTGAGCAGAACGAAAGAAGACCTAATATTATCACTGTCAACCTACGAATCGGAACTGACCAGACAGGAAGAGAAGGTGAAAGAATTACGAGAGAAAATGAATGAAGATTATTAAGAAGGAGAAAGGAAGACCACAAGAGCACAAATCCCCAACAACGAAATGGCAAAGGCAATTGAAGAAATCAAAGAAATTGTGTGGAAAATTGAACGAAGAACAAAGGAGACAACTGGCAACTCAACAAACCAACAACAACAGCAAAGTGTGCAGCGACTGAACTACAACCGGAACTTTCGATCAAACAACTACCGCAACAACAACTACAGGGGGAATTATCACAATCGCTACAACAACCAAAAGTGCTACGTCTGCGGGAAATTCGGCCACATCTGTTTCAGAAACTGTTTTCACAATCCTCGAAGATACCACCAACAAAGGCATTTCAATAACAACAGAGATTACCGACCAAGAATGAACAATCAGTGGCAACCCTATCTGGCCCAAAGACAGTACTCAGGCTATCAAACCCAACCTAACTTTTGGGTTCCACCACCAGCACCGTTAGCTCCAATGGCTTCACAAACACAGTTCTCCGCGCCCACTATGCCGCCTTCAGCTCACCAGCAGCAGTACTTTTGATGCTGAGAAAGGAGAGGAGACAGAAAGATCACGGTATGACAATGATGACCACAATAGTAAGGATTTTGATCTCAAAATATTTTATGTAAATGTTAATGGGCTAATTAAATTTAAATTGGAAAACTCAGATATCATTGATGATGCTCAAAACGCAGATATTATTTGTTTGGCAGAAACCCATTTGAATTATAAAAATGAACCCATTTCAATAAATAATTATGGTAACATGTGGTACATGTGGTAAACGTAGTAATTCTTTGAGTAGAAATGTCAAAGGAGTATCAGCATTTTTTAAAGAAGAAATCAATAATTCAAACGTGAATAAACTAGTCTCTGAAAACGGTAATATCGTGGTAATGAAACTTTGTCATACCGATTGGAAAGATATAAAATAATTGTTTTTAATATTGTGTTACAGAGATAATCGTGAATCTAAATATGCAGAGGGAAATTTTCTTGATAAAATCAAAAATTACATTTCTAATTATAAAATGATAAACGTTGTTATGATTGCTGACATGAACGGAAGAATAGATCTACTGAATGACAATGAACATCTGGATATACCACCTAGAAATTCGGATGATAAACTCATCAATAAATATGGAAAAGAACTAATAGAATTTTGTAACAATACTTCCCTTATAATCCCTAATGGTCGATTTGGAAAAGGAAAAAGTACATTTTATAAAAGAAAGAAGGAAAACAATTGCACATCTGTAATTGACTACCTATTGATATCAGAAAGCATGCTGAAATATCTGAAGGCTTTTGAAATAATGGAACCGAAACTCTATACTGATCATGCCCCCATGAAAATTCAATTCAAGATAGATTTAAAATCAAAACTTAGTAAAATACGACCAAATGTTCAGAAAAATAAAGATAAAAAAGTCATGCCATTTAAGTGGACTAACGGAGGTGACGAGAATTTTCAATTTCATGAATTTCAAAATAATTGCGATAATCTAAGAAATGATATTCAATGTGGAAACATGCAACAAAAGAAATTTACAATCAGTTTCTAAAATATACACATGACGCTTCTAAAACAGTAAATAAAATATAATCAAGAGCAATTTACAGTATAGAAACCAGGAAAATAAGACAAGAATATAAAGCGTCGGTTGAAAAGTGCAGATTAAATGAAACAGATGAAAATCTAGCTCTTCTTCTAGAATCAAAGAAAACATTAAACAAAGAAATCAAACGAGAAAAACGAAAATTACAATAAAAAAAATGAGTGATCTTAAAGATGCTAAAAATAGCAACGATTATAAAATATATTGGCAACTGATAAATGGTAAAAAACACCATTCCAAAATAAAAGCCAAATCTTCAATATGTGCAGATGATTTTAAAAAGGAGTTGAAAATAGAGATAAAACTTTAACTAAATCAAACTTAGAAATATGCAAGACAATCAATTTTTCAAACTTAAATGAATTAAATGCAAACCCAGATGTAGCTCTTAATGTGAACATACAAGAAAAAGAAATCACTGAATCCTTGTTGATGATGAAAAATTCTAAATCTAGCGGACCTGACAAAGTTGTGTATGAGATATTAAAGAAAAATATTGAATATACTTCAAAAATTCTTGAACATTTGTTTCATAAAATATTAGATGACCAAATTACTCCATGGAATATAAGCTAGACGACACCTATCTTCAGAAATGGAGACAAGAATGATGTTAACTCATACAGATTCATAAATTTATCCTCATGCCTTGAAAAACTTTTAACGAAAATTTTTAACAACCGTTTAAATGATTGGATTGACAGGCATGCTCATTCAGCTCAAATTGGTTTCAGGAAAGACAACTCCACACTCGACAGTGTTTGGATTTTGAAAGAAGTAATGCAAATAAGTAAGAGTGATAAAAAGCCACTATATCTGTGTTTTATTGATCTTTCAAAGGCCTTCGATAGCATACCAAAGAATATATTGATTACAAAATTTAAGAAATATTTTACCTCATGGAAAGTTCATTAATCGGTTACAAAATATACTCAATTGTAAAACACATAAAATATTTTATATAATGGAGTAGAAAGCAGCATTTTTAATTTACAAAATGGTGTTCCTCAAGGCGACAGTTTGTCACTTACTCTATTTTGTTTGTATATGAATGACCTATTATTGAAGTTAGATGAGAACATCTTTCAGATTGATCCTATAGAAGATGGACATTTGAGAATTGCTTCTTTAATCTATGCTGATGATATATTGTTAATGAGCGCTTCGAAACAGGGATTAATTCAACAAATCAAGATCATTCAAAACTACTGCTATGAAAACTGCTTAAGTATTAATTATGATAAAACAAAAGTTATGATTTTCAATGAAAAACAAGAATATAAACAAGTAAATGTGGAATCAAATGGGAAAGTATCATCAATTGAAATAGTAGATGAATACAAATATCTTGGTGTATTTATATCCAAAAATGATAAGAAACATATTTCAAGTCTGTCAGAGCGAGGTAAAATTTCGGCTTGTATAACAGGAAAATCAATGAGAGAATTTGGCTATGTAGACGGTGAAATATTGCGAAATTCGTTTGAAATGCTAACTTTCTCCAAAATAAAATACGGTGCTGAATTATGCTTTGATAAAAATCTGAAAGATTTAAATAGAATACAAATACAATTCTTCAAAAAATTCTATCGTTTAAAAAAGACAACACCAAATTATTGTATCACTGGAGAATTTGGGCTCAGACCTGTAGAATACCATTTTTTCAAAGCTGCAATAAATTACTGGATAAAATTGAGTAAATTAAATAATAAACATCTGATTAACCCATTAGGCGCCGAATTTTTTTTGAAAGTAATTATCAAAAATTTGAATGGAACCATATTATTCAATCACGTTTTGATACTTTATGACGATCTTACCGAAAATAAATGTTCATTTCATCGTTTTTGATGATGTTCCACATGTGGAACATTGGCGCCTTGAGACTATACATTTTTTAAGAATTTTTGAAGAATATAAGCCGTTGTATATTTGTTTATACTTGACAGATTGCTTATATTTGACATATTTGTTTATACATTAAAATAATATTCTATGCTTATACGTTAATTTTAATTTTTATGCAAAAGTAGTATATTAAGAATTTTGATGTATTTTGGTAAACGAAACAGGAAAAATACAGACAGAATCGCCAATGATTTTTTTTTGAAACTAGGTAACAGTAGCATCTTTCAGAGTTCAGAGATGGTACTGGACGAAGCAACTTGTATACAACAAAGTGTTGCATGTGTCACACTTTCATATTCGTGTTTTTCATGCATAATTTACAGCGGCCCTGTTTACCGGCTGGTATTGGAAGATGACCAACATTTCCAAGTTTTGTGGAGAAGGCAGGTGTTCGTGAAGGTCCAGGTCAAATTTCTCGAACAGTCAGAAGAGTCAGAAGATACCTCACAACTTCTCTGAAAGAAAACGAATGTTTCACGTACATACTTTGATAAAATGAGAGCATAATTGACTAAACACAAGATGACTTAAAAAGTCTATATGCATTATATTAGGTTGTAGCAATTTGTGTTCAACTTCGATAAGCAGTAACAGCTTTTTCATCTCTATAGCCAAATTATGGAATAACAGATTTACATTGTAAAGTTATGTGTATGTATCATCTACTTTCTGACGACCTTATATTTTCTGATTGAATTATGACAATTACATGTACTATGTTAAGTTCTAGTATTTTATTAATTGATTTGATGTTCATATTCATGTCTTGAGACCCTACGATTTCTATTCGGTTTTTTGAAATAAACGTCTTATTTATCTATTTATTTTGTAACACAACAAAATCTTTAAGTTTTCACTCAAAATATAAGATAATACAAAATATAGATCTAACCTTCGGAAACCCAGATGAGATGTAGGCCTATTGACTTGAATGTGTCTTCGTAACCTCCAAGCAGCCACCATGCCCAAATTGATTAAATTTCCGAATAATAGCCACCATTTCTTAGACCGTTAATCCGTAAGAAACCTGTCAAATAGGTCAACTCCGCCCATGTGACAATTATAGGAGGCAATCATATCTGGTTGTTGAATTGCAGTTCTCTTCCTATCACTTCGACTCCAGCGTGTCGCCTGACTGATAGGAGTAACGCCCTCATTTGAACTGATAACTATAACGGGGGTATTGTCGTTCCAGTGGCAGACCACGACTGAACAATCGCTGTAACTTTTATGAAATCCTCTCTGAGATTTTGCCATCGCCTCTTTTGATATCAGAGGGCATTTTTCTATTCTGTTGAGCCTGACAGTACCAGTACAACGTAGACGGTTTACTTGAAGTTGTTCTCTAAACATCTTAGTAGAGGAAAAAAATTATCCATGTAGAGGACATGGTTTGCTTTACAATCAATGCCCTGTGTGAGTCGGTCGGTCACTTATTCACCAAGGGGAGAACCTGGGATAGAAGAATTTGATTTGCCAGTGTACACTTCAAAGGCGAACGGAAATCCCTGTCAGCTACAATAGTCGTGGGAACTAAAACGCGGCGATGCATCTGGATGAAGCAGGTTCGAACCTGTGTATGTTTTCCAGCTTTACTACTTTTTGCATGAATAGTTTCATCTGCCTTTTTGACTGAGACTAAGTTCTTAGACTATATACATGTACTCTTAAATTATAATTGACATATTTCTTTTTCATAATTGTTTTAACTGAAGATTAGGTCAAACCTTTATCGCAGGGGCATAAATTTGGTAAGTTCTATGCCGCCAAATACCTCACAATATTTTATTTACATAAGCCTATAGATAGAATAAAGCAGAATGAAATCACAAGACTGTCTATATATCAACTCTGGCAGCATTAGTTAGAAGGAAGGTTGCACAGACATCCTACACTTACCATGTAAAGCAGCAAAATATTTGTCAAAGGACTTTCTTATTCAGATCAAAACAAAACTTTCACTGCTTTTCAATTTTTGAATTTAAACAAAATATGTAAAATGGTACACTTTGATTCTGATTATCAAACTAGCAGACATTACTATTCATATCAGATTGACAGGCAGACCAAGATATTTCATTATAAATCCTTCCGAAATATTTTGTCAGCGATCTAATTTGTATAGGCCCAAGGCGCCAATGTTCCACAAGTGGAACATTTTGAATTTGTCACTATAATTCGAAAAATATAATAGGAATGAAATATTTTTGTATACAGCATACCTATATGAAGAGGTATACACTGTAAATCGCTCAATACGAATCACATACGAAGGATGCATACCAAGATATTTTTTTGGTATATTTCTGTATGATCTTGGTATATATTTGTATGCTTTTCGCATGTTATTTCAAGTGTGGTATGCTTTACATACTAAAGCCATACCAGCACAATGTTAAAAGAAAGCATCAATCATGTCCAAAGTATGTTGATTTAAGGACTTTTGTCAATAAAGATCACATTAATGTTACTACTGTTCTGTAAGTAGTTACATAATGACATTCAAGAGTGATACCTTAAATGCTGAATTCGATTTTAATTCAATGTAAGTCCGAGGCATTTCATAAATAATCAATAAGTATTTGACCATCAACAATTATGTATCATGTAATTTTGAAATAAGGCATATTATCAATCCGAAGTAAAAACACATTATAATTCATTAAATGCAAAAATAGTTATGTTTGAGATATATAAGTCAACATGGTTGCTGAAAAGTTATCGTTATATTGAAATGATGTTTATCAATTTAGTTCAAGGAAATGAGCTAATTATGAGTCTTGTGAATGCTATAAGACAAGTTGCAAAGATGACATGCGGCTTTAATTCCACAATAAATCTAATCTAGTTAAATACCACACTTTCACAAAGAAATATTCACGGCTGGTATTACTGGAAAAAAGTTATTTGTAAGTAGTATGTAGTATAACATATTTTTTGCCATATGACATAAAGCTATTCATACGAAAGACATACGAAACACATACCAATTTGCATAGGGTCTCGTATATAAAACATACCAAGAATTCGTATTTCAACGTAAAACAGCCAATCACAGTTAGCATAGTTCGTATCGTTTACATACCAATCACATACGAAAGTAAATGGCCATTCGTATGAAAAACATACCAGAATTCTTTATATATACCAGAATCTCGTATCAAATGTTGGTTTCAAATTGTATGTAAACTTGGTATGTGTTTGTATGTAATTTTCGTATCCAGCGATTTACAGTGTACATATTATAAGAAGCCAAAATCTGAAAACCAATCAATTGCTTTTGCTTAATTAGAGCTGCTGAAAAATCGCTGTAACCAAATTGAATATTGAAAAACATAACCAATCTTTTTTGATTGAATTGCACGCATAAAATCTAGAGATATGATATTTTAATGAGTCAGATCACACCAAGACACACCAAGGTTGCCAAACATTGTAATTATTTACTGTAAAATATCATATGTCTCACATTCAATAAGACATATTTCCAAAATCTAGCGATGTTCCACAAGTGGAACATTGGCGCCTAATGGGTTAAGAAAATAATCAACATTTATTCAAAATCAATATTCAACAAATCTTCAAAATTTTAATAAATCTTGGATATCAAGGATGATCAAATTAATGAGAAAACTCAACATTGATTACTTATGAAACCCTCATGATATTGACGAAAATATAAATTACAAATCCAAAGTAAATAGTCGCTTAATTGAATATTTCAGACAACAGTGGATTGAGAGTGCTAAAAGCAGTCATAAAGGATTGAAATATCTAGAACTATGCCGGTTTGAATGTAATCTGAAAACGTATCTGAATTTAACAAATGACAATAGCCGAGCAGCTGATGTTGGCGCTGTTGGAAGAATGGGATACGCTCTATGCGCCACCGGTGCGAGGAAGTGATCGTAGGAGGCGGTGGAGCTACCCGTTTTTGACTTTCTCTCGTTCTTTTCTTTGTTATTTGTTGAATAATGAAAGTTTGATCATTGATGCCACTTTTTCCGCTACTTCGTGATAATTAATGATTAATATTAATTATTAAACATACAGTATGCTTGCAAAAAATATAACCAATTCATTGATAATATTCTTAACTTTAAGCTAAAAGCAAATTTCACTAGTTTTTCGCCGTATATCAGTAGAAAATACTGATAATAGCGAGGGTGCGGGAACTTTTGACGCGCAGTGTATATGTTAAACTGCAAATATGAGATTGCTTTGTGATATATATATATAAAGCTAACAAGCCATTCCTTCTACGGTGCCATTCTACTTGACCTAAAACAGCTATTCACAATTTCGTCTGAAACTAGGCAAGGAGATTTCTATGCCATGCTGAAACATGAACCAATAAGATAATGTTTTACAATCACCAGCGATAGCTTTGCACGCATGCCTTGCAAATTGCATCAAATCGATAATTAGATAATAGAGAGTGAGATCTGTTTACTGCAACGGACACAATTGATTGCTCTGTAGCTGTTAATTCACTCTTGCACTATACCGAGTCATTGAAGGTCCGGAAAATTTACACGTGCTATTTACATTGAAGACAAATTTTTCACTTATGCATTACAGGTGAGTCTTGAGAACCATTCGATTGCATCATTTGTTGTTTAAATCTTTATAAATTGTTGTTTCTTTGTCATTATATGTTTTCGGACCTTAGAATATGACTCGTAAAATAACATAAGGACTTGAGTGTGAAAGTGTGTAAAGATTTAAATAATGTGTGTGGGTGTCAATTAAATAAAATTGAAAACACTAACACCATGAAACCGACTCGATATTAATCACTGAATCTTAAACGAATGATTACCTTGGAGATATATGTACAGTTTTGAAGTAAACGAATGCGAGTGAACATGAATTAAATGTTAATTATTTGCACAATACATTTCAGCCTTTACATTTTGATTTAAATTATCTGTAGCCCATGTGTTGAACAGATATTGATACCTATGTTACTTACAGAGTCTCCTCTCCTATCAAAGATCAAATTAATTTGAGTGTTCATTGGTGGATATCGAACGTGCTTCATCCCATCGCTTCATTTCATCATTTCACCATTTCGTATTGTATTCACTTCACACCCACGACATTTCATCATTTTATAAACCATTCATGTGTGTTTTGCCACGACGATGGCTAATAAACGTTCTTGAGTTCTTGAATTCTTGAGAGAGTGAGTGAGAGAGAGAGAGAGACAGAGCAAATGCCAATGACGACAGCTCTCCCACATGCACGCATGCCAATCATTCACTCGATGTCATACAAACGCTAGCGCCACTCGCTCAATAGAGGTATGTTTGAGACGACCTATCTTCTGACTGAAGGCGTATTATTCGAACAGTAGGATATTGCTTTTCAGAGTTTGATAGGTTCGTAGGTTTTTAATATAAATGTATTTAACTCGTGTTCATACTCCACGTATACTCTTTTTTGATACCGTGTTTAATAACCAAATATATTCGAAATAAGATAGGCCTGTAGAATTATCAGATATTTGGCTATCAACACTAAATCAAATCTGAATATCGGCCGAATATTGTAAGCCAATGACGAATATCAAGCCAAGACGATGGATAAATATGCTAATAGAAAAGTAGCCCTACACTTCGTATCAACAAAATAAATTTCAAAGTCTGTCTTCAAGAATTGCCCGTTGTACATCTTTTACTGAAATCTGGTCAATCTTGGGTCAAATCTTGGGTGACACCCAAGATTATACCCAAGATCAATCTTGGTCTTGGGTCTTGGGGTGTACCCAAGACCAAGATTAGACCCAACCTTGGTTTGAAAGTGTTTTCTCGAAGTTTATAGGCAATATTTTGAAAGTAGAATAGATAGATAATGTGGCGATTTTTTCATTTACAAAATGTGTTGCGATAATAACAGAAATAACGCTGTTAACTAACTGGTGGCATTTATTTACCTCAAAACTAGTGTTTTCTGCTTTTGTTGGATAATTTTGTAGGGCCCCTCGAAGAAATATTCTGAAAATGAAAAAATCGCCACATTATCTATCTACTACTTTCAAAATATTGCCTATAAACTTCGAGAAAACACTGTCAAACTATATATTTTCTGAAAGCCTATTTTGTGACGGTTTTAAATATCACAAGGAGAATGTTTCAAATTGATTTATGTGCTTGTCAAAACAAGTCAAAGAAAATTTGGGGCTTTCGGGTTTATGGGCCTCTAGGAACCACCCATTTCAAAAACAATTAATTCAACAACATTCAAATGATAGATCCGAAAATTCTCTTTCAGATGATTATAAATTTGTCGATATTTCCTAATAGTAAACAATTTTTAGGTGTTGTGTCCGTAGATTTATGCTAAGTTTCCAGCTTGCAGTCGCGCACTGTATAATAACTATCAATCACTCAGTCCCAAAATATACAAAGTCAACTTGGTGAACACTATTCTCCCCAGCGAGATAGTTTTGCTCACCCGAGCATTTACAGCAAGAGCTCAATGTCCTCTATCAAATGTCTGGAGAGCAATGGTTATCACCGCTGGTTTATTGAGAAGCGCTCGCCACCTCCACCATCTAAGGAAGCTGGAGTCCCGAAGAAACCATTCTACTTTGAACTCCAATATCATGGCAAAGTATGCAAATGGGATCATATAACTATTTAGATATAAGAAAAGAAGCATAAATGCAGCGAATGATGAAATCATGCCGATAAAAGTGGAATCAAAACTCTGAAATATCAGCTGAGAAGTACAATTACGATCTCAACTTTTCCATGAAGACTTGCATTGCGGCTCACAAAAAGTCCTTGATAATCAGCTAAATTTCGTTTTAATTATTATAATTGTTAACTAATGTTCATTCCTTTTGATATTCATACTACTTATATAAATGTTCTAAATCGCTAGTGTATAAAAACAAGAATATTTTGCAAACATTTAGCTTCTTAAAAGGCGATGAAATATTTTGTATAGCGTGGGAATGTAATCTCCGCAAAAAATGAATCTTGATAAACAAGTTTTTATTGTATGCTGACAATTCTTTGAGTCGACAATTATGCTTACTCCATGTTTTCCGCAAAGATCTGAAAGTTCACCTCTGAGTTGATAGACGAGGGGAATTTGATATTCTGAAGATGAGAAAGACTGAAAGTGAGAAATTGATAAAATCGATCGAAAATGATGTTGTCTGAGGAACTTCGTTTCTGCTTCAGGTGTCAATCTGTTGATTGGGTACGGGAGAGCCAAAGTCGAATTCAATATTGCAACAGGCCAAGTGGAAAAGGAACGTTTTAGAGAGACTTTTGCGAAGCTGAAGAACATTAACTTGAGGACCGGAAGCAACTCCTTTTCCGAAGTCGTCGGACAACTATCACCCATCTTCAAAGGGAAAAAGATCAAGAAAATTCAGCAGGGAACGATGTATGACGGAAATACAACATTTGTCCAGGTGACGAGCAAGGAGGACGACTGGCCGGTGGCTTACTGTGCTACCAACGGGCACTGTGAAGCGTACCATTATACAAGGGGAAAATGGCCGTGGTACAACGAAAGTGATGATCAGATCACGGTAACACCCAACAGGAGGGCGATACTTTACGTTATTTTCCAGCAATACCCTTCTACGACATCTCCTTCGTCATCAATCAATTGACCTCATTGTCATCCACATTTCATCCACTTTTGGTGTCGGCAAAATCAAACATTGCCACGAAACTCCTCACTACTGTACTTGTCATATTTTCATTAAATATTTATTCTCACATATGTTTTCCTTCCTCACCTTGTGGAATCACATTGTTGCATGATTGGAGAGTTCCCTCCGCAGTTAGTAACAAAACTCAAAGTTTAGAGCTTTCGATGTTCATCATGTGAGTAGTAATCCCGTGACAAAAACAAATGCAAAATGTGCAACGATGAGTCATCATGCAGACTCAGCCCCCCCCCCTCTGGAAGGCAGGAAGGAGATGGCCAAGGATGTGTTGAGAGGAATGGGTCCATGAGGAAAGCGTTCCATACCCCCCTCTGGAAGGAAGGAAGGAAGAGTTCTCCAGCACGGGTAGGAATCTAGGAATAACAGAGTTAAAAAAAGGTGGGTTTTGGTCGTTTTGGGATGAGAAAGGTCATTTTTTGAGCAAAAGGAGTGCTCTGATGGAAAAACGGAGGGCAGATTCGGAGTCTAAGTGAAATTTTGGGTTTGGAAGGAAGGAAGGAGGAACTTTCCTGTGAGGCAAGGTTAGGAATCTCTGAAAACCGCAGAGTTAGAAAAGGTGGATTTTGGTCGTTTTGGGATGGTAAAGTCAGTTTTTCGGACAAGAGTGCTCGGATGGGAAAACGGAGGGCAGATTCGGAGTGTGCGTAAAAGTTTAGGTTAGGAAGGTTGTTTCCAGCTAAATCGGAGAGAAAAAAGTTGTGACCCCCCCTCTGGACGAGACTTCCAACTTTGGTTCTAGAGATGGTAGAAAGTCGTGCAATGGCTCATTTGAAAGCTAAGAGTGCCACAAGTTCATTGGAAAGCACAGTTTGGTCCTATCTTAATTGCCGGAGGCTTGTGAGTGACATTGAGACATTTGGTCATGTTAGAGCGCCTTCAGAGGGTATTTGAGTGAGAAAGTGGCTGTAGCGGGGTCTGTTTTAAATATGACAGATCTGTTGGACAGATTTTCGATGATTCATTGTGATGCAAAAATATAGAATGAACATGCTGTGAAATTAAATTTCACATTTGATCTTTATCTTTATCATGGAAGATATAAAGATGAAAATTCCTACGATTGAATGCATTGATTTTTTTACAAGTGGATGCCTGTGTATCTGTCGGACAGACGCGATAAATTTCAATCATTTAAAATTTTTGACTCATCAGTCAATATTATTGAAGATCCAAGCAATATAGCCATCGAAGTTGTGTCATCTTCAACTTCAGCGCATTTCACATATGCCATAACGCTGTTTTGTAATGAATTTTGGAGGAAAGACACCAAACTTACATAAAGCTATCAATCTGTTGGACAGACTCTGTCGGACAGACGGATCCGGGACATAGGTATCAAACTTCAAATTCTTCTATTTTTTAAATTTCTGTCAACATGCTGTTCCTTTCTTGGTACAACCATAGAATATTTTGCAAAAATGTCATGTTCTTCATACAGAAATAGTCTGATGCATCTAATGCGTCTGTCTAACAGACTATCAGAAAAATTCTGCACCACAATCAAAATCGATGTACGATGACATGGATCTATGTTCTGATTGACCTACTGACTATTTTGATTCCAAAAGATACAATTTAGCCATTGATTCAATTAGATTCCACATTCTTTGATAATTTTTCTGTGTTTCTTCAGTGAAGACACAGTAGCATTGACAGTGTCAATTAAGTCCTACAGATCTTGGCTGATCAAGATCTTTTGTATCTTCTTATCGACTCTCTGCCATTTGTAGTATGACACTTCATCAAACATCACATAATCTTCGAAAAATACATCAAAACAGCTGTTCCCATTGCAATCGCTGCAATGTCTCACCATGCACTTTTCGGACGAACTGTCACATGAAAACTGCTCCACTATGTCATGAGACGAAGTTGGAAAATTGCAACCAGAAAAACACTTGTTGATTCGTTTGGACAGTAAAGATGAATTTTCACATTCTTCACAAAGACAGGAACTTTGTGGAATATATTTGTTGTAGACAAACTGTATGTTCACGGATGAAGCCATAGAGCAATGAAAAAGAAATGCGCTTGTTAAATGCTTGCTCAAAGCATTCATCTGGATTTTGAGTTCCAAAAATTTGAGCGCCATTTACGATGTTTAGCAAGTCCCTCAAAGTCCATAAGAGATATTTTTTTTAAACAAATTGCTTGATGCCATTTACTTTCCCAATATACACATTGTCCTTTCGGGCGGGAGTAATATATGAAACATCGGAGCGATCAAAAAACTCCAGCAACCACTGTTCCTCTTCATCGCTTAGCACTATCGGCTTGCGTCCTCGTTTTGTTTTCATCAGAGGAAGAACCCTGATTTTATATTTTTCGGATAATCTGTCTAGTATTTCCGACTTCTTACGGGGACTCGCCGGTAATGCCTTCTCAGCGCGAACCAAGCTTCGAGATTTTGACTGCTTCGAAGAAAATGAGGTATTCAAAGAGGCAGACAATTCCTCCTCCGATGGTTGAGTGGACGCGCTTTTAGATTGTTGTCTTTCCAATTTCTTTACTTTGGTGATATAGTCTGCTTCTCTCTTTATCCTTTTGCTTTCTTGCTTGGTAGGATTCAGTGTTTAGGTTTTTCTCTATAGAGCGAGTGAGAGCTTTCCGTTCTGTGTCAGCTTTCCGTATTCTGTCAATATTCTTCATCCGATAATGTTTGCAGTAGTCTTTATTCCTGCTCGGTGCCATTTCGAATTGCTCACTGTTCCTGCACAGCCGGAGGATACACAATGATGTCAATCAGTCACTTGATGAAAAAAGTACGATGTGATTATTGATCTTAAAACTTTCCCTTTTTGATATCTCAATCCTTCGCTTGATGACTTCTTAGTAGTCGTACAGCGCTTTGATATCTGCGCATACAATGAGCCTTCAGTTTGAATTTCCATGCAAACTCGCTTGCGCTTAGTCATATCCATGGTATTGTCACCATGAACCATAGACATTGCAAACAAAATTTCATCTTTGCTTAAAATATGGAGATGTGACATAGAAAGTGCTCATGTTTCGATCCGTAGTGTCAAAACAACTTATGAAGATATCTGTTGGACAGACGCATTGTCAATCTGTTTGACAGACGATGCTTCTAAACGATTTGATTTCAAAGCTGCAGCAGTGTTTCTTTGTACTGTTCAAGGACCGAGATTAATGCACTATTCATTGATACTTCAGAAAGTATGAACTCGTATAACCATGGAGAATTTATGCTAGATAAATTAAAACATAAATATTTCTGTTGGAGAGACGAACATGTGACTAATGCTGGGTAATCAAACGGTCATAATGTTTTTTGAAAATACCTCATATATGTAATGAGAGATGTTCTATGACTTTGTCCAACGACCGATTGACTGAAAATGTCTCATGAGGGACAAAATATGGACTGTAGTGCTTCGTCTGTCCAACAGACGAGAAAATTAGGAAAATCCCTGCTAAGTTGCTTTTTATAGCTTTTCATGTGCTAGAAATGTGAGATGTTAGTCATATCTTAGAATTAGGGGTCATGGTCTCCTGTATGACTGATTTTGCAATTTCATTTATTCAAGTTATATTTCATGAAGTTGTGGGACCAAATTGAAAACAAACCCAGCGGCTAAACGAAGCCTCGTAGGTCAAAATGGACGGCGGATTTGGACTTTTTAGCCTTTTTTGGGTCTAGAAGACTTGTTTCCAGCTCAATCGGAGAGAAAAATTAGAGAGGAAAACGGCAGAGTTAGAAAAGGTGGGTTTTGGACGTTTTGGGATGAGAAAGGCCTTTTTTTGAACAGAAGGAGTGCTCGGATGGGAAAACGGAGGGCAGACTCGGAGTCTAAGTGAAATTTTGGGTTAGGAAGGTTGTTTCCAGCGAAATCGAAGAGAAAAAGTTGAGACCCCCCGTCTGGACGAGACTTCCATCTTTGCTTCTAGAGATCGAAGAAAGTCGTGCAATAGCTCGTTTGAAAGCTAAAGTGAGAAAGAGGCAGTGGAAGGAATCCTATGTCCAGGTTTTTTGGGTTTAGAGAGGAAAACGGCAGAGTTAGAAAAAGGTGGGTTTTGGACGTTTTGGGATGAGAAAGGCCTTTTTTCGAACAGAAGGAGTGCTTGGATGGGAAAACGGAGGGCAGACTCGGAGTCTACGTGAAATTTTGGGTTAGGAAGGTTGTTTCCAACGAAATCGAAGAGAAAAAGTTGTGACCCCCCTCTGGACGAGACTTCCAACTTTGGTTCTAGAGACCGTAGAAAGTCGTCCCAAGCAATTGTATTCTGAAAAGTCAGGGTGAATCAGTATTAAACCATGCAAATTCAGTAAAATCACTTCATTACAATATTTTTTAATAAATCAGTCTAAATCAGTGCTAAACTGAACAAGATTCAGTAAGATTTAACTTGATTTATTTTACTTTGTCATTCTGCAAGATAACCATTCAGATTTCGGTCTGATTTTGCCTGAAGTTTATGTGTGCTACGAATCAGGAAGAATAAGATCATGCCTTGAAAAAAAAGATTCAGCCGTATTTTAAAAGTAAGTTGTAATACGATTTTCCCTGAAATATCAGGAATTAGAATGATTTTTACAATCAAGAATCAGTCTTATTTTCGACGTATTCTTTTCAAATAACTACTAAGTATCTTAAAGATTTAGAAAAATCACATCATCAGTTTTAAATTACTGCCGACACGTTTAAATCATTTCATCAAATGAGTCATCGGGGTTTACAATAATTGAAAAATCAGCTCTGAGACTGAGTTAGTTGTCAATTGATAATAATAAACAAATTCAATTTTTAGTCTTAGCTCTACAACTTCTAATTTGTTTGTGGCAGAAAGTCATCCAAGATTCATTACCTTGTCATAACATTTTTAATATTGATTACCATTGGTTAGCTTACAACTCGATAGTCTCTACTCCCTGGTACAATGACGTCATCAATATGTAGATCCTTAAATATCCTTTTAAATTTATGTCTGAAATTATATTTTCTAAGTTATTTAAAGTAAATCTTGTAATAAAATGGACGGCGGATTTGGACTTTTTAGCCTTTTTTGGGTCTAGAAGACTTGTTTCCAGCTCAATCGGAGAGAAAAATTAGAGAGGAAAACGGCAGAGTTAGAAAAGGTGGGTTTTGGACGTTTTGGGATGAGAAAGGCCTTTTTTTGAACAGAAGGAGTGCTCGGATGGGAAAACGGAGGGCAGACTCGGAGTCTAAGTGAAATTTTGGGTTAGGAAGGTTGTTTCCAGCGAAATCGAAGAGAAAAAGTTGAGACCCCCCGTCTGGACGAGACTTCCATCTTTGCTTCTAGAGATCGAAGAAAGTCGTGCAATAGCTCGTTTGAAAGCTAAAGTGAGAAAGAGGCAGTGGAAGGAATCCTATGTCCAGGTTTTTTGGGTTTAGAGAGGAAAACGGCAGAGTTAGAAAAAGGTGGGTTTTGGACGTTTTGGGATGAGAAAGGCCTTTTTTCGAACAGAAGGAGTGCTTGGATGGGAAAACGGAGGGCAGACTCGGAGTCTACGTGAAATTTTGGGTTAGGAAGGTTGTTTCCAACGAAATCGAAGAGAAAAAGTTGTGACCCCCCTCTGGACGAGACTTCCAACTTTGGTTCTAGAGACCGTAGAAAGTCGTCCCAAGCAATTGTATTCTGAAAAGTCAGGGTGAATCAGTATTAAACCATGCAAATTCAGTAAAATCACTTCATTACAATATTTTTTAATAAATCAGTCTAAATCAGTGCTAAACTGAACAAGATTCAGTAAGATTTAACTTGATTTATTTTACTTTGTCATTCTGCAAGATAACCATTCAGATTTCGGTCTGATTTTGCCTGAAGTTTATGTGTGCTACGAATCAGGAAGAATAAGATCATGCCTTGAAAAAAAAGATTCAGCCGTATTTTAAAAGTAAGTTGTAATACGATTTTCCCTGAAATATCAGGAATTAGAATGATTTTTACAATCAAGAATCAGTCTTATTTTCGACGTATTCTTTTCAAATAACTACTAAGTATCTTAAAGATTTAGAAAAATCACATCATCAGTTTTAAATTACTGCCGACACGTTTAAATCATTTCATCAAATGAGTCATCGGGGTTTACAATAATTGAAAAATCAGCTCTGAGACTGAGTTAGTTGTCAATTGATAATAATAAACAAATTCAATTTTTAGTCTTAGCTCTACAACTTCTAATTTGTTTGTGGCAGAAAGTCATCCAAGATTCATTACCTTGTCATAACATTTTTAATATTGATTACCATTGGTTAGCTTACAACTCGATAGTCTCTACTCCCTGGTACAATGACGTCATCAATATGTAGATCCTTAAATATCCTTTTAAATTTATGTCTGAAATTATATTTTCTAAGTTATTTAAAGTAAATCTTGTAATAAAATGCTTTTCATATTATCAACGTCGAATAAAATATTCTAAAATAAATGATTTGCAAAAGATTTTATTGCGCGCTATTTTTTGGCCAATCAGTGAATGAAACGTATGATCGTACTGGAGAGGAATTTGGTGCGAGTTATAATTTTGCCTTACTTTTGATCATATACCGTACCTCTAAAAGTCATCATTCCATGTTCTCAATTATTGAATTCATTTTTGTCTGTATAAGATATTTGTACTCACTCAAAGTTTACAAAAAATACTATATTCTAACAGAATGCTTTTTGTAAAAATATATTCTTTTAAAACATCATAGTCATCCAATATTCAAATTTATCTTGTCATACCCTAAGACAATGAAGATATCAAGACAGTGAACGCGCAGATATCAGATGAAGATATCAGACAGTAAAAAAATTGGAATCGCGCAATATCTATGATCGGTAGTTTAACTTTCTATGGTAACTCCTAATCTTCAATGTTTAAAAAATTGTCCGACATTCAGCAGTAAAATAGTGTTTCCAAAAGTTAATCATGCAGAGATAGGGAAGCTCACAGTTTTAAAATGATTCATAGTCTTTGGTCATGCCATTTTTAATATATATTGAATAACTTTGGTCATATCGTACTTCTGAAATTTCCTATTTAATATTTCCAATCATTGAATTTATTTTTGTCTGTATTAGATATTTGTAGTCACTCAAAGTTTACAAAAATGTATTCTTTAAAAACGTGATATTATTTAAAAATGTCATGTGTTTCATCAAAATAGCTAAGTATGTAAAGTGAATTTAATTGATAAATGCGTTGATAAAAAAATCATTGTCACACCATTCGTCAATACTTAACCAATCATTCTTAAGAAAAAGAAATATGCTATTATAAAAAAAATATATTAAATATATTGAATATTATTTAAAAAAGCTATTGTATACTCAAAGCTTTGTATTATCATTATTGAATTATAAAATGTTATATGTATTTATAAATGATGTAGCTAATAAATAAAATGCGTACTAAGAAGTTTTTAAAGAACCAATCAGAATCCGAATCAAAATTTACTTGCCTATAAGTCTCACAAAAAAGTTATTCTTACCAGCTTACCGCGATTCAGTCTGCATACTCTGACAAGTAAAAGTTTTACTAACAGTAATGTACAGACAAAGAATAAAATCCGTTAGAAAAAATAATTTTTACGAATGCCGTACAATTCACAGCCTCTCAGAAGATCTGGAAACAGACAATTCAATGAGTGATGATGAAACTTATGAAGCAGAATATGAAGTCAGTGATAGAAAAGATTATTCAGTTGAAGTTAAATTCGAGAATGACAATGAACCAAGAAGTTCTACACCAACGAAAGACATGGTAAAGTTGGATATTATAGATTTATCTATCAGCTCAATTAAAGAGCTCTCCTCTAGTGATGAAGATTCGGATGACTCAGATTACTCGCCACCAATTTACGAAAATTGCAAATTTTCCCAGGAAAATTTTAAAAATGACATGCACGCTTTGGTAGCTTCCGAAAGAATCAATAGGTGTACAGCAAAATCAGTATATAGATTAGTGAAGAAATATCTCCCTGAAAATTCACAGTTACCGTCATATTACTCCATATTTGATGAAGATTTAAAAAATCATCGACAAATATTTATCATCACTGAATGTGAAACGGCAACAGAAGAGTACTTTATTCTATCAATTAAAGAACAGCTTAAAATAATTGTTGAAAACAATTTAACCACATTGCAAACAAGAAATTTAACAAAAAATGCTGAAACCAGTAGGCCTAGGTCTATTTTATATGATGTTGCCGATGGAGATGCATTTAATAATGAAAATTGCAGTCCAACAGGTGGTATTCAAATTAGTTTGTTGATAAACATTGATGGAGTGCCTACAATTGAATCTGATAACAAAACTTTTTGGCCTGTATGGGCAGCAGTTGGTGAACTTCCATTAGGCAAGCGATCTGCGTTTCAGAATAATGTGCTTTGTTCTTTGTGGTATGGTGTATCAAAGCCAAGTTGGGATGTTTATTTATCTGAAGTTATCGAACAAATACAGCTTATGAAATCAGGATTTATCCTAACAAGTGGCAAACAATCATTTCAAATATTTGTGCGAGTTATTGCTGCAGTTTTAGATCTCCCAGCAAATCATCTGTTTTAAATATGGTTCAATTTAACGGATATTTTGGCTGTACATATTGCTTATCTCCAGGGGTACCCATAAATCACAAGCATGTGTACCCTGGCACGGAATTCATCAGCAGAACTCCTACTGTTTATTTGGAAAACTTGGAAAGCTTAAGATCAGGAGTTAAAGGAAGCTCTCTACTGAGTAAAATTTTGACAATACCAAGTAACATACCAATTGACTATATGCACCAATTTTTAGAAGGTGTTGTTAGGCATCTGTTGAAGCTATATTTGAAAAACAATTTGTTTGATAAGAATGAATTTGAACGAATTCGTTCAGAGATCACTATGCCTAATTGTTTCAATAGAAAACAACGGTCGCTGAAGTCTTCACCTTTTTGGAAAAGTACCGAGTTGAAAGTATTTTTCCTTTTTACCGGACCTCTAGTATATTTTCAAACATTGAGCGAAGAAGATTTTCAACATTTTTATCTTCTTTCAACATGTCTGTACACACTACTGTTGCCAATACACCGAACTATTCTTCCCATCATAGACAGTGCTATTCGCCAATTCATTCGATATTTCGAAACTAAATTTGGTGAAGAAAACATGACGATAAATACATTTATTGCTTCATCTGACAGACACGGTAAGACGGTTTGGTCCACTAAGTATGACAAGTGCATTTGCCTTCGAAAGTGCAAATGGTCATTTGGTTAATATATCACGAGCGTCAAATTGTAAAGCTAAAGCCACGATAAACAGATTCCTTTTAAAAACCGTCTCAAAATATGATCCTATTATCCGTCAGAATAATGATAAATTTGGCGTTTCAATCCATCCGAAAGATAGAATTGCTTATGACAAACCGCTCATCAGTTTGTTGACTGGGTTTGGATTTTGTGGAAAAACTTGCAGTTGTATTCGAGAGTTGAATTGCCTTGGAGACATTTTCTTTCGACATTTGACAGAACAAAAGATAAGAAATATAAAAACTGCTGGGTTAGTGGGATTTGTAGAAGACGTAAGAATCATTTTTTTGGCAGAATAGAAAGTATTTTTCATGAAAAAGAAAAGAACAAAGTTTATTGTTTAATATTGAGAAATACAGAAACTGATTCAGTCACACAGTTGTCTTCACATTCTTCTACTGACTTACCCGGATTCATGAAAATCGCGAGGTTATCTACCGAAATGTGTGTCGTCTTAGCTTCAGACTGCAACTTAACGGTCGTGCAAGAAAGAGAAGAAGACATTCTGTTAATGCCGACATTATCTTATTACGAACATGACTAAACATTTCCTCCTTGTGGTGGAGTAGGCCTAGGCTAGCACCTTCGTTGTCATTGAAGAGTGGTCTTTCACAATACAATGGATACATAATCTGGTAAATCTTTCATTAATTTGATTATAACTTTATACAAACGTAATAAAAATAAATATAAACATCTATTAACGATATGTCTAATTTTACACTGTTTTAGTTATGTTACAGTGGGCCGGCTTCCCATACGACCGAAAACCTATCAAATCTGTAGATTTTGCTTTTTGACCTAAACAAGTGATTGTGTATACATGTAGACCTACATGTATCAAAATTAAGCTGCAGCCTTAAAAATGAGTTTTTATTAAATATGATGTTATTTTGTTTGCTTGTACATAGTATTTTTTTTATTCATATAGCGAAATTTGATCTCAGAATTCTTACACCTATCATGCTTAATTAGATATGAACTTAAACTATAATGTAGGAAAGACGGGATATCATTAGCATACTAAGGATTGTGACCCACTGAGACCACCAAAATGGTTTCTGTTATCACATCAAAGCTCATATCATAGATTATTTAATTGATAAACAATGTATAACAGCTATAAGGTAAAATACCTTACATTTTCTACTCTATAGAAAAAAAACGAAAAAATTGTCTTTTTCTCTATCCAAAAAGTACCGTTGGGGGTATTGGGGATATCATCTTAACATAATGCAGTACTTATTTGTGAAAATCTTGCGATTGACATCATTAAGAATCGTTACAAGGGTTTATTTGCCTTACCGTTTAGTGACTCTAAACCATGAAAAACTCAGAAACATGATAGGCCTAAACATCTTTTGATAACATGCTGATGTCAGAAATAAGAAAAGAATTAAGCCTATATAGTTCAAAATAAGAAATGTTTAGAAAAGGCAAAAATAAACATATTTGATGGCTACGATATAAGTTCTCCTTCACTCAATTTACAGTGTAGTGAGAAAAAATGTAGGAATTTTTACTATATTGATTGGGGTAATGTTTTTAGTACCGTATTTATTATATAGAGAAAATTATCTTAGAGTTGTAACAATATTTCTCATTGAAGTGAAACATCTGACCAGATATAAGTGGTTTTCACTGTGCAGTCACCTCGTTTGCTTTGTTTTACCAGTTTTTTTAACTGTTTGACTGTACGATTGACCGACTGGTATCTGTCATACCTTTGTCCTTTATGAATTAAAAGTGTCTCTTTTATTCTCAGCTTTTCATTAAACCGGATTGGAGGTCAGTGATTTTGTTTTGTTAATTGCCGCAGCTAGTGATAGACCCGATTGGAATTTTTGATGGAGTTTGACGACCTACTGCATCTTTTATTGGCTTTGACAAGACATTTCATTCCTTTTTTTATAATTTTAGCTTGAACTATATCTAAATGAATATTTGTATTATCACGAAGGTTTTTCATCGTATACCATGTACTCTAAATCATTTTGCTCTCATTCACGAAGTTCGATAATAGGAGAGAGTGCTGTTTTGAAGTTTGTTTGTAGAGTATTTACATTTAACATTTTTTGTTTTTCTGTCTGAAAACAAAATTACGTTCGACTTATATGAAAATAGTTAATCGTAGGCTGGATGGTAATGAGAAGCACGCATTGTAACTTGTTAGCCAGATGACGTATGAACTAGGGTATTACTAATTGGTCTGGAGCTGCCAGACTTACGGCAGGTGTGACTCCAAAAAGGCTTCCCAACCGACACTACGTTTATCTAGCGAGCACCACGATGTCCAATTAGGCAGTTAAAACTGCATCAAATGCGGCCGCTACTTCTCTTCAGGAAAGCAGGCAGCTTACGCCATAAAAGTAGGATCCCCACAGTCATTGCCTTATTTGCAGTCGTCACTGAAAACTAGTAGCATAGGGAAGGGTGGGGTGCAATGGGTAGGTTTCTGGGTAGAATCCTAGGGTGTCCTGGGTTATGAATATACAAACTGGAATTTTAATACCTGAGCGTTACATTATGCGTATATATATATGTAAAGAGAAAAATCAAGGCAAGTTTAAATGATAAACAAAAATGAAAACTAACATAGTTTTTATATCATTCAGGGGTAGTTTTCATTTTTGTTTATCATTTACATTTGCTTTGATTTTTCTTTTTATATTCGTTTACGATATATATTCTACTATTCGATCGATGGAGGATATGGCTACATTTAACAATAAATTAGATTCCATCTTGACTAAATTGGAAGTGTTATCAACAACATTCCATGAGTTGTCGCAAGTTATTGTGAATTCAGAAAAGTACAATCTAAAAGATGATCTAAAAAGTCTAGCTGAAGAAGTTAGAATACGATTGATACGATTGATAGGAATGTAAAAATGGATACCACAGATACCATGCAACTAAATAAACGTTTAAATCAACGTAAATTCAATTTTTATGAATCTATACGTAATAAGGGAATAGCTGACATTTATAGTAATGCATTGAATGATGCAGTTCCAAAGGTTCCCAGGACATTTTTCAAAAATTATTTGCCTCACATTTCAAGTATGGAAAATCGACTTCTTTTAGAACTAAGGAGTTTCGGATTAGGTCTAACCTAATTTGTAGTTCTTCAGACCTCATTTACAAATTGAGCTGTTTAGGTTGTAATGATTACTATATCGGCCAGTCTGGTGATACCCTTCGCCATAGAGTTACTGTCCATCGGCAACAGATTCAGGAAGCTTAATATTCTTACCCACCTGTAAGCAAGCATATCAGAAACTGTGCAGCTAACATGGACATCAAATTTTCCATCATCCCTTTTTATAAAATGCCTTTGGGGTCTACAAGGGTAGATCGTGAACATAAGGAGGCCATGTTCATCAAGATCTATGAACGTACTCACAATGTTGCGCGAAAGACCATGAGTTCGCATAAATCAAGATATTTCATTTATGAAATCAAATTTCTGTTCCGCCTTGAGAAGCCAGACTACTGGCAGAAACATGTCGGCGTGAAATCATTAGTTTTCATTTTTGTTTATATATATGTATGTACTTTGCGTACTGTACTTCTTGTATTTTGCATACTTTGCATCTTGTAGGCCTATTACCTCTGATTTAGCATTAGCATCTCAAAATTGATTTTCCTGCTAGCCTGCATGTACTTTAGCCTATACCGTGTAATGAATCTTGATAGATATAAATATAGCCTACATGTAGACATATACCGTACATGTATATCTTAAGTATTCGCTTGGTTTTTTAATAAACACCATAATTTCATTATAAAATCATGAAGGAGCTGTCTCTAAGTGATGTTTCTTAGTATCTAAATAATGTTGAACGTGTTAAGGCCTGTTTAAAGCATTTATCATCGTTGTTAAAAAATTTTAGGCTACCAGTTATTAGTTATCTTGTTCGTGTGATCTTGCTATGTCAGATTTGTTTAAAGACTGCTTTGTTTGCTTATGATCTTATTTGCTTATTGCTTATGGCCTGTATCTGGAATGGAAGTCGCAATTATTGTTATTTGTTCATTGTCCCGGCCAATGATAGTTTGGATATCTAATGGAGAGTTGGAAGACCTGGTCCAACGATTTACAGACTTGAATGACATTGTAATCTGCTTTATAGAATCTGCTTTCATTAGGCCCTAAACAAAATCTATAAGAATCCATTATCACAATGTTATATATGCTGCTCTTATCAATTTAGTTAAAACCTGGTCTGGAGACACTGAAAGTCGAGTTCTTCTAATTTCTAGACTAAGTTTAATTTTTCAATCATTAATTGGCAGACCGCGCGGATTCAGTCTTCAGTTCATTTATGTCTAGAAACTACTCATTTTTGAATTTGTCAGTCTGTCTAATGTTAATTGGGTGTTAGTCATACAACTATGGTACCGGTAGGTGATATTGAATATGAAATTATGCAAACCACTGTGTGCTAAATCATCATACTGTATAATTTCAAAATTAGATTTTATGATCCTTGCTGAATTCATTATGATTCCAAACTTTTAGTTCGTTTCACATCATTCATAGGATAGTGATACGCTCAAAAGCTCTTTGCATGTGCATATATATAAACTGACCTTTATTACGTGTATCAGAGACACTTGCGTTTTACAGATGTCCAAGAGGAATGCAGAGAGACTGGAGGCATTCCAAGAAATCCCGCAATCCTATCTATTCTATTTTGAATTAGATAACACTTACACCATAATTGGACTGCAGCACAGGAGCTGGCCGCGCGATATGACGCTCATGACTAAACTGCGATTGGCTCCTAAAGACACGGTTACACTTACTGTTACGGGAGTGGATATCACTGGCACTTTGTTAGCATCAGGTAATTTCGGGTAATGTGATCAATATTCAATTATAAATAATCTAGATATTATATATTCGTCAAATGTTGTGTGAAATTACTTAGACATTGTAAACACATGGGCCTATAAGTCATCTACTAGCCTCCATTTGAAATAGCGTAATTATTCCTGTCAAGATCGAGCATTGAAATATTCTTAAATTTCAGGATCGCAAAAGGAAATGGAGGCCAAGGAAACCATTCTTGATCGGCACCTCGAGGAAGGAGGTGAACTCGACTTGGATATGTCGTTTAGTTGTTTGGTAAGATCATACTCGGTACACATAATTACCTACCATGTATAATTTCATTTGATATTAATGATCTAATTGATTATCATTCCAGATCAAATGTGTTAAATCTCCCGTTGATCTATCTGAATGCAAAATTACAAACTATATTTAATTTCCAGTCATTTCACTGAATTTCAAGAAGAAGCAATTCACCGCTTTAATTATTCTGATTCTTACTTATTTGATGAATATACATGACATAGGCTATGTAACTATTCATTGCACTGTTATGACAAGCGTGTGCTGCATTTGTGAAAGAGTTTCGGCCTTGGAAAGTTCGTTTATTTTGAAAATCATATTAAGGCGGCATACTAAATCTACTAAGATGACAGACTAAACTCAATAGTGATAATTGTTATTGACTTGGACGATTTTGACATAGTAGACGATGTAGACGATGTTGTTATTGACTTAGAACATGTTGATCGCAACTCTAACTTGGTTATTAATTATTATTCCAGAAGCAATTAGAGGAAAATATCGAAATTACGGAGTATCCACAGCAGGAAGCCCAACCGAGTAATGTTGTACCACCAACTGCTCCAACAGTAGAAGTTGATGCTACGGTAAGCTGATTACGAGTAATTATATGGAAAGATGATTCATTTTGAACATAATGCTTTTTCCAAAGTTTTGAGCACCATTCTCAGCAGAGTTCATATTTTGATGGACAATAACATTTCTTGAAACAAAATATTGTTTCAACTCGTTTCACTGGTGGAAGATAGCGATTCAACCAACTACTGAATTTTGAAACAAAACCATTGCATCGCTGATGTAGTTACTGTACAATAACAGGTATTTACCGGTCGTAGGAGTGCTGGAGTGTCAGAGAAGTGTGTGTTCAAACTCAGACTGGATTAGTAGAACACTCTTCCACCGGTTAGAGCACTGTACAAACTCATTTTCCATGTAGCACCAATTGATTTGTTCATAAATGGGCAGTATTTTTGTAGTTACTGTACAGTAACCGGTATTTACCGGTCGTAGGAGTGCTGGAGTGTCGGAGAAGTGTGTGTTCAAACTCAGACTGGATTAGTAGAACACTCTTCCACCGGTTAGAGCACTGTACAAACTCATTTTCCATGTAGCACCAAGAACTTTTCTGGAAAATCTTATCATTTTTTGAAAAAATCGAGTTTTGGCGGTTTTTTCCGGTTGTTCGTGTAAGGAAAGTGCTGGAAGTTGCTGTACAAACTCAGTTTTTTGCTCTTGTATCTAAACTTTTCCATCGGAATGCTGTACAAACTCGCTAACCAGGTTGCACCAATGCTTGCACCAATTTTTCGAATTTAAATTTGAATTTTGAAGGTGAAGGAGTTCGAATTTTGGAAAAATTTTTGGCTGTACAAACTCTGCGTCATCAGTAGTACCTAAACATGTGGTTTCCTATTCTGTACAAACTCTATTCAAAAAGTTGGTGTTGAAGTTGATGCTAACTTCAACGACATGTATCCAAGAAGCTTTTTATATTGCGTCAATTGAAGAGTTTTCTATGCAACAAGAACTAGTTCAAATTTATAAACACTGCATGCGAAGCATTATGGAATGTTGTGCGCCACTCTTCTCAGAATTAAGTGTTGGTCTATCCACAAAACTTGATAAGATTCAGCGACGTGCTCATTGAATTATATGTGACACTTGGCATTGTAGCTGCAGCGACTTCATCCATATATCGCATCAACGGAAAACAATTGCATTTCGATTATTTTTGAATATTGTGGAAGATTTTCAGCATCCGCTTCGTCACCTACTGCTGCCTATAATGATTCACTCTGGTCAATTCCAACTGCCCATTTCACGAACATCCCTAAACCAACGGACGTTCATCATTAGCATGTCGAAGGATCTCTGGCTTTACCTTGTAGCTTTGTAAATGAACACTTTTTTTCTTGTTATGTTTCGGTTCACTTGAAAGTCTATGTCTCTTGGGGCCCTACGATTCTTATTATTGGGGCTGTTGTAATTTTCCAGAAATATACGCTGATTATTATTATTATTATAAAGATTTTTTACATGTAGATGTATGTAAATTGTTATGAGACACGCACTACTTAGAATTTTGGGGAGATGTATGATTACTTCCACACCCCTTTCGGTAGCCGAATTTCGGTGTGATAAGAAAATCAATCAGTATGGTGTACAAAACAAACATGTACGTATAGACTCAAAGATATTATAATACGTGTGACATATTTTCATATCTTTGTATAGACTATAATATTAGTGTAACACCTAATGATACTTAGCCTAATATGTCTATTTTTTTCAGAGTTTAGTCGACGCAATTGTAAACTTAACAAATGTATGTGAGAAGTTACGACATTCCGTGGATCAGAATACCAAAGAAATGAAAAAGAGACGAAAAGAATGCGTATCGACTCCAGCCCCTACGGAACCGCTACGCCCGGTGGTAAGTTGATATTGATTATTTCAAAGATATATGCAATAATATACTTGTTGCCCCAAAACAGTCGAAAATGCATACAACCAGTGAAGACAGTCATAACCAGTATTTGAAGACATTATTTGTTAGATTCTCTTGATAAGAATATGACTTTTAGGATTTAAACCCACGGCATTTCATGGATAATTTATGTTAACTTAACAAACATACTCACTACATTAAATATTAGTTTTATACGAATGAAATTAAACGTTATGCTCTTACTTTTTCAGATCTACAAACAAGGCGACACAAACATCAACCTAACAAGAATAACTGGTAATCGACCCTCAAAATTTGCTGTGAACGTTGCCAAAAAACTGTTCAATGAGGATGAACTGATGGAAGGGCTCCTGAGTCCCAAAAAGAGAAACGGGCAAGACCATCCTTGTCACCAGTACGAGCCAACTTACTTAAAGGTATTTTCCCCAGAATTGATAAACATCATCGAAACGTTTAGGTTAAAGAATGGGGTATTCAACAGTCTGATTTCTTGTGCTACAGGTTTTCCCGAGCTAGTTCAATCATAATGCATACAAGTTCAAGATACGTCAAGCAATTTCAAAGACCATCAATTATACGTCACTTAAGCTTCAATTTTAATGAACGCAGGTTCTTGTTAAAGTGTTCAAGTTCAAGATAGTGCAACCAATTTCAAAAATAGGGTATGCAGATTCATGTGCAGAAATAATATTTATGATTTAGGAACGGAAACCCCTTTCATTTCCAATTTCAAAGGGTTTAGATTTATGTATAGAAATACAAGATATCAATGAAAACCCACTAAATTCGTACAATGAAAACCCATTAAATTCGTATTCAGAACGCAGAGTCAGAAAAGGAGCACTATTTTTATAATCAAACAACAATGTCGCGACAATTTAGGCACCTGTCCAAGTAAGTAATAATGTGATTCTGCATGCGTGCTACCTTCACACCAGAAATGGTTTGGTCTTGTAGGATTTCTTCCACAATGCCTTGTAGAACAGAAATGCGGTGCTCGGAAACAGAGGTGTGAGTTGGAACATCAGCAATCCTTCGCACTGTTGCTGCCTCGCGCAGCTTCTCTCAGCTGTTGAGTGTTTCAGCGGCGCCTTTCAATCAGCTCCATTTTCGTGAGCTTCAACAAGCACTCGTGGTGGCATCACTCCATGTGTCGTCTGTGCTGCTCATGATTGGTATAATGTCAGTTGTCAGGCTACAACGTAGGCTAGTCACACAGGATTCAGATACAGTCTAATAGCTTCACAAACTTATATAGTTCTATGATTTATGCAAATAATAGGCTGAAATTGGTTCATTCTTTGATCTCAATCGTTTCCATAAACATATTTGACGCTATCAATGTCAGATTATCAAAAAGTGATAGAATTTATTGATAATTGAAATTGATTGATTAACAATTGAACCTGCTTTGCTTTTCACGAACATGCGAGCGCTATCATGAAGTTTTGTGGCGTATCTTGAACTTGTTTGATCTAACATAGAAATCTGTGACGCTTCTTTGAAGCAGCTTGACGTTGATTGAAGCTGTATGCTGTATCTTGAAGTTGGATGACGGATGAATTTTTCCGGGAAAACCTGTAATGTATTAGGATTCTCCTATTTGATCCATTTATTTGTTCAGAGGTCGAACGTATACTCACTGATCTCTTCTGTAGCTCACATTTCTGAACAAAATAAATTCAAATAATTACACTTCGTCATTCATGATAAATAAAAAGTTTAACAACGGCGCTAGCTTAAGTACTTTGCTTATAAATCAATGATCTCATAGTTGGCCAGACGTATCTCTCGAATTGATTTTTTATTGGACGTAGGAAAAATAAATCAAATGTGACTTTGGACAGGGCCTACGGCCTCCAGCGCCTTCTCACCGTTGATCTTATTTGTAGTCGCGTATCAGTGTGAAGTGATAATAAAAGTGAGTGATATTAAAGAATTATGTTCCATGTCGAGTGTGAGGTGATTGAAATGAGAAGACGAGTTGTTTGGAACTTCGTGTTTTCTATTGATTGTGGGATGAAGCTGAGTGATTGCTTTTGATTATGTAAATGTTGAGTCTCGAGTGTTTGTTAGTTTAGTATGAATCCGACTTGAAAATCCTCGTTGCCGCCGATGTCCTTGCTATGCTTATTCATAATATGGTCATACAAGGCACTACTACACACTCATTATTCATACTTACGCAAATTATGCCAAGTGATAAATTTGTGATCAGTTTTACCGAGCTAGAATCGTTGCAGGAGCTACTTATGTACATGCAGTTACCTTATAAACAACAAATCTGTCGGTACAGGAAAACTTCAGTTGAGCGCAAATATTACAACTGCATTTGACTCCACTTATGTGTATGATTAAAGTATTGAGAAGATTGATTGCCGGACTCATTGACGATTAAAAATAAGAAATCATATTTCCGTATAGCTTTTGATTTTTTCACTGCTTTTAACGGTGACGTTCGTCCTGACACATGCCAGAAAAAAATTTTTGTATTCCATGTACTGATAGTAATGGGCAAAAGACCGTTCCAGGCCACCATAAAATTCAAAAAAATAGTATCTTTAAAAACGACATAAATTCATGAATTTAGACCCTTTTTCAGGTTTTTAAGACCTAAATTCATGAATTTAGTCGTTTTTAAAGATACCGATTTTTCAAAAAATGGTACTTTTTAAAAACGACATAAATTCATGAATTTGAACCCTTTTTCAGGTTATGAAGACCTAAATTCATAAATTTGGGCGTTTTTAAAAATACCCAGTTTTTCAAATTTTTCAAAATCTCAAATTTGTGATTATGACATTTTTCATTGCTTAAATCATGACCGTTCTAGGACACCGAAAATCATAAAAGTTGAGAATTTCAAAATTTGAGAATTACAATCGGGCGAAGCCCTAGAACCTTCGGTTCGATTTTAATTGCTTAAATCATGACCGTTCAAGGACACCAAAAATCATAAAAGTTGAGAATTTCAAATTCATGAATTTTATCCATCTTTCAGGTTTTTAAAATATATCATGTGACTAATAATATTTCTTTAAAAGTGGAAGAAACAAAAGTGGAAGAAGCCGCAAGAATATATCCTTCAATATCATATGAACGTAGTTCTACTACCCCCTCCCTTCTAACTTCTAGGGGTCCCTTCTGACTTCTAGGGGTCCCTTAAGAAATTTTTTTATTATAAAATGAACAACATAAATGAGTTTTTAAAATTATATGGAACGCAAACTACGACAAATTTCGACCTAAAGAAAATCGCAAATGAATTAGGAATAAAGAATTTTCATGTTCTAATGAGAGACGAATTACAATTCCTAAAAAATAAGCCAACTGTAAATTTCATAACGAATCTTCACACTTCAGACCAAAAAGGCGTACATTGGTCAGCGGGGCATAGAAATAAAAATGGAGATAATTACTATTTTGACCGCCCGGAGGCTGAGAACTATTGGTTCGACTCTTATGGACTTCCACCTACAAACGAAGTCAAAGAATTACTTGGCAATGGAATTTATAATACATTTCAAATTCAAAAACCGGGAACTACTTATTGTGGTCAATTATGTCTTTATGTTTTATTTAAATTACAAAAAGGAGTACCATTTCTTGATGTTATGTTAGAATTGAACGAACCGTAGGTTCTATGGCTACGCCTAACAAGGGAATTTCATTCCCGAAACGTTAGTTCCAATAATAATGATAGTTAAAAATCACTTCGTTGTAATTCATTTTGATAAAATCGGCCTCTGATATCTTCATCATCTAAATCTTTAATTTCATAAGTAATCGGATAACTTTGATTTATTTTAGAAACTTCAAATATTTCTTTAGTCCAGTATCCGACGAAGCCTTTTTCAAATTTATTCTTATATTTAAATATTCTAACTCTATCTCCAATTTTAAATTTCGGCTTAAGTTTCTGCAAATTCGGATTACTCTCATTCGAATAATTATTCTCGAATATTTTTCTTCTTATCAAATCAGGGGCGGCAGAAGCATTCTTTGGAGTTTCTTCAATACCAGAATGAACTTTATTATTGTACTCTTCTACAATTCCTGGTAATATCTTCAACCATTTCTGATTTCCTTGCTGAGTAAATTTCTTGAAAATTTTATTTTTTAACGTCCGATTGAATCTTTCTATCACTACAGCTTTTCCTGCGTTTTCAGTTGAATAAACAGTTTCAAATAGTGGCTGAACGTTTCTGTTATAAAATTCCGACCCTTTATCAACAAACAATTTCCTTGGCTTTCTATTACTTTCTTTAAAGATTTCTTCAAACGCATATTTAACTGATAGACCACTTTTATTTTTTAAAGGCTTTACCCAAGCATATCGTGTATATAAATCTATAACGGTCAATGCGTATTTGTAGTCCCTTTCATTCGGCATATGAATAAGATCAGCACTCCAAATATCATCTTTATTAAATACTTTTACTTTCAATAAATATTTAGGCCTTCTGTATTCTTTATGAATTTCAGACGCGTAGGTTCGAGCGTTGCTCTCAGAGTTATTAGTTCGAGCGTTGCTCTCAGACAGCTTAGCTGTCGTTTCATTTAAACACTGACCTAATAATATTTTAGCTTGTAAAGCTTTCTTAACAAACATTCTTTCAATTTTTTCTCTAAATGTAGGGTTTTGAATACTATCTAATTCTTGAATCATCTTCTTATCAGCTGCATGTCGAGAACTTAGATCATGATTTCGATAAGCTAAATCATGCCTGTAAGCGGCGGCATCTACTCTATTTATTGGTTCTTCACCTGGCTTTGGATTATTATTCTCATCTAGTCTTATATCTAATCGAGTTCCTGGACCGGTATATGAATGACCAGGAAGATGTTTTTCTTTCGAATATTTACTCCAAATAAAGCCAGGAAAGTTTTCTAATGTTTTTTGTATATCACCACCGAAGTGGTATGGAACTTTGTTCTTGTCACCTCCAATATGCTGACAATTTGAGTTTTTATTTTTGTTTAATAGATAATTTAATAAATCTAAATTAGAAATTTTTAATTTAATTAAATTTTCGGAATTTGTAGAATTCATTTTAAAAGATAAAAAAAATTTAAAAGATAAAATAAATGTTTTACCTAATAGAACTTTGTTCAGAGGCTTTAGCCGATCGGACCAAAGGTCCTGAGGTTATTACCGAATCATACTAGGACTTAGATATATTCCAGAACCATCTTTAGTTTCTTTAATTTCAATTAAATCATCAACATTGTGGAGAATATTTTTAAGAACTCGTTTTCCTTCATCAACTAATTTTAATTTACTAATAAAATTATCTACTACTCCTTCACCCCTAGCAACTTTCTCTAACTCTCTATTATGACGTTTTTGTTCTTCTAATGCTGCCTTCTCTGATTTACTTTTATTTACTGCTTGGACAATACCAGCTGTCCCACCTGCAACACTTCCTGCAGCTGTTATGCCTCCTATTATTAGTGGAATTAATGGGACATCCCGCCATTCTTTTCTTCTTGTAATTGAATATTCTCTATCATTGGTTTACTTATGTAATACTTTTTTTTGTTAATCGTAATAGTTTTAGGGGTATTTTTGTCAACAATATTACGTAATTTTAATTCAACAGTTTTATTATTATTACCTTTCGCTTGCGACATTTTTAATAAAAAAATTTTAAGTTACCAAAAAATTTTAATCTATTCTAGTTATTAAAAAATTTCAAGTTACCAAAAAATTTTAAGTTACCAAAAAATTTTAATCTATTCTAGTTATTAAAAAATTTCAAGTTACTAAAAAATTTTAATCTATTCTAGTTATGAAAAAATTTTAATTAACTTATCCTTACCATCTTTCCATTAAGAATTTCAATAGAATATTTTACATCTTCTAGCAATAAACCATAAGCCATCAATGAAGTTGTGGAATCTTTTTTTTTTCAATATTAATTGTTACATCACAACCATTTTTAATAATATCTTCAGATTGTGCACTTAAATCGAAACAGAAAACAGGATATAAATGTCTCCAATCTCCAGGAGTTAATTGTGGTTCAACTCCAAATTCTATACAAAGATTTCGATAAGAATCATATCCTTCCATAAATTGATTATTTGTATCATCGAATCTTAATGGATCAATTGGATATCGAGTTTGATTTAATGAAACTTGTAAACTTCGAATTGTATTAATATGAAAAATATTGTTATTCTTATCAAAACTTGGAGAATTATTTCTTTGAAATGTTAGTAATAAATATCTTGGAGTATTCGCAGTTCTAGTAAAATGCCAGTTAAATCTTTGTTCGGAAAAAGTTACTGAACTAGCAGTACGCTTTAGAAAATTTACTGGAATTGGTTTGTTAGTATTTAATCTTTTTGCAATAGCTGTTTCAATCTCTAAACTAGGAGTAATATGCTTAATCCACCATTCAAGTCTATCAATTTTTAAATATGCTTTTTTTCCAGTCTTACCAAAAAAGATTAATTCATTATTTACTGTACGATGAATTATTAATTTAAATTTTAATTGACATGATATTTTATCATAATCTAAATATCCGAATAATGGAGACAATGACCAATTAACTGTCTGTTTACTTTTTTTGTTAAATTCACGTCTTTCTTTATATGCTTCATTATTTGTTTTATTTAAATGTTTTGCAATATTTTCTACATCTTTCGCAATTCCTGCTGCATCTGTTCCAGCGTGAGTTAAATCATCAACAATTATACCGTCATTAGTATCAGGAAACCAACCTTCGATTTCATACTTTTTATTATTTTCACCAATTGTTATAAATCTAAGCATTGTATCAATTACACCTGGAGAATCACTTATTGTTTCTATATTTTGAGTTGCAACATCTAAACGCATTTGTGTAAATAATCTTGGAAAGAAATTATTCTCTAGTGCAATATTATCGCTATCTGGTAATGGTGTTGTAAAATTGGCATCACTATACAAAGAATATTCACAGTGTAAAAATGAATCAGGTAGATATAAATAACTCTGCTGATTATCAACTTCAAAAATTAAATCACCTCCAGTATTTACTCTACTGGAAGATCCGGGATTCATAGCAATTCTTATATAGTCATTCTTTTTTTGATTATTACTGACGAACGGAGGATCGTCTAATCTAAATTTATTTTCGATAAGCGAAGACATTTTTATAAAAAATAATTTGACTTTTTGTTTTTCTCACAGACAGAAACAAATTTTACTAAAAAAATTACTAAAAAATTTTACTAAAATATAATTTTAGAATTTTGCTAGACCATTACCTCTTATTTCTTCAATTGTTTTTTCATTATGTTTACTATCAGACGGAGCTCCGCTCCTCAAGGTTTCCCCAACAGCAATGTTAGCAATTTTGTTCTTTGTTTCCTCTGAAAGTTTTTTTAAATTTTTTAGTTCTTCAGAATCATTCCTAAGTTTACGAATAGCTTCTAGTTGTTTTAATTCGTTTTGGGACTTGACAGCATTTGATATTGCACTAGCTGTACTACCTATAGCAGCTGCTCCTTTTGCAGCAGATGTAATCAAATCTTTATTATTTTTAATTAAGTTAACGATACTACCAATACCAGAGAAGATCCCAGCTCCTTCCGTGTGAACGGCACCTGCGGTGCCTAGGAACTTTTCTGTTCCGACTGTTTCTCTATTATCATAATGATAAACAGGATTCATACGTGGTTCATGAGCAATTTTTTGATTTGAAGCAAAATGTTTAAGATTGTGTTTATAAATTATAGGCATTTTTTAGGATTAAATTTGACTTTTGAGAAAAAATATTTACGATCGGCTAAAGCCTCGAGGAGCTTCGCTCCGATTGGTTAGTAACCTGAGGAGCTTTGGTCCGATCGGCTAAAGCCTCGAGGAGCTTCGCTCCGATTGGTTAGTAACCTGAGGAGCTTCGCTCCGATTGGTTAGTAACCTGAGGAGCTTCGCTCCGATTAAGATTTACGTTTGTGAATGGACAACAACTTCGAGATAACTTCATTAATTGACTGTTGCACTTTATCTATTGCGTCAAGCAGCGTGTGATGTACTTTAATTTCTTTTCTATTAACTTGCATTTTCTCCTGATTCATCTTCAACGCCGTTTTAAGTGCATTTAACTTAATTTTAAGAACATCTAATTGTCTTTTAACGGAATCTAACTGTTCTTTATTTTCTTTAGAGTTTTCTTGTAAATTTTTCTTTAATTCATTTTCTAAATTGATTTTAAGAGTTTTCATTTTATCAACTCTTTGATTAAGTGAGTTTACTTCATTTATTATTCTATTCATCTTTTTTATTTGTTGAGTAATTTTAGAACTCAATTCATCAACACTTTTTTGGAATGTAGTTTGTAACTGCTTTAAATTTTTTTTAATTCTTTCAGGTAGTTTTTCTATTTCATCTTCTAATTGTTCTTTTAACATTTTTATCTGATGTTTATTTTTAATTACAGCGGATTTTAAATTTAAAGAAAGTAATATTAAAATTTTTGATTGTACTGAAATCTTTTTAAAAAGTTTTGCTATATCTGCTTCTAGCTCTCTATCCTTTTTATCAAGTTTTAATAATTTTTCGTTTAATGATTTGTCATTTAGTTTAAGCAACTTTAATTCATTCATCAGTGGAACCAAAACATCGTTTATATATTTTTCTTTTAAGTCATTGATTTGTGTATCTACATATTGTTTATTTGTTAACTCTGTATTTTGTTGCGGAAGAATAGAAAGATGCAATGGACCAGATAAAACGTCTCCAGTTTTCATGATATAATTTTCTATCTCTATTTCTAATTCACGATTATTCGGGATATATGCACCTCCACCAACATTTGGTAACATCATTTTTAAAACAATAAAAAAGTAAAATTTTTTCTAATAAAAATAAAAAAATAAAATTTTTTCTAATAAAAATAAAAAAATAAAATTTTTTCTAATAAAAATAAAAAAATAAAATTTTTCTAATAAAAATAAAAAAATGGGAAAACCAAATTTCAAAAAATTATATTCGCCCGCATCATCCTGTTCTTCTTATTCGACGAGATCAACGGGATTTGAAAATAAATGTTTTGATAATAATAATAATACTATTACAAATCCATGTATAGATGTTAATATTTTATTTCAATTACAAGCCGAAATATTTAGAGAACAAACAAAAGGTTTACCTTCTATAGAAACTAATTATTGTTTATTTCCAGGTGATCCATTTATTAAATTTATGGAGATTGTAAGTAAATATAATGATGTAGCTTATGTTGAATTAAATAAAGAAAATATGGTTATAATAGGTCATAATAATGTTTATGGATTTATTAGAGCAGTGTTACCAATTAGTAATACTGATTGGATAGAAACTAAAATTATTAATTATATCAATATTAAAGAATTAGTTAAAAAATTAAAATCTTTTTCCAAAGAAAAAATTAGATTATTTGTTGATGAACAAAATCAATATAACATTCACATAGAGAGTAAAAAACATAACGAAGAATTATTATGTCAAGTATATTATAGGGATACTATTTATAAACAAGAAACATTAGAAATGCCGCAAAGATATGATGATGATACATATATAGGATTATATTCAAACTTAAATATTAATTTGTTAAAATCATATATGAATGGTTTAGCTCAACAAGAGAAAATTTATATGTGGACAACACCTTATACTATCAACAATGACCATAATCATAATAAACGAACCGAAGGTTCTAGGGCTTTGTCCGATCTTAAAGAACCTTATGATAATAATGATGATAATAATGATGATAATAATGATGATAATAATATAGATGATAATAATATAGATGATAATAATATAGATGATAATATAGATGATGATTCAGAAACATCTGAAAATGGTGTAAATGGTAAAAAAGATTATAAAAATATTAGTAATTATAAAAATTTATCTAAAATTCATTTTCTTACAATTGAAAATAATAATGATGGTATAGTTGAAGATACTGTTAGACAACTATGTGTCGGGTCTACAAAATTTAAATTAGGATTTACATCTAATCAATTTAAAATTTTATCATCTTTAATAAAAACTAAAAGTGATTCAGATTATAGTGGTGTTATTAAATTTTCCAAAAGAGATCAAAGACCAATATTTTTCTCTATTATATTATTATCAGATAAAAAATGTAATTTAGAATTAGATATTCCTATCAGGGAATGGTATCCTATCATGGAAGGGCATCCTATACCAAAAAGTGTAATTTATGATGATGAAGAAACAATTTATGATGATGATGAAGAAACAATTTATGATGATGAAGAATCAATAGTTAGTGAAAATAAATTTAAATTATCTTTTGATAAAACATTATATGATGAAACATTATATGATGAAACTTAATATGATAAAACTTAATATGATAAAACTTAATATGATAAAACTTAATATGATTAAACTTAATATGATAAAGAAAAAAAATAACTAAAGAACGTGTAATATATAATAATATAAAATAACACTCAAGTCCTTGATATTAAAATGTTTATATCTAAAATTAAAACACAAATTTTTTCTTAAATTTTCTCTAAAAAAATAAAAAAAATGGAAAATACCAAGTTTTATTGTGTCTTATGTAAAAAGAAGTTGCAAACAAAAAGAAGTTATCAATCTCATTTAAATAGTAAATTGCATTTACAAAATGTAGAACGAGTTGATGAAGGAAATATATTAAAATTAAATAGTTATAAAAACTATCTAGAAACATTGCCTACTGATATAAAAGTTAAAAAAATGTTTGATGATTATTCACATTTGGAATATAAAAAAGTTTTTAATAGTGAAGATGAGACCATACATGTGACATCGGAGATGTCTTCCAGGGCTTCGCCCGTACCAGATGGAAGATATTTATTTAGCGATACTGATGAATTTGATGAAGCTGAACGAACCGATGAAGCTGTACACGGGACATCGGAGATGTCTTCCAGGGCTTCGCCATTAACAGATATAAAATATTTATTTAATGAATCGGTTCGCGGGACATCGGAGATGTCTTCGAGGGCTTCGCCCGTTGAATATAATGAAACCGATAAAACTTTTTCTGATATTCTAACCAACTTTTATAATATATTTAAGAAATCTTTCAAATGTTATATGAATGTAGAAGTACTTTATACAAAAAATGGACCTGATGGAATTCCTGAAGAAATAATACAAGGACATTTTACAAAGTCACAAGAAATTCATAATGTAAATAATATACAACCCATATTTCAATCGATGATACTTAAATTAGAAAATTGTATAATTGAAGCCCAGTTACGTGAATCTGGTTGGAGATTTGTTAAAATACTATCTAAGAAAATAGTAATTGATAAATATAAAAATAATACTGGTGGTAGTTATGTTCCTTTGCCTTTCAGTTCACCACAAATAATCAACATAAAAAATGAAGATGATTATTGTTTTCTGTGGAGTATTATAGCACATTTACATCCTGCAAAATATCACAAAGAAAGACTAAGTCATTACAATAAAGAAGAATACATAAATGAATTTGATCTTTCTGATGGCTTAGATGAATTTCCATATGATTATAATAGGTTAATAAAGTTTCATAAAAAGAATAAAAATTTAATTGAAGTAAATGTTTTTGAATTAAATGTGAATTATGTTTCTATTGGTAAAATTACTCCACTTTACTCAGATTCAAAAAAATTTTATTTGAATAATAAAAATTTATGCCAATCAGAAATAGTATATAATGATAGAGGAAATTACATGCATCATAATATTTTTTACCAAGGAAATATAATATGTACTGAAAAATTTGAACTTGTTAAAACACTATCACCAATAATGATTAATCATAATAATTATAAAGGACGTACTGATGATTATAATTACAAATATTCATCTTTATCTTCAGAATATCAACAAAAATTAGAAAATTTAAATAAAAGTTTACAAAAATGTAGAATAGATTATCAACAACAAACAAAAATGTTACTACAAGAATATCACCATAAATATCAAAATAAGATAGAAACAATTCAAAAATTAAATGAAGAAAATAATAAAAAATTAAATAATAAAGAATTAAATAATGAAGAAAATAAAGAATCGGCTAAAGCCAGAGGAGCTTCGCTCCGATTAAATGAATGTTTAAAAAAATGTCTACAACAATATAAAGAACAATATGATAAAGAATATATTTATCAGCTACAAATATTAAATCAAAATTATTATCAAAATACATTTAATATTACAAAAGAAATTAATGAAACACATGAAATATATGAAGATGAATTTGAAAAACTAGAACAGTCAAAACAACCAGCACAAGCGAATATATTATATTATCAGGGTCATTTTATATTGTGTAAAGATGTTTCTATATTTACAAAAACTTCAGATAATAAAAATTTTCCTTGTCTTCAATGTATGACAAGTTTTAGAACTTTAGAAGAAATGAATAGACATTTGGAGAATTGTCAACAAAACGAAGCAGTTCAAAATACTTTTCCTAAAGATGATTATTTAGAATATAATAAATGGTATTTTAAAAATAAAGTACCCTTTACTATTTATTGTGATTTTGAAGCATATAATGTTAATATGACACAAAATCGAACGGAAAGTTCCAGGGCTTCGCCCGATTCTGAAAATGGTACGGGCCAAGCCCTAGAACCTTCGGTTTGTAATTATGAAAAAAGTGCGCCTGAAAGAAGTGCGCCTGAAAGAAGTGCACCTGAACAAAGCAAAGAAAAATATTTATTTGAACAAAAACCATTATGTTGGGAAATGTACATTCATTCAAATTATCCTGAATTATTTAAATCAGAATATTATCAATACTATGGTGAAGATAGTTCAGAAATGTTTACAAAGAAAGTAGAAGAATTACAAGGACGTTTTTCACAATTGCTTGAAACAAATATTCCAATGATGCCATTAACAGAAAAAGAAAAAATTAATTTTGTTAATGAAACAAATTGTTATTACTGTGGAAGAGAATTTACAAAAAATTATAAAAATGGCAAAGGTAGATATCTTGATAGGCGAAGCGACGGCTCTGCCGTCAAGGTAAAAGATCATGATCATCTAAATGGATTATATAGAGGTGCAGCACATAATTCTTGTAATCTTAATGCTAATAAATTTAAATATAACTTTGTTCCTCTATATTTCTATAATGGTTCTAAATATGATTTCCATCTAGTAATGAAAGATTTATTTTCATCTGAAAAATTACAACAACAACAAATAAATGTACTATGTAAAACAGAAGAAAAATATTTTTCAATGCAATTAGGTTGTATTAGAATTTTAGATGCATTTAGATTTTTTACTCCTTATTCATTAGATGTTATGGGAAAAACTTTGAAATCTGAACAATGTAAAATATTAAATAAATATAATTTAAAACCTTTAAAAGGAATATTTCCGTATGAGTATATAGCCTGCGGCTCACAGTCGACCTATGGTTCACAGTCGAAGACTGATTTTAATTCTGTGAATAAAATTATGGAAGAAGAACAACTTCCTCCAATAAATAAATTTAAATCAACATTAAAACAATCAAAATTATCTGACGAAGACTATGCAGAAGCTGAAAAGAATTGGAGAGAGTTAAATTGTAAAACAATGTATGATTATACAATGAAATATCTACAGATAGATGTATTAATACTAGCTGATCTTTTTGAAAACTTCGTGACATGTGTTTAGAATATTACGGAATAGATCCATGTTATTGTTATTCTACACCAGGTTTAACATGGCTAGCAGGATTAAAACATACTGGTGTTCAAGCCGATGGCTCTAGGACAAAGTCCGTTAAACTTAAACATTATAAAGAAAATACATATGATAAATTATTATTTTTTGAATCTGGAATTAGAGGTGGAGTTTCATCAGTTTTAGGTAATCGTTATGTACAGTGTTACAATAAGAAAGTAAATCCTGATGATTATGGAATAATGAAACCTTTATCTCCAGAAGAAAGTGATCAGTTTATAAAATTGTTTAATCAAAATATAGAAGGACTTATATCAAATGAAGATAGTCAAGCAGCAGTTGATGAAATCATGAGAGAAAACTATTTGTTATATTATGATTTTAATAGCTTATATTCTTCTTGCATGATACAAGAATTACCAACAGGTGAAATGACATCGTGTAATATTCTTGATTATCAAAGAACATATGATGGTGAAAATAATTTTGGTTATGTATATGAAGTTGATTTAGTATACCCTGATTATATAAAAGACGCAACAAAATATTATCCTTTCTGTCCCGAAAACAAAATTCCTAATATAGAAGATTTTTCAGATTATCAAAAATCTTTAATTCCTAAAAAAAACAGACCAACAAAAAAACTTATGTTAACACAAAGCAATAAAGGAAAGTATGTTGTTGAAGGAAGAATGGTAGATTGGTATTTAGATCATGGAATGATTCTCACCAAAATACATCGAAAACTATTTTATCAAAAATCTAGGTGGTTAAAAAATTATATAGAGTTCAATATTGAAAAACGCAAAATAGCTAAAAGAAATAAAGATGATTTTGGAAACGTGTTCTTCAAATTAATGAATAATGCATTTTATGGTAAGACTTTAGAAAATGTGCGTAATAGACAAAATATTGAAATAGTTTATGATAGAGATAGATTTCAAAATTTAACAAGGAAACCTACATATAAAAGAACTACTAGATTCAGTGATGAACTATGTGCTGTTCATCTAAGAAGAAGCATTGTAAAACATGATAAGTTTAATTTCATTGGTTTCACTATATTAGAATTAGCTAAACTATTTATGTATAGTTTTATATATGATTATTTAGTACCTGCTTATGGCAAAAACTATAAATTACACTTTACAGATACCGATTCTATTTTCTTAGAATTAACAGTACCATATGGTTCTTCACTTGATAAAGAAATTAATAAAATAAAAGATATTATTCATCCTTCTGATTTATGTAAAGTAAAAGATGAATTAGAAGGAAATGAAGATTTCATAACAGAAGCTATATTTTTAAAATCTAAATGTTACTGTTATGATACAACTAATAATATTAAAACACATAAAACATTAAAAGGAATTTCAAAGGCATCAGTGGCTAATCAAATAACATTTCAAGATTATAAAAATGCATTATTTAATAATGAAATAAAAACAGCATGTAATTATAGACTTAATTCAAAAAAACATAAAATGTATTTAAAAGAAGAACATAAATTAGCATTAGATCCATTTGATGATAAAAGAAAAATTTTACCTGATGGAATAACTACTGAACCTTTTTAATTTTCTAATTTCTAAGATAGAAAAATTTCATATATACATAAAATAAAAAAATATTAAAACACTATATTTGTATATTTTTTATCACTCCGCGAAAATATTTTCTATCGACTTTCAGTCGGGGCGAAGCCCCTCGAGGCGAAGCCTAGTCAGAGAACAATTGTTCGATAACTCTTTCATGAATTTTTTTATCAATATTAATTGTAAAGAAGCCATAATCTTTTGACCAAGCATTGTTACACGATTGTTTAAATTCATCTTTATTTCTTACACATAAATCTCTTAACAAATCACTTAAGTTTCTTGCATTTATTTCAAATAGTATAAATATATTTGCATTCTTTCTAATAACACTTCCGTCTAATGAATACATACTTTGTGTTAAATAAAAAACACTACAGTTATTATGTCTACCTCTTGTGAAATAATTTCTCTGAACTGACTGATTTCTATCATTAACACAATCATCAAAAATTACACAATGTTTCATTGTTTCATCTAGTTTACTAGGATCTTGCATATTACCACTATCATCTATTAATTGTATCTTTATATGGTTATTTTTATTAGATTCTACTAACTGATTATTTTCTGTTGCTTCTTCACACCACGAACTTATTTCTTCTTCATATTCAGATTTTTCATATTCTTTGAATAATGAAGCAATTGCTGTTTTTTTAAGATTATTTTCAAATCCATATTTTAAAAATTGATAGACGGGTTGTTCTGCCGTTGTTGTATAAATTATAAGATTGTTATAATCCAAAAAATTTGGAGTCGTTAAAATTTTAAACAATAAATACGTTTTTCCACATCCTGATCTTCCACAAATAACTGACAAAACTTTATTAGATAAATTTGGATGATGATTAAATTTAAGTTTTTTTTTATTTAATGGTAGTACTTCACTCATTTTTTAATAAAAAAATTTATTTTTATTTTTTTATTTTTTGTTTCTAAAGAAGAAGAAGAAAATTAAACTTCTCTAGCTTCGCGTAGGAGTTTATACCTCTCGGGGGGGTTTATACCTCTCGAACGGGAGTTTATACCTCCCGAACCAAAAGATCTATCATAATCTCTTCACCTCCAAAATTTATTTCTTGTCCTTTTTCATCAGTGATTCTCATGTTAATGTTGTTAATAGTTTTTCTTGTAATAGGGAAATATATTAATGTTTGTGGAATTACATTTAGTCTATAACCAATGGTACAGTAAAAGCTGGAAAACTGAATATTAAATTTGATAATTTACCATTTATATATCCTCCTTCAATAATGTCACAATGTACAACAATTGAATTTATTTCAGTTATTTTTGGAATCTTCTCACCTAAATGATAACCTTGACTATAAGTTTGTTTATTAAATCCTAATAGCTTTGACAATGATCTATCATGATTAAAATCAACTTGATGATTTTCGTCTAAAGTAAGAGAAAATTTATTAACTGCCGGTTCAACTGCAAAATGTAATTGTTTCTTATCTTTAAATGATATACCTAAATGTCTCTTAATTTCATTTGATATTGATTCAACTTCGTAAGAACCAGGAAGAAAAGTTAGTACTTTCCACGTTTTGCCTTTATCAGTAGAATATCTAAATTGATCATTCACATCTTTGATAACGTTTTGAATAGTGTTAAATGTAGAGAAACTAGTCAATGCAATTTGATAATTTTTATTTTGTTCCAAATGTAGAATGGGTTCTAAATTACAAGTGTGTGATGAAGTAGTTGTTATAATTTTTAACGTCGTACTAAATTTTGATGAACCCAAAATCTCTGTCAAATTTTCTGAATGATTATTAATTTTGTCTAAATCTGCTGATGATAATTCTCTCAAAGACATTTTTTAGTTAAAATTTTGAATAAATATTATAGATAAAAATCGTAGATAAAAATCATAGATAAAAATCATAGATAAAAATCATAGATAAAAATCGTAGATAAAAATTAGAAACAACATATTTCAGCTACGGGCGAAGCCCTGGAGGACATCAGAGATGTCCGGTTATACTTTTATAATCCTCTTCATTTAGAATCTTCTTTTCTAACAGTCTTTTCAATATAGCATGAATTTCATTGAAACTAGAATTATGTCCTTCTTTTATTGCAGATATTAAAATATTTAATCTATTTAGTAATTCTTGTGGATCATCTGGTAAAAATATGGTTGTTTCTGTTTTCTGTTTTTCAGATAAACCTTTCCCTACTTTAACTCCCGTTGATAATAAATTTTCTAATTGTTTATAACGTCTAAGAGATTTTACTGCACCAACTCTGTCTAACATAGCTTTATATTTTATGAGATCTTCTACAGCATAATTATTTAAATCTGCTCCTCTTAAAAGATTAACAAAATTTCTATCTAAATTAAAAGGAGATTTATCTGGTGAAAAAATTAAACCTCGAAAAGGTTGTGGAAATATTTCTTTTTGTCCGAGATAAAATCTAGGTATTGTTTTTCCATCTATAAATGAAATAGAATGTTCAAATTGCATAGATTTTGGTAATTTCTTATTAATGTTTGATTCTAGTAATCCATAGTCATCTAATATAGTTTTGTGCTCTGGATCTGTTATATCAATTTGTTTATCATTATTTGTACTTTCTTTTTCAAGAGTTTTAAACGGTTTCATAGTTTTTTCAAAATCAGTTTTTACTTGCTCGGTTTGCTGCATTTTTTCATACATATCAGATTGAATACCAGCTTTTATCATTCTATGTTGAAGATGATTTTCTTTCATAATATTTCTTTGTTTTATTAACTCTTCTAATTGTTTTATTCTTTTAAAAGTATCAGCTTTAATTTTATCCATTTTTAAAATATAATATTTGAATTTTGTGGTAACATTGGAATACAACAAAAACATTTTACTGAACAAATTATTTTTTTATTGCTTTGTTGTCTGACATCTTTTCGTTTAAAGTTTTCTCGTTTAAAGTTTTCCTGTTTTAAGTTTTGTTTAATAAAGTTTTGCTTAAATTTTCGCTTAAAGTTTTTAGCTCTTCTAAAAAAATTTTGTCATTTTCTTCATTAGAAATTTTACCATCACTAGAAATTTTGCCATCCTGTTTATTCTTATCATCAACTTTTTCGGACTGTAATTGAAAGGTTTGATATACTTCATTAGCTATTTGATCAAATTTTTCAATCTCATCTAACGTAATAACATTATCATCACATACTCTCTGAAAGTAGTAATGTAGTTTATCATAGACTTCTTTAATATGTAAATGCTTAGTTTTTAATGATTTTCGTTTCTTAGTTATTAAAGATTTATCTAACATTGTAACAAGTGAAGTTGCAAAAACACCCGTACCTGTTAAAGCAGTAGCAACTACTGGAATTACTAAAACACCAGAAGATATAACAATTGTCAAAGCACCTAAACTTATTGTTAAGAATATGCCAATTCCTTGTGTTACATTCTTAACTTTGGTCCATCTCTTTCTTAATTTTTTATAATGCTCTAATCTTAATAATAATTGAGATTCCTTATCTTTCATATAACGTACTCTATCTTTGTGTTTTTCTATATTTAATTCACTTATTTTTAATTGAGATAACGAAGGATATATTCTTGCGGTTCCTTCCATTTTTAAAGAAATATTTTGAATAAATATTTTGAATACAATCTTCTGAATTTTGATTTAAATAGAAATACGCAGTTGTTTGTTTGCCGTATATTTCTAAGAACACAGTCAGACCAAAAGCTCTGGGAGAGGATGAGACGAAGAGGGGAGAGAGAACAAAGGAATTGTTTGCCAGTATGAATCGTAGATAAGCAATTGAATTTTTTGTATACTCCAGTATAACTCTACTGCCCTATACCGATGCAATCGTACATGTTATGAGGATAAAAAACTACTCTTCATTCCACGAAAAATATCCTTTTTTGGGAAGACATGCATCTTAATGCACATTTTAATTAGTTTTTGCAGAAGAAGTCGATAATCTTCGTTTTGTTTCGCTTGACTTGTTTTGACGTTGAACATTGAAGCAGCTGCGACTTGTGGCAGACAATAGCGCCATAAATGCGGGTATGCTTTAGTCGCTTGCTGGGGCAAAGGGCATAAAGATTCTCTCTCTCTCAGAAACAGCTGCTGCCATTATTCCAAGTATTACAATTTTAGTCTTACTGCGTGCATTCATTCTGTGAGCGTTCTACGAGACTGTTGACTGTTTACAATTTATCCGAGACCCAAAATGTCGAAGCTGTGTCAAAAATGAGTGCTTCTATTCATCGCGAATTCCTCAAATTTTGTGATCAAGTACTTCCAGTAATAGAAAGATTTTTTCAAAACTCTTATTGTAAATCATGAATTCTATTTTCAAAAGAAGATAAAACCAGAAAAAGAAGACAAGAAAAATGAGATTTTTTCTGAAATAAGAAACTCATTTTCATCAGGACAACTAATCCAACGACAGCTCGACGTGAGTGCACAGGCGACATGCACTATCCAAAACTGTGTTACAACTCTACATTCTCTAATTTATCAAGAAAAAGTACACAATAATTCTTCCTTATCAATTGCTATTTGCCAAGGATTTGTGATATCTAAATTAAAATCAATGGAACATTTGTCAATGGTAGCCTTTACCTAAAAGTTGGAGAGTGAATATAACATTAAATTCTCAAGAAGGTATGTAACGTTTTTGATAAAATTATATCGCCTTTCTCAAGCTAGCACAAAGCTTCAAACATGTACTTTAAGTATATTCTTTGTTTTGAAAAACTTTAAGTATTTTGAAGATTATTTTGAATTTGAAAAAGAGGAACAGTTGCTTCAAATTAGCTCAGGGATATTTTCTTCCCAAGAATCCAATCAAACATCTGATATGACAACTGGACTAACGCAGCAATTAGAGACACAACATATACAGGAGCGCCAAACACAAAATGAGTAGTATGTATTGACAATCATTTTATGTAACAGAATAGAAAAATGGGAATGAGCATTCGCAGCTTATAAATGAAACAGTGGTTGCTTTTTCTTATATTGTAAGACTTGGCTATATTATGTGAGTAGCATGCATTAACATTTTATTTTGTGAGACGGAATAAAAGAATGGGAATGAGCATTCGCAGCTTATAAATGAAACATTCTTTATTTTTTCTTATACTGTGTGTCCTCTAGCATATTATTTGACGTACTGGTGTGTATTGTCAATCATTTTATGTAACAATAGAAAAATGGGAATGCCATTCCCAGTTTATGAATGTAACATTTTTCTGGATGTCATATATTTACTTTGTAATCTAAACTACTTGCACATATATGTGAATAAAATATTTCAAAAAGGAAAAAGAATGCGTTTTCATTTTGCATTAACCGCTACCTGTTAAAGAAATATTATTAGTCACATGATATATTTTAAAAACCTGAAAAACGGATTTAAAAGACGTTTTTAAAAAAACTAACTTTATGATTTTTTCGGTGTCCTGGAACGGTCATGATTTAAGCAATGAAAAATGTCATAATCACAAATTTGAGATTTTGAAAAATTTGAAAAACTGGGTATTTTTAAAAACGCCCAAATTTATGAATTTAGGTCTTCATAACCTGAAAAAGGGTTCAAATTCATGAATTTATGTTGTTTTTAAAAATACCATTTTTTGAAAAAATGGTACTTTTTGAATGGACTAAATTCATGAGTTTAGGTCTTAAAAACCTGAAAAAAGGGTCTAAATTCATCATGAATTTATGTCGTTTTTAAAGATACTATTTTTTTGAATTTTATGGTGGCCTGGAACGGTCTAAATTCATGTATTTAGGTCTTAAAAACCTGAAAAAGGGTTCAAATTCATGAATTTATGTCGTTTTTAAAGATACTATTTTTTTGAATTTTATGGTGTCCTGGAACGGTCTTTTGCCCATTACTACTGATGACTTCAAGTCATGGGGTTGTGATGTGTTTCATAAAACGATTATAAATCTTTTAATTTCAGAAGCTGTTTCCGCCAAATACGGTGAAGGCAATGAAAACTGGACGGAAGCGAGAGGAGCAGTAAACCAACATGGGTTGGATTTAAAACGATAGAAAAAGTTGCAGACGAAATCATAAAGTTAGACATAGACCTTAAACCGACTGTGGACGCTTTCTTTTGTAGAACATGCATGTAAAGTATAAGCCTAAATTTATTAATTAAATTCATTTAACCCTCTAAATACTATCAGATGTATGTAAATATTCCTTGAAGAAAAACAGGGCCTCTGAACCCCTATCGATAAAATGTAGTACAAAGACTTTCATATTAGTAATAATCTGAAATGTCTCTTGGTCAATCTATATACAGTATATACCGATTTCAGTGAAAATCTATATGTAGCTTACAGCTACAAATTCAGGAAATAAGACTATCAAAGCTTTGAATTATCTAAATTCAACTTTTTTACAGGTACTGAGAGCCCTGTCGGTCTTTGGAGGGTTAAAATACGCGTAACATGTGGAATTTTTTAGATATTCTCTGTTAGGCCTACGATTTTTGTACTGGTTTATGTGTAGCATAAGCTTATTTTTGTATCAAAGTTGTATAATATATTCTTATGCATATTCACATTTTTTTCTCCGTATTTCTTTGGTAAAGAATTGATATATTCTATTCAGAATCAGGATGAATCCTGCTATATGCAATTGATTAACTTTGATGAGCATTAAGCATCAGAAAGATTCAGGAGGCGCTCATTAATCGAAAGTAAGAATATAATTTTAGAAATTTGAAAGTCTTAGTGCATCTGACTGCAATCTACAAAACCAGTCTGTATCTGTAAGCATAGATAGTTAATCAGAATGATTCCGTTTGTCTCCATCGAAAATCAGACTGGTTCATTTTAAAAACTAGTAAAATCAGACTAAATCTTAAGTAAAACAGATCATTTCTTGCAACATTCTTGCAAGAAACGCTTCAAGAAATCACAATGCAATCTTGCTGATTCAGAAACGATTTAAACAGAGGCAATCATATGGGGTGCAATAGCTCGTTCGAAAGCAAAGAGTGCCACAAGTTCATTGGAAAGCACAGTTTGGTTATATCTTCAATGGCTGAGGCTTGTGAATGACATTGAGACTTTCAGTCATGTTAGAGCGCCTTCAGAGGGTATTTGAGTGAGAAAGTGGCTGTAGTGGCTAAACGAAGCCTCGTAGGTCAAAATGGACGGCGGATTTGGACTTTTTAGCCTTTTTTGGGTCTATTAGATTTGTTTCCAGCTCAATCGGAGACAAAAAGTTTGGACCCCCCTTCTCTGGACGAGACTTCTAACCTTGGTTCTAGAGATGGTAGAAAGTCGTGCAATAGCTCATTTGAAAGCTAAGTGTGAGAAAAAGGCAGTGGAAAGCATCCTATGTTCAGGTTTTCCTGGGTTTAGAGTGGAAAACGGCAGAGTTAGAAAAAGGTGGGTTTTGGGCGTTTTGTGATGAGAAAGTCCGTTTTTCGAACAGAAGGAGTGCTCGGATGGCAAAACGGACGGCAGATTCGGAGTCTACGTGAGATTTTGGGTTAGGAAGGTTGTTTCCAGCGAAATCGGAGAGAAAAAGTTGTGACCCCCCCTCTGGACGAGACTTCCAACTTCGTTCTAGAGATGGTAGAAAGTCGTGCAATAGCTCATTTGAAAGCTAAGAGTGAGAAAGAGGCAGTGGAAAGCATCCTATGTCCAGGGGTTCCTGGGTTTAGAGAGGAAAACTGCAGAGTTAGAAAAAGGTGGGTTTTTGTCGTTTTGGGATGAGAAAGGCCATTTTTCGAAAAGAAGGAGTGCTCGGATGGGAAAACGGAGGGCAGACTCGGAATCTACGTCAAACTTTAGGTTAGGAAGCTTGTTTCCAGCGAAATCGGAGAGAAAAAGTTGTGACCCCCCTCTGGACGAGACTTCCAACTTTGGTTCTAGAGATGGTAGAAAGTCGTGCAATAGCTCATTTGAAAGCTAAGAGTGCCACAAATTCATTGGAAAGCACAGTTTGGTCCTATGTTGCTTGGCTGAGGCTTGTTAGTGACATTGAGACTTATGGTCATGTTAGAGCGCCGTCAGAGGGTTTTTGAGTGAGAAAGTGGCTGTAGCGGCTAAACGAAGCCTCGTAGGTCAAAAATTTCGGCGGATTTGGTCGTTTTAGCCTTTTTTCGGGTCTAGAAAATTTGTTTCCAGCTCAATCGGAGAGAAAAAGTTGTCACCCCCCTCTGGACGAGATTTCCAACTTTGGTTCTATAGATGGTAGAAAGTCGTGCAATAGCTCATTTGAAAGCTAAGAGTGAGAAAGAGGCAGTGGAAGGTATCCTATTTCCGAGGTTTCCTGGGTTTAGAGAGGAAAACGGCAGAGTTAGAAAAAGGTGGGATTTGGACGTTTTGTGATGCGAAAGGCCGTTCGTTTTTCGAGCAAAAGAATTGCTCGGATGGGAAAACGGAGGGCAGACTCGGAGTCTAAGTGAAATGTTAGGAAGGATGTTTCCAGCTCAATCGGAGAGAAAAAGTTGTCACCCCCCTCTGGACGAGATTTCCAACCTTGGTTCTAGAGATGGTAGAAAGTCGTGCAATAGCTCATTTGAAAGCTAAGAGTGAGAAAAAGGCAGTGGAAAGCATCCTATGTCCAGGTTTTCCTGGGTTTAGAGACGAAAGCGGCAGAGTTAGAAAAGTGTGGGATTTGGACGTTTTGGGATGAGAAAGGCCATTTCACGAAAAGAAGGAGTGCTCGGAAGTAAAAGTGGTGGGCAGACTCGGAGTCTAAGTGACATTTTAGGTTAGGAAGGTTGTTTCCAGCGAAATCGGAGAGGAAAAGTATTCACCCCCCCTCTGGACGAGATTTCCAACTTTGGTTCTAGAGACCGTAGAAAGTCGTGCAATAGCTCGTTTGAAAGCTAAGAGTGCCACACGTTCATTGGAAAGCACAGTTTGGTCCTATCTTATTTGGCTGAGGCTTGTGAGTGACATTGAGACATTTGGTCATGTTAGACCGCCTTCAGAGGGTACTTGAGTGAGAAAGTGGCTGTAGCGGCTAAACCAAGCCTCGTAGGTCAAAATGGACGGCGGATTTGGACGTTTTAGCCTTTTTTCGGGTCCAGAAAATTTGTTTCCAGCTCAATCGGAGAGAAAAAGTTGTCACCCCCCTCTGGACGAGACTTCCAACTTTGGTTCTAGAGATGGTAGAAAGTCGTGCAATAGCTCATTTGAAAGCTAAGAGTGAGAAAGAGGCAGTGTAAAGCATCCTATGTCCAGGTTTTCCTGGGTTTAGAGAGGAAAATGGCAGAGTTAGAAAAAGGTGGGTTTTTGACGTTTTGGGATGAGAAAGGCCATTTTTCGAAAAGAAGGAGTGCTCGGATGGGAAAACGGAGGGCAGATTCGGAGTCTACGTGAAATTCTAGGTTAGGAAGGTTGTTTCCAGCGAAATGGGAGAGAAAAAATTTTGAGCACGTCCCCCTTCTGGACGAGACTTCCAACTTTGGTTCTAGAGACCGTAGAAAGTCGTGCAATAGCTCATTTGAAAGCTAAGAGTGAAAAAGAGGCAGTGGAAGGAATATATTTCCGGGGTTTCCTGGGTTTAGAGAGGAAAACGGCAGAGTTAGAAAAAGGTGGGATTTGGACGTTTTGTGATGAGAAAGGCCGTCTTTCGAGCAAAAGGATTGCTCGGATGGGAAAACGGAGGGCAGACTCGGAATCTACGTCAAACTTTAGGTTAGGAAGCTTGTTTGCAGCGAAATCGGAGAGAAAAAGTTGTGACCCCCCTCTGGATGACACTTCCAACTTTGGTTCTAGAGATGGTAGAAAGTCGTGCAATAGCTCATTTGAAAGCTAAGAGTGCCACAAATTCATTGGAAAGCACAGTTTGGTCCTATGTTGCTTGGCTGAGGCTTGTGAGTGACATTGAGACTTATGGTCATGTTAGAGCGCCGTCAGAGGGTTTTTGAGTGAGAAAGTGGCTGTAGCGGCTAAACGAAGCCTCGTAGGTCAAAAAGGACGGCGGATTTGGTCGTTTTAGCCTTTTTTCGGGTCTAGAAAATTTGTTTCCAGCTCAATCGGAGAGAAAAAGTTGTCACCCCCCTCTGGACGAGATTTCCAACTTTGGTTCTAGAGATGGTAGAAAGTCGTGCAATAGCTCATTTGAAAGCTAAGAGTGAGAAAGAGGCAGTGGAAGGTATCCTATTTCCGAGGTTTCCTGGGTTTAGAGAGGAAAACGGCAGAGTTAGAAAAAGGTGGGATTTGGACGTTTTGTGATGCGAAAGGCCGTTTTTCGAGCAAAAGAATTGCTCGGATGGGAAAACGGAGGGCAGACTCGGAGTCTAAGTGAAATGTTAGGAAGGATGTTTCCAGCTCAATCGGAGAGAAAAAGTTGTCACCCCCCTCTGGACGAGATTTCCAACTTTGGTTCTAGAGATGGTAGAAAGTCGTGCAATAGCTCATTTGAAAGCTAAGAGTGAGAAAGAGGCAGTGGAAAGCATTCTATGTCCAGGTTTTCCTGGGTTTAGAGTGGAAAACGGCAGAGTTAGAAATGGTGGTTTTTCGCGTTTTGGGATAGAAAAGCCATTTTTCGAACAGAAGGAATGCTCCGATGGGAAAACGGAGGGCAGATTCGGAGTCTAAGTGAAATGTTAGGTTAGGAAGGATGTTTCCATCTCAATCGGAGAGAAAAAGTTGTGACCCCCCCTCTGGACGAGACTTCCAACCTTGGTTCTAGAGATGGTAGAAAGTCGTGCAATAGCTCATTTGAAAGCTAAGAGTGAGAAAAAGGCAGTAGAAAGCATCCTATGTCCAGGTTTTCCTGGGTTTAGAGACGAAAGCGGCAGAGTTAGAAAAGTGTGGGATTTGGACGTTTTGGGATGAGAAAGGCCATTTCACGAAAAGAAGGAGTGCTCGGAAGTAAAAGTGGTGGGCAGACTCGGAGTCTAAGTGACATTTTAGGTTAGGAAGGTTGTTTCCAGCGAAATCGGAGAAGAAAAGTATTCACCCCCCCTCTGGACGAGATTTCCAACTTTGGTTCTAGAGACCGTAGAAAGTCGTGCAATAGCTCGTTTGAAAGCTAAGAGTGCCACACGTTCATTGGAAAGCACAGTTTGGTCCTATCTTATTTGGCTGAGGCTTGTGAGTGACATTGAGACATTTGGTCATGTTAGACCGCCTTCAGAGGGTACTTGAGTGAGAAAGTGGCTGTAGCGGCTAAACCAAGCCTCGCAGGTCAAAATGGACGGCGGATTTGGACGTTTTAGCCTTTTCTCGGGTCTAGAAAATTTGTTTCCAGCTCAATCGGAGAGAAAAAGTTGTGACCCCCCCCCCCTCTGGACGAGACTTCCAACTTTGGTTCTAGAGATGGTAGAAAGTCGTGCAATAGCTCATTTGAAAGCTAAGAGTGAGAAAGAGGCAGTGTAAAGCATCCTATGTCCAGGTTTTCCTGGGTTTAGAGAGGAAAATGGCAGAGTTAGAAAAAGGTGGGTTTTTGACGTTTTGGGATGAGAAAGGCCATTTTTCGAAAAGAAGGAGTGCTCGGATGGGAAAACGGAGGGCAGATTCGGAGTCTACGTGAAATTCTAGGTTAGGAAGGTTGTTTCCAGCGAAATGGGAGAGAAAAATTTTTGAGCACGTCCCCCTTCTGGACGAGACTTCCAACTTTGGTTCTAGAGACCGTAGAAAGTCGTGCAATAGCTCATTTGAAAGCTAAGAGTGAAAAAGAGGCAGTGGAAGGAATATATTTCCGGGGTTTCCTGGGTTTAGAGAGGAAAACGGCAGAGTTAGAAAAAGGTGGGATTTGGACGTTTTGTGATGAGAAAGGCCGTCTTTCGAGCAAAAGGATTGCTCGGATGGGAAAACGGAGGGCAGACTCGGAATCTACGTCAAACTTTAGGTTAGGAAGCTTGTTTGCAGCGAAATCGGAGAGAAAAAGTTGTGACCCCCTCTGGACGACACTTCCAACTTTGGTTCTAGAGATTGTAGAAAGTCGTGCAATAGCTCATTTGAAAGCTAAGAGTGCCACAAATTCATTGGAAAGCACAGTTTGGTCCTATGTTGCTTGGCTGAGGCTTGTGAGTGACATTGAGACTTTTGGTCATGTTAGAGCGCCGTCAGAAGGTTTTTGAGTGAGAAAGTGGCTGTAGCGGCTAAACGAAGCCTCGTAGGTCAAAATGGACGGCGGATTTGGTCGTTTTAGCCTTTTTTCGGGTCTAGAAAATTTATTTTCAGCTCAATCGGAGAGAAAAAGTTTTGACCCCCCTCTGGACGAGACTTCCAACTTTGGTTCTATAGATGGTAGAAAGTCGTGCAATAGCTCATTTGAAAGCTAAGAGTGAGAAAGAGGCAGTGTAAAGCATCCTATGTCCAGGTTTTCCTGGGTTTAGAGAGGAAAACGGCAGAGTTAGAAGAAGGTGGGATTTGGACGTTTTGTGATGAGAAACGCCGTTTTTCGAGCAAAAGGATTGCTCGGATGGGAGAACGGAGGGCAGATTCGGAGTCTAGGTGAAATGTTAGGTTAGGAAGCTTGTTTCCAGCGAAATCGGAGAGAAAAAGTTGTGACCCTCCTCTGGACGACACTTCCAACTTTGGTTCTAGAGATGGTAGAAAGTCGTGCAATAGCTCATTTGAAAGCTAAGAGTGCCACAAATTCATTGGAAAGCACAGTTTGGTCCTATGTTGCTTGGCTGAGGCTTGTGAGTGACATTGAGACTTATGGTCATGTTAGAGCGCCGTCAGAGGGTTTTTGAGTGAGAAAGTGGCTGTAGCGGCTAAACGAAGCCTCGTAGGTCAAAAAGGACGGCGGATTTGGTCGTTTTAGCCTTTTTTCGGGTCTAGAAAATTTGTTTCCAGCTCAATCGGAGAGAAAAAGTTGTCACCCCCCTCTGGACGAGATTTCCAACTTTGGTTCTAGAGATGGTAGAAAGTCGTGCAATAGCTCATTTGAAAGCTAAGAGTGAGAAAGAGGCAGTGGAAGGTATCCTATTTCCGAGGTTTCCTGGGTTTAGAGAGGAAAACGGCAGAGTTAGAAAAAGGTGGGATTTGGACGTTTTGTGATGCGAAAGGCCGTTTTTCGAGCAAAAGAATTGCTCGGATGGGAAAACGGAGGGCAGACTCGGAGTCTAAGTGAAATGTTAGGAAGGATGTTTCCAGCTCAATCGGAGAGAAAAAGTTGTCATCCCCCTCTGGACGAGATTTCCAACTTTGGTTCTAGAGATGGTAGAAAGTCGTGCAATAGCTCATTTGAAAGCTAAGAGTGAGAAAAAGGCAGTGGAAAGCATTCTATGTCCAGGTTTTCCTGGGTTTAGAGTGGAAAACGGCAGAGTTAGAAATGGTGGTTTTTCGCGTTTTGGGATAGAAAAGCCATTTTTCGAACAGAAGGAATGCTCCGATGGGAAAACGGAGGGCAGATTCGGAGTCTAAGTGAAATGTTAGGTTAGGAAGGATGTTTCCATCTCAATCGGAGAGAAAAAGTTGTGACCCCCCCTCTGGACGAGACTTCCAACCTTGGTTCTAGAGATGGTAGAAAGTCGTGCAATAGCTCATTTGAAAGCTAAGAGTGAGAAAAAGGCAGTAGAAAGCATCCTATGTCCAGGTTTTCCTGGGTTTAGAGACGAAAGCGGCAGAGTTAGAAAAGTGTGGGATTTGGACGTTTTGGGATGAGAAAGGCCATTTCACGAAAAGAAGGAGTGCTCGGAAGTAAAAGTGGTGGGCAGACTCGGAGTCTAAGTGACATTTTAGGTTAGGAAGGTTGTTTCCAGCGAAATCGGAGAAGAAAAGTATTCACCCCCCCTCTGGACGAGATTTCCAACTTTGGTTCTAGAGACCGTAGAAAGTCGTGCAATAGCTCGTTTGAAAGCTAAGAGTGCCACACGTTCATTGGAAAGCACAGTTTGGTCCTATCTTATTTGGCTGAGGCTTGTGAGTGACATTGAGACATTTGGTCATGTTAGACCGCCTTCAGAGGGTACTTGAGTGAGAAAGTGGCTGTAGCGGCTAAACCAAGCCTCGCAGGTCAAAATGGACGGCGGATTTGGACGTTTTAGCCTTTTTTCGGGTCTAGAAAATTTGTTTCCAGCTCAATCGGAGAGAAAAAGTTGTCACACCCCCTCTGGACGAGACTTCCAACTTTGGTTCTAGAGATGGTAGAAAGTCGTGCAATAGCTCATTTGAAAGCTAAGAGTGAGAAAGAGGCAGTGTAAAGCATCCTATGTCCAGGTTTTCCTGGGTTTAGAGAGGAAAATGGCAGAGTTAGAAAAAGGTGGGTTTTTGACGTTTTGGGATGAGAAAGGCCATTTTTCGAAAAGAAGGAGTGCTCGGATGGGAAAACGGAGGGCAGATTCGGAGTCTACGTGAAATTCTAGGTTAGGAAGGTTGTTTCCAGCGAAATGGGAGAGAAAAATTTTTGAGCACGTCCCCCTTCTGGACGAGACTTCCAACTTTGGTTCTAGAGACCGTAGAAAGTCGTGCAATAGCTCATTTGAAAGCTAAGAGTGAGAAAGAGGCAGTGTAAAGCATCCTATGTCCAGGTTTTCCTGGGTTTAGAGAGGAAAACGGCAGAGTTAGAAGAAGGTGGGATTTGGACGTTTTGTGATGAGAAACGCCGTTTTTCGAGCAAAAGGATTGCTCGGATGGGAGAACGGAGGGCAGATTCGGAGTCTAGGTGAAATGTTAGGTTAGGAAGCTTGTTTCCAGCGAAATCGGAGAGAAAAAGTTGTGACCCTCCTCTGGACGACACTTCCAACTTTGGTTCTAGAGATGGTAGAAAGTCGTGCAATAGCTCATTTGAAAGCTAAGAGTGCCACAAATTCATTGGAAAGCACAGTTTGGTCCTATGTTGCTTGGCTGAGGCTTGTGAGTGACATTGAGACTTTTGGTCATGTTAGAGCGCCGTCAGAAGGTTTTTGAGTGAGAAAGTGGCTGTAGCGGCTAAACGAAGCCTCGTAGGTCAAAATGGACGGCGGATTTGGTCGTTTTAGCCTTTTTTCGGGTCTAGAAAATTTATTTTCAGCTCAATCGGAGAGAAAAAGTTTTGACCCCCCTCTGGACGAGACTTCCAACTTTGGTTCTATAGATGGTAGAAAGTCGTGCAATAGCTCATTTGAAAGCTAAGAGTGAGAAAGAGGCAGTGTAAAGCATCCTATGTCCAGGTTTTCCTGGGTTTAGAGAGGAAAACGGCAGAGTTAGAAGAAGGTGGGATTTGGACGTTTTGTGATGAGAAACGCCGTTTTTCGAGCAAAAGGATTGCTCGGATGGGAGAACGGAGGGCAGATTCGGAGTCTAGGTGAAATGTTAGGTTAGGAAGCTTGTTTCCAGCGAAATCGGAGAGAAAAAGTTGTGACCCTCCTCTGGACGACACTTCCAACTTTGGTTCTAGAGATGGTAGAAAGTCGTGCAATAGCTCATTTGAAAGCTAAGAGTGCCACAAATTCATTGGAAAGCACAGTTTGGTCCTATGTTGCTTGGCTGAGGCTTACGAGTGACATTGAGACTTTTGGTCATGTTAGAGCGCCGTCAGAGGGTTTTTGAGTGAGAAAGTGGCTGTAGCGGCTAAACCAAGTCTCGCAGGTCAAAATGGACGGCGGATTTGGACGTTTTAGCCTTTTTTCGGGTCTAGAAAATTTGTTTCCAGCTCAATCGGAGAGAAAAAGTTGTCACCCCCCCCCCTGGACGAGACTTCCAACCATAGAAATCCGACACTATATAATATAAAAGGACTAGAACGGTCATTGACATTGAGAACAATAGAACTTCGTGGACACGCGCTGTCATGACAACGGTACCTAAACGATGGCGGCTTCCAGAAGTAGGTCAGGGTCAGTAAATCAGCTGTTTTTGGTATCTTTCAGATGTTCGCTTTTTACAGAAGCACCGATCATCAAAGAGGTAGAATGCTGTTGCTTCATGTGGATGTCAAAGAGAGCTACATAGATTTTCTGAATTGTCGGTAGAGTTGCATAATTCTCAGAAGTAATTCGTAAGTGCCTATTATATTTATTCGTGTTTGTATTTCTAAATTTAATGTACACATTTTTTAGTCTGAATTCAGGCACCAAAATCCAGGAAATTTGTTCAATATACTACACTGCATTTCCTCAAACAGATAATGCAGCAAGATCAAAGCATCAAATTTGTCAATGTCTCCTCAGGGGTTCCTCGCAGCTCCTTATATTGGTGAGATGACATGTAGTCTTGCTTGCTTTCCCACAGACGAGACGAAAACTCTTCAATTTTATCATTTATGCTTCATTTGAAGGACCATCTATGTATTAGAATTTGGAGTCGGATGCCATATTAAATTGAACAATGAATTCTCTAGGCTACAATTCCTGTAAATGAAGGTCAAACTATTCTCAAATTTGCGCTGTCGTGAAGGATAAATGAACTCAGTCAGTACAATTTTGGTCTGACGACTATCACAGTAGCTGAGTCGGTGATAGCGAGTGTTTCATAATATGTCTACGAAAGGAAATAATCAATAACATCATAAATAAGTAAAAGATAGAAATTCTCTACAATAAGTGAACCAATTAATAGAGATTTTGGTCATGTATAGTGTTTTGAAGTCTCCTGTAACTGAGAAATATGATATGTGGTAAGACATGGAAATTGATTGGACCGGCTCAGCCTGTAAAATAGCTGCGCGGCCAAAATTGCACCGACTAAGTAATTGCAATAGCTTGAAGTCAATTGCAATGTTTTTCGAAGTCAAATAGTCAAATGCAGACCTTTTTTTACATATTGACAACATTACTTCGATATGCTATTTTAGCCCTTGCATTAGTCATGCTATCGACGGCATTTAGTCATGTTGTCTTCAATAATTTTGTCATTTGGTAGGGAAATTTTAGTGTAAATTCAACACGCCTAATGAAATGACGTACATCAACAATGATTGAAAATAAGAGCCAGATTTTAGCGATTAATGTTCTACAGTGAGTTACTGAGTAGTGTCATTAGATTTTGGCGAATTCATCCATCAAAATTTGCGATGTGTATCACGCGCCTCGAATTTATCTTCCGAGCGGCGTTAGTTGTAGACATTACTTGATTCATGAATAGAGAATTCATGACGAATTTCTTAATGCGTTTACCAGTTGACTGTCGCATGCAAACTGATAGACATGTGACGAGTGTCACCCACATCAGATGCACCGAGCGGGATTATCTGACAAGAACTGCATAGTGGAATAATCCCTAAAGTCCGAAATCCACTTTGTCACCATGCATGTTGAGATAACTGGCATGGTTGATGAATCTGGCGGACAGGTCTGCGAAGTGTTGAAGGAATAAACTTTTATGCAAACATGTGTTTCACTGCTCTCGTTATCAAGACGATCACTTGAGAGATGAAACGCATACAATTTGGCTAATTTTCTAGTCTTTTGACTAAAAGCGGGTCATAATCATCACCACCACCTATGCCACTGTCTTGGTCATCGCTTGGATAATTGCTTTACTAGATCGAATCATTTAACTTAGTTCCAAGTCATCAACATGATAGTGAATTAGCAAAACCTTCTCACGACCCTGCAACTATTCTCCGCTGACTGCTGCTATGCAGTGAGCCATTAGCTTCAAAAATTGTCAATAAGAAGTCATGGAAGGTGATCAAGTGTTTTCTCAGGTCATGCGATTTGAAAAAAGATAAAAGTACTTGCACTAATATTAATTAAATTCAGCATGCAACTTTTTACAGTTGGTGTATCTCTTCCATAATAGGAGAAGTGCTATCAGACTCCGTTCACCATTTTTTGAAGTGACGTATTATTCACTCAATATTAAGATAAAAATTATGCATGTTGCAAATATACAGTATTTGACAGTTGTACGTACATAAATTTGGTAACATATTGTCTGAAATGAATATAGTATGAATGCTTCGATGCATCGCAGTGGCTTCAATTTACAATATTTCTAGATAAAAGTCAAAATGTTGTTCTAATTCGAAATCATTGAATTAAGATCACTTTTAGACAGAATGCACTCTGAAAAATATTCAGTCATTGGAATCATTTGAGACATTAGATTGCGGTAGGTCGCAAACGAAATAGAGACTAATTGGCTCGATATTGGTCAGATAACATACCATCTCATAGATTCTTTGTCTTGTTTACGTCGGCGAAGTGGTCAGAACATACTCGACTATGCTTATTGGGAGTAAAGTCTTTTCATCCTGTGCTCCGACACCATTAATTGAACAAGGACATTTTTTTGGGAATCTGTAGAAGCTATTTATTTGTGCGCTAAGTATTGGAGATGCTGCCACCACCGACGAAAATGCACTGCGCCATTTTTACAACAGTGAAGAGCTGATGCGGTTGCTTGGGTTGAATGAAGGTGTTGATAGTTTATTAAGGACAAATGGAGTGAGATGGTGTGGCCATGTTTTGAGGACGGATGAATTTAGTGCTTTGAGGAGAGCGCTGAATTTTGGGGGTAGAAGAAAGCGAGGACGACCTAAGAAAATGTGGAAGACGCTAGTGGAAGAGAAATGTCTTGGATAGGCCTGACGAAAAGTACGTATTGGACAGAGGGAAATGGAGATGAGGTGTGAAGGCGATTGCGGCACGACATCCGGCCACCCTCGGACACGGGGAAATCACCGGATTAAAACTGGATAAGTAACTAAGTGGCGCCCTTCGATTCAGATAAAGTGCGACTCGAACTAATGAATTCAATCTCGAGTTCAATATTTTCCAAGTACCGATATCTCGAATTCGAGATTGCAAGTAGGCCTATATCAGGTTCGTGTCAATTACTCATAGAGCGCAATTTATTGCATATGGTAACAGGTGTTCAAGAGGCTTGATGACTGACAGTGGCCGATTTAATTTCATAATTCCGTCTTTCTTCTTAATTATAGAAATATTTCAATTACGATTAAAGAACGATCCTTCTTTGCATAAATGCGACAAGAATGGTGTTTCACAAAATTTTATACTTTATTATCTCAAGTGAAAACAGTTCTGTTTATCAAAGTTTTAAGTATCCAGCTAGATGAAGCAAATGCGTAGGAGATGAATCAAATTACCGGATTCTTGACCAAAACTGTGTGAAATAGCAGGTGGAAAGTAGGTAGAATTCCCCAATTCGACAGTGTTGTGAAAACATGCTTAATAAACTAGTTGAGCATTTGAAAAGCATGGACAGCCTATGAGTATGCAATACTCATAAAAAAATATAAAAAAACTCAGAAACGTATTCACTACGGCAATTAATGAAATTCATGAAAACAAGTGATACTCTTTATTAAAATTTATGTTGCATTTAGAGTCTTCTATATGAAACTACAATCACTTTTTCCTTCGTCGATTAATTGAAACTAGCAATCCTGCAGCGGTGAAAAGGAATTTAGTACATGATAAACAAAGCTTATGTAAGTCAATTCCGTAAAAAGCCTCTTACAATACGGAAGAATCCGCTTCATTAAATATATAGGAACCTAAAACAAAGTTATCACCGTGCGCGATTGTACACAACACAATATGTTGCAAATTCATTTCAAATTCACGATTTCTGTATTCAGTATGAAAGTGGGTTGGAGGTCGGTATTCCCTTGTCCACTCCAAATAACACAATATTTTGTAACTAGTTGTTTAGATGCAGCATCAAGTTGACATAATTATTGACTTGGAGTAGGTGTTCAACATGTAGGCCTACATATGTGTTTAACACAGCTATCAGTCATTTAATTAAAAGACAGTTCAAAGGTACAGTCATTTAGCATTGTGCATCTTCAAGACTATATAACTCATTGCCTTTCAGATGGCTTTCAATAATATGCAAGTTTGGGATTATGCTTAGCAAGGTGCATTATGCTTAGTTATTCTGTCCTTAGTCGAGAAGCAGGAGTTGCTCTGACTGTGTAGCTGACATAAGAATCGCGTGACCCTCAGTATACGCCGTTATTCCTCGACTACATTTTCCCCGATAAATTTTGGTTATAATTTGGCATCCCAGGAACTGTCATCAGCAAATTTGGGTTTAAGCTAGTTAATCTTGGTCATTGTGCTGATAAGTTCGACTACTATCGTTTTAATGACAGATTAAGTGTCGTTTGTTCATCACCGACCGTTGGTGTAGGCCTACTCCTTTCTGCCTTCATCATTCTTCCCTGTACCCACTGCTTGATGTTGTCGGTCCATCCTATTACCGTCGATGTTGCTTTGATTTTCCTTGCTCTTCTTCCATTGTTGCTATTCGTGCCAGCATGATGAATTTGAGTCTTCTTTTTCAATGATTATATCATCTGCGTTCTTATCAGGCTTCAGCAGCCATTATAACTATCAGCTATGAATGTAGACAGAGTATGGCGTTCACAGCTTATGGTGAAATCGGATGTTGCAGCGACAGCCCTTGTTACGATGTTCTGTGGTCTTTATCAAGAGGATATGTATCGATGGCGTATAAGAGGTAAACCTGCATCAGAGGAATTGCTGTGTGATGATGTGGATTCAGAGTTATAGGTTGGTACTTTTTATCTACTTTTCATGCTTTTGTCTAAGAATTGTTGTCACGGGTTTATGTACCCCTATAATAGCCTGACGCTTCATTTCCAAGTTCCAAACCGTTCCATATCAATTATATTCATACATAGTAGGTGTACATGTATTCTCCTCTATTCCCGAGTTGATGCCGTACTTAATTGCCTGTGCTGTTAAGATGTACACGTATATAATGCCTGTCTTTCTTATTACTAATTTTACGACGTAGTCTATTATTCTACGTTATGATCATCAACATAAGCAACATCATAAAGACATATTTTCACTTGAACTGACGAATATCCGAAGGTTAGCATAAACTGACACAGTTACTCAATATCTGTGATTACAGGCCTATTCCGAGAATGAGGTAAATGCTGTAATATGAATTAATTCCTAAAATTTTTGATTTGAGAACAAAGATGCATTTACTAACGTCTGTTCAGTCAAATTGGTTATTTTCATTCACAAATAAATTTGCCTTGCGTACTACTTGATAATCGCCAAAATATTCCCATACCTACTACTTATAGTAGCATATGTGAACCATACTTGAGTTCTAAATCTTCATCACTCCTTGAAAAGAAAAATTCAATTCTGAACGGTGGCCTGCCCGAAAGTCGAAAAATAATTTTCTATGCCAATAATTACCAATGATTCCTTAGTTGTGTGTGATGAAGTGGGATAAACCACGGAACCAGATAATAGTAACACCCAAGACGTCTTCTGATCTTTATCGTTATCTCGTAGAATTGAATGAACTACTAGCAGTGTGGCATTCATATACAACAGATGATCAGGGCATCATTCACTTGTTGTACATACCCAAAGAACAAGCGTGGCCCTATGAAAGCAACTGAGGTTTTGATTTTAAGCTACAAACCCAATCAGTCTTAATAATTAAAATGAATGAAAACCAGAAAAAATGTTTCGAATCTCTATCGCTCTGTAGACATATTGGGGTAAACTTTGGCGAGATTTGCATGCGGTGTGGTTCGCACTTCTATGCATTGCAACATCTATTAACTTACTGTGGACCTGTAGATCTGACTGTTGCATCTACCATTAGTCCACACACCCAGAGAGGAGACTTTGTCAGAAAAATTCAGCCGCGATCTATAGTACTTGAGCAGTTGCGCACAAATGATCAAAACCTGAAAATGTAGCATAAAGTTTTCAAATATCCATCATTACTATGATGTTACGACATACAGTGATACATTGAACAGCACCACTACAGAACAGAAACATATAAAGCAAGGCAAATACACTCTCTGAAAATAGAAAAGTTAGTTATCAAGCAATTATAAGGACTCACGGATTCATGTAAACTCACCACGGGAAGGTTTCGCTGCGACATCTATCATCAGTCCAAGCATCAAGAGGGGAAACTGCATCAATCAAAGCAGTCGCGACCTCTCGTGCAGGAAAACATAGATGAAAAACATGGAGCCTTGCAGGAACCTCGGATTGAAATGCCAGTCAACGAGCAAACAATATAATTACAACGAAAAAGCACCTCGGTACATTGCGACATACTTCATTTCCGTCCATATCTTAAACGAAAAGCAAATTTAAAAAACTTAAACATTCAGTACCATAAAAACATCAGGTGTCGAATCATAGAAGACTCCTGACCGAAAGAAGTAAAACACTGAGATTGAATTTACAAGTTTTTTCTTCTCTTTGCAGCTCGTGGGCTCAAATGCACTTCAATACTATTATCAGATAGAGAGAAGAGAGGAGTCAACGGCGGTCAATAAAACAATGACTGGTGCGACGAGGAAAGGGAACAGCAAAAGACAAACGACCGCAACCGAAAGCGGCATCAATCGCTATCGGAAGCTTCTATCTGACATGGAGCTTCACTCATGTAAGTCATATAGATAAATAAAGAAACCTGTTCCCTGTAGAGACACTGAACTAGTCTGCAATGATCAAATCGAAGCGCTGACAGAACTGATGCAGTCCTGATATCACAGGAAATTTGTTTCAATGTGATAAGTCCATCCTCATATTTTAACTGACTCAACCGTGTATTCAGGCTTAGACGACTTCAAGCGCAGAGACAGGCTGCTTCCTGTCGGCAAGTAGGATCTCTTCAAGGAAGTCATCTACCCTTTCAGTAGTCTTCTCTGTGATGATCATGCCGCAGTCATTGGCACGGTTCAAACTTTCGTTTAATCGGCTTGAAATAGTTAACCGGTTAACAACCAAAATCCATGGTTTTATAAATTTCATCGTCCTACTAGTGTAGTTCCAGACCTTAATCCTGCGATCGCTTTCTATTTCCTGTTTAAGCTGCTTTTCGGGAGAAATTTTAGATAAAGCAAGTGCTTCAACAGCCTGACTTATTTCATTTATCTAATCAGTCATAATTATTAAAATTTATACCAAAATTGCTAACTAGAAAAAAATAATTCGAATCTCTAGCGTTCTGTAGACATATTGGACTTGACCTGTGGGTTTTGCAGGCGGTGACGATTTAAACTACTAGGCTAATCCTAGGCAATCATCGCGCATCCTTAAATATTACAGTGTTGCAACACTATGTATAGCAACATTTGTTAATTTACTACGCGTACGTAGATCTGAATGCTACATCTTCATGTACATGGGGTGCCTTGTGATGTTGATTGTTATAACCGTCGCTCTTTCGAATAAAAGGCTGCTTAAGGGTGATCTCATGTTGTGCAAAATCTAGAAATTTACGTTAGAAGCTGCATTGCATTTGGCCTCTACCAGATTTGCGTTGAAATCTGAAGAAATCGCAAGTCTGCTAGTCCTACCCATTGGCAGCTCAAAAAATGGCAACAAGACTCATTCATGCAACCATATTTGAGAATAGAACATCACATATTTTTCCATGACTTTTCCAAGACTTTCCAGAAATTATAATTTCCGCAACTACTCCATGACGTTTTCAAATTTTGATGTTTCCATGACTTATCCAGATTTTCCATGACCGCGGGCACTGATGAATTCTACCATCAGTCCATACACCGAGAGATGAGACTTACTTACTTTTTCGTTTTACGTCCATTATCCATTCTTCGTAGGGGAGAACGGAGACCGTCAAAAAAATTCAGCCGCGATCTCTAGTGTATGAGCACACGAGCACTGATAATCAAAACCTGCAAATGTAGCATGAAGTCTTCAGAATTGAAAAAAATTGGAAATGTTAGTTGACAAGCAATTATAAGGACATATGCAATTATAGATCAAGAAAACGGTTTTGGTGAGCTCGAACGTGTATTATGAAGTACAAATTTTCGGCCGAAGCCTTTTCAAGTACAGATTTAATGGCATGCTAGAAAACCGACACTAAATCTTTCCGCCGAGGAGTGTTATTCAGATTGACAGCGCTAGCAGACAAGTAAATAGACAGCTTAAGATAATAATAGAGCTGTCAATGAAACTAATTAAAAACTAATCAACGCTCAAAAGACTTTACAAGGAAGTAAAATAAGATAAAATAAAATCGTTCAAGAAAGGTCACAAAAAGAGGATCTTGCAAAAAGACAAGCAAAAAGGATCATCTTAACATCCAATTGACGTCCACAACAACCATTCATAAGAATGTTGCTGCTTTGACGACAATGCATCGCTTCAACAGTTTCGATTTAGTGTCGCTTTCTTAGCCTGCCATTAAATCTGCACTTGAAAAATGCTTCGTCCGAAAATTTGTACGTCATAATACACGTTCGAGCTTATAGTTTTCTTGATCTAAACCGGCATAGCTCGATGACACCGTTGATTGACACATGCAATTCATGTTAACTCACCACGGGAAGATTTCGCTGCAACACCTATCATCAGTCCAAACATCAAGAGGGGAGACTACATCAATCAAGGCAGTCGCGACCTCTCGTGCAGGAAAACATAGATGAAAAAGATGGCGCCTTGCAGGCACCCCAAATTATAATGCCAAGCAACGAGCGATCAATGTAACTACAAAGAAAAGTTGATAATTACGACATATATGATTTCCTTTCTTATCTTAAAAACAAATAACCAATGTCAAAAAACCAAACATTCAGTATCATAGAAACACTACGTGTCGAATCGTAGAAGGCTGTTATACGAAAGGAGTAAGACACCGTGATTGCGTATACCAGTTCAACAGTCTTCATCAGTAATGCATTACAATTCAATTCTTCGTAGTTACTGGACTCAAATGCACTTCAATACTATTATCGAACGGAGAGAAAAATGAAGTTTACGTCGGTCAATAAAACGATGACTGGTGTGAAGAGAGAAATGAAGCAGCAATAGACAAACGGCTACATTCTGAAGCGGTCTCAATCATCATCTTCAACAGCATTTTCAGGCTTAGACGACGACTTCAGCCGCATAGACAGGCTACCTGTAGGTAAGTAGAATTTCTTGCTAAGTAAAATGGGCAGCACATTTGTGGCCTGTTACCCCAAATATGCGTTAATTTCAAACTACTGAGTATATTCCGTAAGCTTGCATTAAGTCTTTATTTCCAGTTCCCTGAAACACGTATTCATCAGCAATGCATTTAATTCAATTCTTCATAGGCAGTGGGCTAAAATGCACTTCAATGCCATTATCAAACTTAGAAAAAAAATTGAGTCAACGGCGGTCAATAAAACAATGACTGGTGTGAAGTGAAAAATAAACAGCTGCTTATTTGAAATGGAAGATATCACAAAAGCCGTACATTTCGCTAAACAAAAACCTATCACGTTTCACTATAGGGTGATGTGCACGCAACTTAAATAACTCCCAAACAGTTGGTATCTCCAGAAGAATTCTCCAGTTGAATTTCAGATAGGGAATTCATCAACAATTTCAACTTTTAAGATATCTGAAATTCGTTAAGACGGATCTAAAATATAGAAATTGTACCCATCTAGCTTTAGTGAGAATGATCTCAGGGCACTTTGGCTTTTAAGATTTCATGATTTACGTCCGATTCGGATGGGTGACTATTCTCATTCTATTTAGATCAAAGCCCGTGGGAATGGAGAACTGTTAAACATCTCTACATGTTATCGGTTATCATTGACGTTTCTTGTCTATGGTGACTAGAAATTTCAGGTCATCAATCCTTTTGCTCTCAATAAATTCTCCAGAGGACATAGAAATCGTAACAAATGAGGGCTATGATAGACATGGCTGGGTGTATTTTATAATGGATAGAGGATGTATATGTGATTCTGTGGGACATAGAGAGGGAAATTATTTGATGAATCCCGAGGGCTTTAGCCCGAGACTCATGTTTGACTTTTTAATTGACTCATGTTTCACTTAGCTTGGCAGTTTCATCCATGTTTTTGTCATTGGGTGATGGGCCCATAGTCTCTTCTGTACCAAGTGTAAAAGCCAATAAACCATTGCCTGATTTATATGACGGTGTCTGCAACTGTTGAATTTGCAGTATCAAGTCGAAGTTAGCAGCAGACATAGCAGAGCATTTTGAAAGATTTTCAGATTCAAGACTACACTCACATTTGGAATGAACAAAAAATTCTTCACCAAATCGATTCCAACCACTTCGGACGGAGAAATATATATATTTCAAAATTCTAAGGATGCGAGATTTGTTAGTATCCTCTAGACCTAAAAAATACTTTTTGAAAAACAGCTCTATACCCGACTATTTCATTCACTAAGTCATCTTATAATCTTGCTTACTTCACAGAGATAACGCATCAAATAATTCGAATCTCCATTTCACACCTGCTAATAGTCTGAAGTCACCTGACTGAAAACTCAACGGGAAGTTAAGCGTTTTACATGAAAAAAATAAATAAATGAACCTTGTTTATCTTCGGAAGCACATTAGGAATGGAAACTTTCTTCCATGTGGCCGAGGTGTTATTTATCCCACTCTCATTCCTTTTGTGCTGAGTGTTTAGCAAGAATGCAAAGTGTACCTATTTTAAAAGTCTTAGGTTTGACCAAAGGTCTCTCGGACGCAGAGCCAACACTAACATAAGGCCACAGCGCCGGTCATGATCAGATCTCTTCAAAATGTAAAGGATGATCTGCATGGAATGTCATGTTTCTGTCCGGAAACTATCAGCCGGTACGAGGAGGCAACAACAGATTTTCTTTTCATTCTTGTATTGATGAGAGAAAAAGGACATCAAATATTGTAGAAAATCGAGTTGTAGTTAAGGGTAACAAACTACGTTTTACCGCAAGAAGATTTGTCGGTAGGTTTCCTATGGGATTTCCGTTATTTTCTCTGTTTCCATGTGTAGTGGAGAAGAATAATTCTTCTATTGCAAATTGTGTAAACGAATTCGGAGGTTATATGTAAAGTAGTTGCTTAGTCGTAGCAAAGTATATTTTTTAATATGCTGAATATTTTTTCAGATGGGTTCAATGATTGAGAAGTCATTATTTCGGATTTCTCTATCTGTTTAATTTACACTCTACACTAAAATACACGAGCTTTCGATGGCTCTCGGCACACCTAATTCATGTGATTTATTAATAAAAAATCCGAAATAATGACTTCTCAAAGTATATTTTGCCATTTTGAGGGTATACGCATTGATCAGTAAAATTCTCAACAGTCATATAGGCTAATTTAGAGAAGCATCTCGCAATTGAACAATTAAAAGCTGACTGACATAACAAATTTTTTTATTAAATTTTCCGATCCTTGCGCATAGTTGAGATAAAGTTTTGTATAGATTTCTACATTTATCATATCTGAAAAATAGGGTGCTAGATCTTCTTGTCATGTTTTGAAGAGCAGATTAATCGCATGTCGTCAGTGTATTGCATCTGGAGATCATTTCTCCTCTCCCTGTACTTTTAGGGAGATAATATGCTATCTCTGACAATACTACATGTAGTTTGCTCTTGTCCAACCGGGTTTGATCATATTACAAAAGATGACTTATCCACCCACCAACGCAACACTATAAGATCACCCGATCGGCACGTTTGAGTCAACGCATATTCCTATTTTAAAAAACGGAAACATTTTGGACACCACAATTTCGAACAAACGTAATCACTGTCCGCACGTACTTTTCGTGTCGTATGGATGACGACTGGTTTCCTGGGATGCTTGCAAAAATGCAAATCAAGTAGGGCTGTTTAGGCATCTGGTAGGTTGGGAATTGTAGCTGAGATGATAAGGAGTAGTAGGATGTTGTACAAGTGAATAAATCATAGGTACAAAATCATAACCTATAGCCATACCTACGTATCCCCGTATGATAGCAAAATTCATTTCTTGCGACATTTTGAGTCTCAGCATTTCATGAATTCACGCGTCTTCTTGCATAGGTATAAATGCTATCAGTATTTTTTGGAGAGACTACTTCAGAGAAAACTACTATGGAGAAAACTATATTAGCAAAAAAATATTTATAGTCTTATACCCACTGATAAAAAAATGTTGTGTACTAATGAACGCTATGCGACATTTCACCATGTCAGACGGAAATTGTCACGAAACCCCATGATTTCTGGGCAGCTATATATCTTATATCCCACACATCATATAAAAAGAAATTAAAAACTATATTTTTATGATGTTCCAAGCTATTTCAATATGGAGTGTCTGACACAACGTCTCAGACACCCCAAACGTAAACCAAGTGGCCTTCATTTTGACGTAATCCAACCGCTAATGCATGTACGTGTATTTCACGGATATATTATTAATAGCAATTGCACTTGAACTATAAGTTGCTTGTATGGGTATGAGACATACATGTAAGCGAGGAAGTCAAAAAAGACACCTTTCCAAATCTGCGACAAAGATGTTTAGTGACAGCCATCAATTAACGTTTGAATTCTCCTTAGACATCTGCTGATTCAAAAATAAACTTTCAAGATGAAAAAGAAAAGCAACATGAAAGGATACAAGAAGATCCCACATACTTCACCGGTTTTGTTAGTGGAACAATCCCGGTTGGCGAAGTTGGTCATGCTGTGAACTTCGCCCTTCGGATAAAGATAAACATAATCAGATACAAGCAGTAAGATGTCAAAATGAGAGGTAAGCTTACTAGCACTTGTATGTCGAACTACTTCTTAAAGAATCAATGAACATTGCTTCCAGTTACCGTCTCTCTGTGTCCCTTTTTCGACAGTGATGCATGCTGCTTGAGATGTCCACTTGGTAGCCTAAAAATTGAGTTCATTAACTCCATCTTCGGTCTGCAAATGGCTATCAAATGGTTTCAACATTTTGGCACCACTGTGGTCCTGTCACTGAGAATGCTCCCGACTCCTAAAGAGATAGCAGACACATAATCAAATTAAATGCTAAAGCATAGTGAATATATATATTTTTTTTTGCAAAATGAAAATCACAATGTCAGTAAGGTCACATAGCTAAGTTGTCGTGGGTTGGTATGAGTTATTGAGGAAGAGATGAGATGATAAGTAGGATGATCAATATCAGTGTATACCGCTTTTTCTTGAGTATCACCCGCCCTCAAGTGGAACCCGCACCTAAATTTATCAATGAGTAGATTTTACGAGATTTATTACAAAACCAACTTCATTGGAGTGTGGCTACACATAAATCAGACGGTTTACATCGTCAAGCAATTAACGGCTGTCAGTAATTAATATTGTTCAGCTATTGGCATAACTACAGATCCTGATTTCTAAATTATCAACGTGAGATAGATCACTATTATTTGATTGCCCCCAGTGTTTCTTTTAAGACTTACTGAATGCCTACAGCTGCTTGTTTTAGAAATCTACATTAATTGTTATCTTTAGCATGGGTTACACTTCTTATAAAAAAGATAGAATTCATAATTGCTTAACTAGCACTAATCTCAACACAAGTATTGCGCTTCGAGTTCACTGTCAAACTGTCATGATTGTTTTTATCTTAAATTTCCTCATACTTGTTCAGTAGGCTTATACAGCGCATTGCATAAAAGCATTCTCTTAAAACGCAGCAGATGCTTGCCCCCATAGACTGTCAACCTTTTGCAAGAGCGACCGTCCTAAAGGATCAGTCTCAGCATCAACTCTCTTCAACACCTCACGTAAATAACAGGCATCTTTTCGACAACGAGCAGAAAATTCGTTCATGCCGATGACATTTGTTGTACCCGGCGAGCTCGAACTTTTACGAACAGAACTCAACGCTGTGCTAAATGATGACATATTATGATAATGATCTTTATTTCTAGACTCACAATACAAAAGTAATTCGGTGAGTACAATTGCAAAAACACAGAAGCGCGTTGCAGGCGTATGGTCACAAGAAGTCGTTGGATTGATGCAGGGGAAACACACTGCACACTGCCACACTGCCAAGCGAGTCGATCAAAACGTTGTGTGATGAGATAAAAGTCAGCAGACGGCAAGCGATGTATCCACTAGGTACAGGGCGAGCGAGGGATTGATAAGCAGTTGCAACGATGAATGATGACTAAGCAACTATTATGTCTGATCATGACTTGAGATTTGAGAAATGGAAAATGCGAGAAAGCACTTAATGTAAATGAATAAATTAAATCCATGGTAAAATATCTGTAGAATAGCAAGAAGATGAGGTTCGTAATCAATAATACAAGGTGGGTCCTGAGGTTGAGGCGGAGAAACTAACACGATGGCGGTTAAGTATAGTTAGCAGAAGCAACAAAGCAGAAAGCAAGCCGCAAACAGGAGCTGCGCGGCAAGACGACCGCACAACAGCCTGCCTAAGTGGCGAATGAAACAGACATCTAATATAGTTGACTTATGTACTCGATGAAGACTACAACCAAGTCACACGAAAGACTGGTTCTACCGGGTTTTACCTAAACAACTGTCAAAAAAGCGATCAATTTGACGTGCACATTGACAGTTTTCGTGTATATCCCATGAACCCAAGCCTGCATACCTTGGATAGAACGTCATCCTACAATGAACATCTGACAAAACCGAGCTAAAAAATACAGACAAGAAGTAATCTTCTGAATATCATCGCTGGCTAAACGTGGGACACTGATGCTAATGTACTGCGTGAAACAGGACTGGTATTATGCTACCAAACAGCTGAACACTGCTGTCCTGTTTGGAAAACTAAACACATTGCAAACGAGTCGATGTCCAACTAAATGAAGCCATGCAAACTACATCCGGTGCCATCAGAGCAATGAAAACTGACTGTCTTCCCGCACTCACCAATATTGCTCCACTTGACCTCAGAAGAGAAACAGCAACTGTGTGCGTATCGAATTCTATTGAATAAGTTCGAAACTTCCCCTTCTTCACGACATCGCGCATCCGCCGTATCTACGCCTTCCGTTTCATTACCCAGTGTGGCGAACCTTTCCAGAACCTTCTTTATAGATTCTTGCAGCCTTGCATCAACGGTGGGCCGCCGTGTACGCTCCTAACAAGGCCCTCGTCGCAGATACGATCCGTGATCTGCCTCGTGCGAAGCTACCTTGTGGCCAATGGACGCTGCTCAATCGTCTACGCTGCCTCGCGGGTAGTTCTTGTGAGACACTGCGTAAATGAGGCCTTCATGAGTCTCCATTCAGCGAATGTCAGACAATGGAGCATATCTCAGATGAGTGCCCTTTCATGAAATTATGGTGACAGATCTGCCTTTCACTAGTGTGGTGCTGATGCTTCGATTTGGCTTCAAGTCCACTTGATTTGAAAGTTCACGGTTTTTTATATACTTTTGAGCATAGAAATATAGAGGCACTTACTGCAAAAAAAGCAATCAATTGTACTTTAAACATGTATCTGTGAGATAAATTCTGACCTTATCTCATATATGTGTGTGAATAAATCAATTGTGAGTAAACTCTTCATGTACGATTGAAGATTTTAAGCTTGATTTAGATAATAGAAGAAGAAACGCCATAAAAGAATCGCCGAATGAAAAGGCGCCACCATCAAAAGAAACTTCTTCTGAACTCACAAATGCTTAAAATATCCCACCTGTCTCAGATTTGATTGTGGAGATAAGAGGACAATTGCTGTCATCGGAAAGCTCGCCTGCGCTACCTCGTCTCATTTGCGACCAAGGAGATGACTTTCTATGGTCAGAGACGATTTTGAGGGTCAATTTAAAAACAATGAACTGGTAGAGCATACTACCTCCAATCATCTGTCTTGACCATTTTTAGAGCGATGCCTTCTGAAAGGCATTCGGCGATATGACAACAAATTAATACCAACACAAAAAGAGTTACCAAAACTATCGCATGAGTTCAGAAGCCAGTAGACAATAGAAAATATTGTAACAGCAGAACAAGCAAGCAGACTATGTCCATTGAAACTCCGCAATGATTACTATCAAAAAGATGCTCGCTTTTCGTAAGGAGATGTTGAGGTTCATAATTTTTGTTCCTGGGGTGCTCATTGTCATCATTAGGATAAAAGGGAATAACTGATGACTGACAATGAGAAATATATAAGATAATGAAAACAGCTGCAACAATTATATCTGTTCAATCTACAAAAGGAAGTATGAGGCATTGGACGAGAAAGAGAAGAAGTTCATTGAAGATGAGAAGGATGAAGATAAAACTGAAGCAGGTAGAATGCTACTGGATACAGTTTTACGGAATTTGCAGTAGCTTTATCCGATAAAAGCGAAGTGATAGGAGTCAGACTATCAAATGAATAGTTGAACAGTGCTCAAAGTGAAGTTAATCATACAGCAGCGAAATGATGAGCAGAAGAAAGAAATCAAATACCAAGAAAAAAAAACGCGCCCATAAGCAATCATGACTGTGAAAAAGCAGACTTCTTGAGAATTTGCAATATTTTGTTTTGTCATCCTGACATCTGTAAATCACCTAGATTTTCGCATGTTCATTTTTTGCTCCAACGCATATTGTTGTAGCTTTTGAGTACCAGATATTGATGTTATGCCTAATCTGCTACTAAGTTATTACTTCCTAATAAACATTCTCACACATTCACTTATTTATCCAAATCATAATGAAAAATCAATATACTTTGGCCATAAACGGAACCCTATTAGACTTCTTAGAAACATGGTCCTACAAGGCCACAAAGTAAAAATGAGCAGCATCAAATACTCTCATGTAGGCGTCAATCATTAACAGCAAATTTCAGCTATACGTTTCATCACATCTGCATGACAGCTTGGTTATCGAGCATGATATGTGTTACAAGAACTTGTACGCCAACTGTTGTTATATCGGGATCTTGTGTGCCCTGTGTCACAATAATGATTCATTTTTAGAAATTCTGAAAACAAGCTCGATAATGTCAGGATCATGCGCTCCAGATTCGAATTGGGTGCACCACATCCCTGGTTGACGTACCAGAGTGCCAGATTCGACGTAGTTTCAGTTCAGAGAACATCTTAAATCATGCTTTCCGAAGTCAACGCACAGCCCGCCAGAGTCGGGGTTGACGCGCCAGACGAAATATCTACTCCTAGATTTCCTGAAATTAGGCTTCTTGAAGCCAGTGCCAGGCGCGCATTTCTGACATTAGGCCCGCCGAAAACCGTGCCCGGGGCGCCAGATTCGACGTTGACGCGCCAAACGTAAGATCAACTCCTAGAACTTCTGAAAGCAGGCTTCTTGAAACCAGTCCCAGTAGCGCCAGAATCCACATTGCGGCGCTAATATAAGATCTGCTCCCAGAATTTATGAAATTTGTCTTGCTGAAACCAGTGACAAGCGCGCCAGATTCGAGATGTAAAAACGAATTCCTAGAATTTCTGAAATTAGGCTTCTTAAAACCAGCGACACATGCGCCAGACTAGACGTTGACGCGCCAGTGCGACAGACGTAAGATCTGATCCTAGAATTTCTGAAAGTAGACTTGCCGAAACCAGTCCCAGGAACGCCGGACTCGAAGCTGACGCGCCAGTGTAAGATCTACTCCTACAATTTATGAAATTAGGCTTCTTGAAACCAGCGACACATGCGCCAGACTGGAAGCTGACGCGCCAGTGTGACAGACGTAAGATCCATTTCTAGAACTTCTGAAATTTATCTTGCCGAAATAAGTCCCATGCGCGCCAGACTAAACGTTGACGCTCCAGTGCGCGAGATTGAGGATGTACTCCTAGAATTTCTGAAATTCTGCTTGCCGAAAACAGTGCCAAGCACACTAGATTAGAGGTTGAATCGCAAGACGCAACATCTATTTTTGGAATTTCTGAAATTAGGCTTCTTGAGACTAGTGACAGAAACGACAGACTAGACGTTGAACCGCGCCAGTGCGACAAAAGTGACATCTATTTCTAGATTTCTGAAATTAGGCTTCTTGAAACCAGTGCCAGGAACGACAGACTCAACGTTGACTCTCCAGTTCGCGAGATGGCGGATGCATTCGTAGAATTTCTGGGATTAGGCTTGCCAAAAATAGTGCATAGCACACTAGACTAGAGGTTGACGCGCAAGACGCAACATCCATTTTTGGAATTTCTGAAATTAGGCTTCTTGAGACTAGTGACGGATTCGCCAGACTAGAGGTTGACGCGACAGTGCGCCACACGCAAGATCTGATCCTAGAACTTCTGAAATCTATCTTGCCGAAATAAGTCCCATGCGCGCCAGACTCGCGGTTGACTCGCCAGTGCGCGAAATGGAGGATGTATTCCTAGAATTTCTGAAATTAGGCTTGCTGAAAACAGTGCCATGCACGCTAGACTAGAGGTTGACGCGCCAAACGTAGGATCTGATCCTACAATTTATGAAATTAGGCTTCTTGAAACCAGTGACAGACGCGCCAGATAGTCCGGGAGCCAGCGTGAAGTTGTGCAGGGAACGAGGTAGTACATAAAACTTTCACATAGCATAGTACACCTCCAACCTACTGCAAAACTTCGCGTCTGCCGGATCAGATCATTTGCTTTTCAGAAATAGAGAGGATAACACAATCCTATGTATTTCCAGTGGTAAAATTGTGACATTTAAGGTGTTGACTCCATTTTTTCGAATTTTTGCTCATAAAAGTTACACAAATTGGTATTTTGTTGAACTGGTTATTATAGAAATCATCTACAGATCATGATCTTTCAAATGAGTTATCATTCAGTGACAGAGGATGAAGTAAAGTGTACAAACAGACATTTTTCGTTGGTTTAACTGCAAATTTTAACATAGAAATTTCAGGAAAATTGTTGATATACTCTAACGAAAAGTGTCTGTTTGTACACTTTACTTCATCCTCTGTCACTGAATGATAACTCATTTGAAAGATCATGATCTGTAGATGATTTCTATAATAACCAGTTCAACAAAATACCAATTTGTGTAACTTTTATGAGCAAAAATTCGAAAAAATGGAGTCAACACCTTAAATGTCACAATTTTACCACTGGAAATACATAGGATTGTGTTATCCTCTCTATTTCTGAAAAGCAAATGATCTGATCCGGCAGACGCGAAGTTTTGCAGTAGGTTGGAGGTGTACTATGCTATGTGAAAGTTTTATGTACTACCTCGTTCCCTGCACAACTTCACGCTGGCTCCCGGACTAAGACTCAACGTTGACGATACAGTGCGACAGAAGTAAGATCTATTTCTAGAACTTCTGAAATTAATTAGTCTTGCCTCAACTGGTTCCAGGCGCGCCGGACAAATGATCAATTTTTAGTATTTCTGACATTTTTCGCGGCAGAGCGCCGAGTACAGACGTGCCTCTCAGAAGTGCGCCAAGTAGTCTAACGCACCACTGCATGGATTCCAGTTCGGCGGCGTGAACCATTCGACGAGGTTACGCAGTTCCAATTGTATGCGTCGGACACTAACTGGCATCGATACAGTGGTGCGCCGGACCGCGACCGGATGGCAGGCTTCGGCGCACTGGCGTACTTGTTTTCGGGATTTCTAGTAATTGATCATTCATCTGGCACGCTAGAACTTCAGAAGAATCTGTAAATGAAAAACTCCGACGTGTGTGGTGCACTGCATATTTGCAATTCCATTCGGACTGAAACATTAAGCAGGTCGAAAAGTGAATTTGAGGCATGTAAACTTAAGAGCTGCACCGACTTGTTTTTTATAATCCGAAAGTGCCGGGATTGCAATCCTTAATTACACCTAAATAATCAACAATCAAATAATCAAAGCCATGTTAATAGTGTATGCCTGCATTTATATAATCCTTTGAATGTGATCAATAGCCTGTTGATGCCTTATTGTGCCACTTGCGTGATTTGCCTACATAAACTTACCGGACGACATTCAAGGATGGTCAAATATTTATGCATCAAAATCAGCCTATGAAAGACCAGGGCTATTTCTCACCTCTATAAACAACATGCAAGAGCATAAAACATTTGTGATGCTGATCAACTATGAAAAATTGCACTTCTAATATACAATTATAAAATCACATGTGTAATGATGGAGGGATGCTTCTAGCAGCACTACAGGCAAAGGCAACTTCCACGAGACAAGCACCACCAGTGCTGTAGTCGTAGGCTAAGGCGGGATAACGCCGTAATGCCACCGGTCTATCATTTTTTTACAGCGCTTGCACAGAAAGAAATAATGATTTTTTCGTTCGTTGAAAGTGTGTCACGGAATTCCAGGCAGCGTTACCTTCTGATAAATCTAGGACTGCAGCACTGACACGCACGTGGCATGAATTATTCGCAAATTATCTGACTGAAGAATAATTTCAGAATGACTATTTCACATGCGCAGATGGTTTCAAGGTCAGGTACCGGTACCTTAAGTTTAATTTTGACTTGTAAATTATTTCTTACAAAGACATCAGTACACATGGGCGTACTCCTTTAAACTGATTTCAGAAAGGTAATTAGAAAACTTGTGAATAAACAATTTCAATGAAAAACGCATCAAATTGATAGGATCTATCACTTTGATTTGTCCTTGACACATTTCGGCGCCGAACCGAACAGCTGAAATTGCCATCAAAATCAGCTGATGGCCATTCTAGTCCCACTAATTTAAACAAAAGCAAAAAATCGGATTTCTATGCTTCCAACTTTGGTTCTAGAGATGGTAGAAAGTCGTGCAATAGCTCATTTGAAAGCTAAGAGTAAGAAAGAGGCAGTGGAAAGCATCCTATGTCAAGGTTTTCCTGGGTTTAGAGAGGAAAACGGCAGAGTTAGAAAAAGGTGGGATTTGGACGTTTTGGGATGAGAAAGGCCATTTTTCGAAAAGAAGGAGTGCTCGGATGGGAAAACGGAGGGCAAACTCGGAGTCTACGTGAAAGTTTGGGTTAGGAAGGTTGTTTCCAGCGAAATCGGAGAGAAACAATTTTGAGCACGTCCCCCCCTCGGGTCGAGACTTCCAACTTTAATTCTAGAGACCGTAGAAAGTCGTGCAATAGCTCATTTGAAAGCTAAGAGTGCCACAAGTTCATTGGAAAGCACAGTTTGGTCCTATCTTATTTGGCTGAGGCTTGTGAGTGACATTGAGACATTTGGTCATGTTATAGCGCCTTCAGAGGGTATTTGAGTGAGAAAGTGGCTGTAGCGGCGAAACGAAGCCTCGTAGGTCAAAATGGACGGCGGATTTGAACTTTTTAGCCTTTTTTGGGTCTAGAAAATTTGTTTTCAGCTCAATCGGAGAGAAAAAGTTGTCACCCCCCCTCTGGACGAGACTTCCAACTTCGTTCTAGAGATGGTAGAAAGTCGTGCAATAGCTCATTTGAAAGCTAAGAGTGAGAAAGAGGCAGTAGAAAGCATCCTATGTCCAGGGGTTCCTGGGTTTAGAGAGGAAAACTGCAGAGTTAGAAAAAGGTGGGTTTTTGTCGTTTTGGGATGAGAAAGGCCATTTTTCGAGCAGAAAGAGTGCTCGGATGGGAAAACCTAGGGCAGACTCGGAGTCTACGTGAAAGTTTGGGTTAGGAAGGTTGTTTCCAGCGAAATAGGAGAGGAAAAATTTTGAGGACGTCCCCCCCCTCGGGTCGAGACTTCCAACTTTGGTTCTAGAGACCGTAGAAAGTCGTGCAATAGCTCGTTTGAAAGCTAATAGTGCCACAGGTTTATTGAAAAGCACAGTTTGGTCCTATCTTATTTGGCTGAGGCTTGTGAATGACATTGAGACATTTGGTCATGTTATAGCGCCTTCAGAGGGTATTTGAGTGAGAAGGTGGCTGTAGCGGCTAAACGAAGCCTCGTAGGTCAAAATGGACGGCGGATTTGGACTTTTTAGCCTTTTTTCGGGTCTAGAAAATTTGTTTCCAGCTCAATCGGAGAGAAAAAGTTGTCACCCCCCCTGTGGACGAGACTTCCAACTTTGGTTCTAGAGATGGTACAAAGTCGTGCAATAGCTCATTTGAAAGCTAAGAGTGAGAAAAAGGCAGTGTAAAGCATCCTATGTCCACGTTTTCCTGGGTTTAGAGAGGAAAATGGCAGAGTTAGAAAAAGGTGGGTTTTTGACGTTTTGGGATGAGAAAGGCCATTTTTCGAAAAGAAGGAGTGCTCGGATGGGAAAACGGAGGGCAGACTCGGAGTCTACGTGAAAGTTTGGGTTAGGAAGGTTGTTTCCAGCGAAATAGGAGAGGAAAAATTTTGAGGACGTCCCCCCCCCCTCCGGTCGAGACTTCCAACTTCGTTCTAGAGATGATAGAAAGTCGTGCAATAGCTCGTTTGAAAGCTAAGAGTGCCACAAATTCATTGCAAAGCACAGTTTGGTCCTATCTTATTTGGCTGAGGCTTGTGAGTGACATTGAGACATTTGGTCATGTTAGAGCGCCTTCAGAGAGTATTTGAGTAAGAAAGTGGCTGTAGCGGCTAAACGAAGCCTCGTAGGTCAAAATGGACGGCGGATTTGGACTTTTTAGCCTTTTTTCGGGTCTAGAAAATTTGTTTCCAGCTCAATCGGAGAGAAAAAGTTGTCACCCCCCCTCTGGACGAGACTTCCAACTTTGGTTCTAGAGATGGTAGAAAGTCGTGCAATAGCTCATTTGAAAGCTAAGAGTGAGAAAAAGGCAGTGGAAACCATCCTATGTCCAGGGGTTCCTGGGTTTAGAGAGGAATACGGCAGAGTTAGAAAAAGGTGGGATTTTGACGTTTTGGGATGAGAAAGGCCGTTTTTCGAACAGAAGGAGTGCTCGGATGGGAAAACGGAGGGCAGACTCGGAATCTACGTCAAATTTTAGGTATGGAAGGTTGTTTCCAGCGAAATCGGAGAGAAAAAGTTGTCACCCCCCCCCTCTGGACGAGACTTCCAACTTCGTTCTAGAGATGGTAGAAAGTCGTGCAATAGCTCATTTGAAAGCTAAGAGTGAGAAAGAGGCAGTGGAAAGCATCCTATGTCCAGGGGTTCCTGGGTTTAGAGAGGAAAACTGCAGAGTTAGAAAAAGGTGGGTTTTTGACGTTTTGGGATGAGAAAGGCCATTTTTCGAGCAGAAAGAGTGCTCGGATGGGAAAACCTAGGGCAGACTCGGAGTCTACGTGAAAGTTTGGGTTAGGAAGGTTGTTTCCAGCGAAATAGGAGAGGAAAAATTTTGAGGACGTCCCCCCCCTCGGGTCGAGACTTCCAACTTTGGTTCTAGAGACCGTAGAAAGTCGTGCAATAGCTCGTTTGAAAGCTAATAGTGCCACAGGTTTATTGAAAAGCACAGTTTGGTCCTATCTTATTTGGCTGAGGCTTGTGAATGACATTGAGACATTTGGTCATGTTATAGCGCCTTCAGAGGGTATTTGAGTGAGAAAGTGGCTGTAGCGGCTAAACGAAGCCTCGTACATGTAGGTCAAAATGGACGGCAGATTTGGACTTTTTAGCCTTTTTTCGGGTCTAGAAAATTTGTTTCCAGCTCAATCGGAGAGAAAAAGTTGTCACCCCCCCCCCTCTGGACGAGACTTCCAACTTTGGTTCTAGAGATGGTAGAAAGTCGTGCAATAGCTCATTTGAAAGCTAAGAGTGAGAAAGAGGCAGTGGAAAGCATCCTATGTCCAGGTTTTCCTGGGTTTAGAGAGGAAAACGGCAGAGTTAGAAAAAGGTCGGATTTGGACGTTTTGGAATGAGAAAGGCCGTTTTTCGAACAGAAGGAGTGCTCGGATGGGAAAACGGAGGGCAGACTCGGAATCTACGTCAAATGTAGGGTTAGGAAGGTTGTTTCCAGCGAAATCGGAGAGAAAAAGTTGTCACCCCCCCCCCTCTGGACGAGACTTCCAACTTTGGTTCTAGAGATGGTAGAAAGTCGTGCAATAGCTCATTTGAAAGCTAAGAGTGAGAAAAAGGCAGTGTAAAGCATCCTATGTCCAGGTTTTCCTGGGTTTAGAGAGGAAAATGGCAGAGTTAGAAAAAGGTGGGTTTTTGACGTTTTGGGATGAGAAAGGCCATTTTTCGAAAAGAAGGAGTGCTCGGATGGGAAAACGGAGGGCAGACTCGGAGTCTAAGTGAAAGTTTAGGTTAGGAAGGTTGTTTCCAGCGAAATCGGAGAGAAAAAATTTTCAGCACGTCCCCCTTCTGGACGAGACTTCCAACTTTGGTTCTAGAGACCGTAGAAAGTCGTGCAATAGCTCGTTTGAAAGCTAAGAGTGCCACAAATTCATTGCAAAGCACAGTTTGGTCCTATCTTCCTTGGCGGAGGCTTGTGAGTGACATTGAGACATTTGGTCATGTTATAGCGCCTTCAGAGGGTATTTGAGTGAGAAAGTGGCTGTAGCGGCTAAACGAAGCCTCGTACATGTAGGTGAAAATGGACGGCGGATTTGGACTTTTTAGCCTTTTTTCGGGTCTAGAAAATTTGTTTCCAGCTCAATCGGAGAGAAAAAGTTGTCACCCCCCCCCTCTGGACGAGACTTCCAACTTTGGTTCTAGAGATGGTAGAAAGTCGTGCAATAGCTCATTTGAAAGCTAAGAGTGAGAAAGAGGCAGTGGAAAGCATCCTATGTCCAGGTTTTCCTGGGTTTAGAGAGGAAAACGGCAGAGTTAGAAAAAGGTGGGATTTGGACGTTTTGGAATGAGAAAGGCCGTTTTTCGAACAGAAGGAGTGCTCGGATGGGAAAACGGAGGGCAGACTCGGAGTCTACGTCAAATGTTAGGTTAGGAAGGTTGTTTCCAGCGAAATCGGAGAGAAAATGTTGTAACCCCCTCTGGACGAGACTTCCAACTTTGGTTCTAGAGATGGTAGAAAGTCGTGCAATAGTTCATTTGAAAGCTAAGAGTGAGAAAAAGGCAGTGGAAAGCATCCTATGTCCAGGGGTTCCTGGGTTTAGAGAGGAATACGGCAGAGTTAGAAAAAGGTGGGTTTTTGACGTTTTGGGATGAGAAAGGCCGTTTTTCGAGCAGAAGGAGTGCTCGGATGGGTAAACGGAGGGCAGACTCGGAGTCCATGTGGAATTTTGGGTTAGGAGGGTTGTTTCCGTCGAAATCGGAGAGAAAAATCTTGAGCACGTCCCCCCTCTCGGGACGAGACTTCCAACTTTGTTTCTAGAGATGGTAAAAAGTCGTGCAATAGCTCGTTTGAAAGCTAAGAGTGCCACAAATTCATTGCAAAGCACAGTTTGGTCCTATCTTCCTTGGCGGAGGCTTGTGAGTGACATTGAGACATTTGGTCATTTTATAGCGCCTTCAGAGGGTATTTGAGTGAGAAAGTGGCTGTAGCGGCTAAACGAAGCCTCGTAGGTCAAAATGGACGACCGATTTGGACTTTTTAGCCTTTTTTCGGGTCTAGAAAATTTGTTTCCAGCTCAATCGGAGAGAAAAAGTTGTCACCCCCCCTCTGGACGAGACTTCCAACTTTGTTCTAGAGATGGTAGAAAGTCGTGCAATAGCTCATTTGAAAGCTAAGAGTGAGAAAGAGGCAGTGGAAAGCATCCTATGTCCAGGTTTTCCTGGGTTTGGAGAGGAAAATGGCAGAGTTAGAAAAAGGTGGGTTTTTGACGTTTTGGGATAAGAAAGGCCATTTTTCGAACAGAAGGAGTGCTCGGATGGGAAAACGGAGGGCAGACTCGGAGTCCATGTGGAATTTTGGGTTAGGAGGGTTGTTTCCAGCGAAATCGGAGAGAAAAAATCTTGAGCACGTCCCCCCTCTCGGGACGAGACTTCCAACTTTGTTTCTAGAGATGGTAAAAAGTCGTGCAATAGCTCGTTTGAAAGCTAAGAGTGCCACACGTTCATTGGAAAGCACAGTTTGGTCCTATCTTATTTGGCTGAGGCTTGTGAGTGACATTGAGACATTTGGTCATGTTATAGCGCCTTCAGAGGGTATTTGAGTGAGAAAGTGGCTGTAGCGGCTAAACGAAGCCTCGTAGGTCAAAATGGACGGCGGATTTGGACTTTTTAGCCTTTTTTCGGGTCTAGAAAATTTGTTTCCAGCTCAATCGGAGAGAAAAAGTTGTCACCCCCCCTCTGGACGAGTAATGGGCAAAAGACCGTTCCAGGCCACCATAAAATTCAAAAAAATAGTATCTTTAAAAACGACATAAATTCATGAATTTGAACCCTTTTTCAGGTTTTTAAGACCTAAATACATGAATTTAGACCGTTCCAGGACACCTAAAATTCAAAAAAATAGTATCTTTAAAAACGACATAAATTCATGAATTTAGACCCTTTTTTCAGGTTTTTAAGACCTAAACTCATGAATTTAGTCCATTCAAAAAGTACCATTTTTCAAAAAATGGTATTTTTAAAAACAACATAAATTCATGAATTTGAACCCTTTTTCAGGTTATGAAGACCTAAATTCATAAATTTGGGCGTTTTTAAAAATACCCAGTTTTTCAAATTTTTCAAAATCTCAAATTTGTGATTATGACATTTTTCATTGCTTAAATCATGACCGTTCTAGGACACCGAAAATCATAAAAGTTGAGAATTTCAAAATTTGAGAATTACAATCGGGCGAAGCCCTAGAACCTTCGGTTCGATTTTCATTGCTTAAATCATGACCGTTCCAGGACACCGAAAATCATAAAAGTTGAGAATTTCAAATTCATGAATTTTATCCATCTTTCAGGTTTTTAAAATATAACATGTGACTAATAATATTTCTTTAAAAATGGATGAAACAAAAGTGGAAGGAACTTCAGAAATGGAAGAAACAAAAATGGAAGGAACTTCAGAAATGGAAGAAACAAAAGTGGAAGGAACCGCAAGAATATATCCTTCGTTATCTCAATTAAACTTTTACGGAGCAGCGTGTCTTCTTTCTTTCTCTCTCTCTCTCTCGTTCCTGTCTGTTACAGGAATATTGTATTCACAATGACATGCATTCTTTAAAACAATTGCTTGTCTTCAATGAGAATAATTCCCATATGCTTTTAATAGAATGACCTTGAACGCTAATGGAAAAATACACCAACTACCGAACCATGTCGACAGCTTTATCGACAAACTTTCTGACATCGGCGCGACAGTTGGTGTATTTTTCCATTCAAAGCAATGTCGCATGAATGATTGTTATGGAAACCCAAAATGAAGAGAAATGCTCATTCATTTCTCTTCTCTCTCATTTGTCTATTGTGTTTAGATTGTATTTGTTCTTTTGTTCTCATAGTGTGAATGAGATTTCACAACTCGCATTATGCGCTATTGTCTGTGATTTCCTTCACCCCTATCAGCTGAAACAATTTTAGCAGCTGCTACACGCTAATTCTTTTGAGAAAGTTCTGAAATAGATTTTATTCCATTTAAAATGAGAAACATTAGAGACATTCTAAAAATATACGGCAAACAAAACCACATTAAATTTCGATTTAAATGAGATTGCTAAGCAATTGGGAATAAAGAATTTTCACGTATTGATGAGTAATGAATTACTATTGATAAAAGATGTGCGAAACATTTACTCTAATAATGCAATGCAACAATGTAACGTTTAAATTTAGATTAAATTAAATCATTTCAAAATTGAATAAGTAGTAAAGAAAGACATAATTAGAGACCAGTTTTAAATCAATACCCCCCCTTCTGACTAAGTAGTAAGGAAAGTCATCATTATAAAAATGTTTTAAATCAATACCCCCTTCTGACTAAGTAGTAAGGAAAGACATCATTAGAGAACAGTTTTAAATCAATACCCCCCTCTGACTTCTAGGGGCTCCCTTAAGAAATTTTTTTATTATAAAATGAGCAACATAAATGAGTTTTTGAAATTATATGGAACACAAACGACAACGAATTTCGACCTAAAAAAATCGCTAATCGATTAGGAATAAAGAAGTTTCATGTTCTAATGAGAGACGAATTACAATTCCTAAAAAATAGGCCATCAATAACTGTAAATTTCATAACGAATCTTCACACTTCAGACCAAAACGGCGTACATTGGTCAGCAGGTATCTTTAGTAAAAACGGAGATAATTATTATTTTGACTCATACGGGCTTCCACCTACAAATGAAGTAAAAGAATTACTTGGAACGTGAACATACAATACGTTTCAAATTCAAACACCAGGCACTACCTATTGTGGACAATTATGTTTATACGTTTTGTACAAATTACAAAAAGGAGTATCATTTCTAGATATTATGTTAGAGTTAAACAATCTATAACTCAAGCGAAGCTAGCTAAAGCGCCACCTAAAGGTTAAAGCTCTGTTTTCTGTAATTCATTTTGATAAAAACGACCTCTGATATCCTCATTATCTAAATCTTTAATTTCATAAGTAATCGGATAACTTTGATTTATTTTAGAAATTTCAAATATCTCTTTCGTTCAATAGCCAACAAAGCCTTTTTCAAATTTATTCTTATATTTAAATATTCTAACTCTATCTCCTATTTTAAATTTCGGCTTAAGTTTCTGCAAATTCGGATTACTCTCATTCAAATTATTATTCTCGAATATTTTCTTTCGTACTAGATCAGGGTCGTCAGAAGCATTCTTTGGAGTTTCTTCAATACCAGAATGAACTTTATTATTGTACTCTTCTACAATTCCCGGTAATATCCTCAACCATTTCTGATTTCTTTGCTCAGTAAATTTCTTGAATAATTTATTTTTTAACGTCCGATTGAATCTTTCTATCACTACAGCTTTTCCAGCGTTTTCAGTTGAATAAACTGAGCCTTGGCGATGACTTTCGTCTGTTTCAAATAGTGGCTGAACGTTTCTGTTATAAAATTCCGATCCTTTATCAACAAACAATTTTTTTGGCTTTCTATTACTTTCTTTAAAGATTTCTTCAAACGCATATTTAACTGAAAGACCACTTTTATTTTTTAAAGGCTTTACCCAAGCATATCGTGTATATAAATCTATAACGGTCAATGCGTATTTGTAGTCCCTTTCATTCGGCATATGAATAAGATCAGCACTCCAAATATCATCTTTATTAAATACTTTTACTTTCAATAAATATTTAGTCCTTCTGTATTCCTTGTGGATTTCGGACGCGTAGGTTCGAGCGTTGCTCTCAGAGTTATTAGTTCGAGCGTTGCTCTCAGACAGCTTAGCTGTCGTTTCATTTAAACCCTGGCCGAATAATATTTTAGCTTGTAAAGCTTTCTTAACAAACATTCTTTCAATTTTTTCTCTAAATGTAGGATTTTGAATACTATCTAATTCTTGAATCATCTTCTTATCAGCTGCATGTCGAGAACTTAGATCATGATTTCGATAAGCTAAATCATGCCTGTAAGCTGCGGCATCTACTCTATTTATTGGTTCTTCACCTGGTTTCGGATTATTATTCTCATCTAGTCTTATATCTAATCGAGTTCCTGGACCGTATATGAATGACCAGGAAGATGTTTTTCTTTCGAATATTTACTCCAAATAAATCCAGGAAAGTTTTCTAATGTTTTTTGTATGTCACCACCGTAGGTAGTAGCCAAACTTTGTTTGTCGTCGTTACCTTCATAAATTTTACAATTTAAGTTTTTATTTTTGTTTAATAGATAATTCAATAAATCTAGATTAGAAATTTTTAATTTAATTAAATTTTCGGAATTTTTAGAATTCATTTTAAAAGATAAAAAAAAAATTTAAAAGATAAAATAAAATAATTGTTTTACCGAATCATACTAGGACTTAGATATATTCCAGAACCATCTTTAGTTTCTTTAATTTCAACTAAATCATCAACATTGTGGAGAATATTTTTAAGAACTCGTTTTCCTTCATCAACTAATTTTAATTTACTAATAAAATTATCTACTATTCCGTCACCCCTAGCAACTTTCTCTAACTCTCTATTATGACGTTTTTGTTCTTCTAATGCTGCCTTCTCTGATTTATTTTTATTTACTGCTTGGACAATACCAGCTGTCCCACCTGCAACACTTCCTGCTGCAGCTATGCCACCTATTATTAGTGGAATTAATGGGAGAATCCCGCCATTCTTTTCTTCTTGTAATTGTATATTCTCTATCGTTGGTTTACTTATGTAATACTTTTTTTTGTTAATCGTAATAGTTTTAGGGGTATTTTTGTCAACAATATTACGTAATTTTAATTCAACAGTTTTATTATTATTACCTTTCGCTTGCGACATTTTAATAAAAAAATTTTAAGTTACCAAAAAATTTTAATCTATTCTAGTTATTAAAAAATTTCAAGTTACCAAAAAATTTTAAGTTACCAAAAAATTTTAATCTATTCTAGTTATTAAAAAATTTCAAGTTACTAAAAAATTTTAATCTATTCTAGTTATGAAAAAATTTTAATTAACTTATCCTTACCATCTTTCCATTAAGAATTTCAATAGAATATTTTACATCTTCTAGCAATAAACCATAAGCCATCAATGAAGTTGTGGAATCTTTTTTTTCAATATTAATTGTTACATCACAACCATTTTTAATAATATCTTCAGATTGTGCACTTAAATCGAAACAGAAAACAGGATATAAATGTCTCCAATCTCCAGGAGTTAATTGTGGTTCAACTCCAAATTCTATACAAAGATTTCGATAACAATCATATCCTTCCATAAATTGATTATTTGTATCATCGAATCTTAATGGATCAATTGGATATCGGGTTTGATTTAATGAAACTTGTAAACTTCGAATTGTATTAATATGAAAAATATTGTTGTTCTTATCAAAACTTGGAGAATTATTTCTTTGAAATGTTAGTAATAAATATCTTGGAGTATTCGCAGTTCTAGTAAAATGCCAGTTAAATCTTTGTTCGGAAAAAGTTACTGAACTAGCAGTACGCTTTAGAAAATTTACTGGAATTGGTTTGTTAGTATTTAATCTTTTTGCAATAGCTGTTTCAACCTCTAAACTAGGAGTAATATGCTTAATCCACCATTCAAGTCTATCAATTTTTAAATATGCTTTTTTCCCAGTCTTACCAAAAAGATTAATTCATTATTTGCTGTACGATGAATTATTAATTTAAATTTTAATTGATATGATATTTTATCATAATCTAAATATCCGAATAATGGAGACAATGACCAATTAACTGTCTGTTTACTTTTCTTGTTAAATTCACGTTTTTCTTTATATGCTTCATTATTTGTTTTATTTAAATGTTTTGCAATATTTTCTACATCTTTCGCAATTCCTGCGGCATCTGTTCCAGCGTGAGTTAAATCATCAACAATTATACCATCATTAGTATCAGGAAACCAACCTTCGATTTCATACTTTTTATTATTTTCACCAATTGTTATAAATCTAAGCATTGTATCAATTACACCTGGAGAATCACTTATTGTTTCTATATTTTGAGTTGCAACATCTAAACGCATTTGTGTAAATAATCTTGGAAAGAAATTATTCTCTAGTGCAATATTATCGCTATCTGGTAATGGTGTTGTAAAATTGGCATCACTATACAAAGAATATTCACAGTGTAAAAATGAATCAGGTAGATATAAATAACTCTGCTGATTATCAACTTCAAAAATTAAATCACCTCCAGTATTTACTCTACTGGAAGATCCGGGATTCATAGCAATTCTTATATAGTCATTCTTTTTTTGATTATTACTGACGAACGGAGGATCGTCTAATCTAAATTTATTTTCGATAAGCGAAGACATTTTTATAAAAAATAATTTGACTTTTTGTTTTTCTCACAGACAGAAAAAAATTTTACTAAAAAAATTACTAAAAAATTTTACTAAAATATAATTTTAGAATTTTGCTAGACCATTACCTCTTATTTCTTCAATTGTTTTTTCATTATGTTTACTATCAGACGGAGCTCCGCTCCTCAAGGTTTCCCCAACAGCAATGTTAGCAATTTTGTTCTTTGTTTCATCTGAAAGTTTTTTTAATTTTTTTAGTTCTTCGGAATCATTCCTAAGTTTACGAATAGCTTCTAGTTGTTTTAATTCGTTTTGAGACTTGACAGCATTTGATATTGCACTAGCTGTACTACCTATAGCAGCTGCTCCTTTTGCAGCAGATGTAATCAAATCTTTATTATTTTTAATTAAGTTAACGATACTACCAATACCAGAGAAGATCCCAGCTCCTTCCGTGTGAACGGCACCTGCGGTGCCTAGGAACTTTTCTGTTCCGACTGTTTCTCTATTATCATAATGATAAACAGGATTCATACGTGGTTCATGAGCAATTTTTTGATTTGAAGCAAAATGTTTAAGATTGTGTTTATAAATTATAGGCATTTTTTAGGATTAAATTTGACTTTTGAGAAAAAATATTTACGATCGGCTAAAGCCTCGAGGAGCTTTGGTCCGATTGGTTAGTAACCTGAGGAGCTTCGCTCCGATTAAGATTTACGTTTGTGAATGGACAACAACTTCGAGATAACTTTATTAATTGACTGTTGCACTTTATCTATTGCGTCAAGCAGCGTGTGATGTACTTTAATTTCTTTTCTATTAACTTGCATTTTCTGCTGATTAATCTTCAATGCCGTTTTAAGAGCATTTAACTTAATTTTAAGAACATCTAATTGTCTTTTAACAGAATCTAACTGTTCTTTATTTTCTTTAGAGTTTTCTTGTAAATTTTTCTTTAATTCATTTTCTAAATTGATTTTAAGAGTTTTCATTTTATCAACTCTTTGATTAAGTGAGTTTACTTCATTTATTATTCTATTCATCTTTTTCATTTGTTGAGTAATTTTAGAACTCAATTCATCAACACTTTTTTGGAATGTAGTTTGTAACTGCTTTAAATTTTTTTTAATTCTTTCAGGTAGTTTTTCTATTTCATCTTCTAATTGTTCTTTTAACATTTTTATCTGATGTTTATTTTTAATTACAGCAGATTTTAACTTTATAGAAAGTAATATTAAAATTTTTGATTGTTCAGAAATCTTTTTAAAAAGTTTTGCTATATCTGCTTCTAGCTCTCTATCCTTTTTATCAAGTTTTAATAATTTTTCGTTTAATGATTTATCATTAAGTTTAAGCAACTTCAATTCATTCATCAGTGGAACCAAAACATCGTTTATATATTTTTCCTTTAAATCATTGATTTGTGTATCAACATATTGTTTATTTGTTAACTCTGTATTTTGTTGCGGAAGAATAGAAAGATGCAATGGACCAGATAAAACGTCTCCAGTTTTCATGATATAATTTTCTATCTCTATTTCTAATTCACGATTATTCGTGATATATGCACCTCCACCAACATTTGGTAACATCATTTTTAAAACAATAAAAAAGTAAAATTTTTTCTAATAAAAATTAAAAAAATAAAATTTTTTCTAATAAAATTTTTTCTAATAAAAATAAAAAAATGGAAAATCCAAATTTAAAAAAATTATATTCGCCCGCATCATCCTGTTCTTCTTATTCGACGAGATCAACGGGATTTGAAAATAAATGTTTTGATAATAATAATAATAATAATCCATGTATAGATGTTAATATTTTATTTCTATTACAGGCCGAAATATTTAGAGAACAGACTAAAGGTTTACCTTCTATAGAAACTAATTATTGTTTATTTCCGGGGGATCCATTTATTAAATTTATGGATATTGTTAGTAAATATAATGATGTAGCTTATGTGGAATTAAATAAAGAAAATATGGTTATAATAGGTCATAATAATGTTTATGGATTTATTAGAGCAGTGTTACCAATTAGTAATACTGATTGGATAGAAACTAAAATTATTAATTATATCAATATTAAAGAATTAGTTAAAAAATTAAAATCTTTTTCGAAAGAAAAAATTAGATTATTTGTTGATGAACAAAATCAATATAACATTCACATAGAGAGTAAAAAACATAATGAAGAATTATTATGTCAAGTTTATTATAGAGACACAATTTATAAACAAGAAACATTAGAAATGCCCCAAAGATATGATGATGATACGTATATAGGATTATATTCCAACTTAAATATTAATTTATTAAAATCTTATATAAATGGTTTAGCTCAACAAGAGAAAATTTATATGTGGACTACACCTTATACTATTAACAATGACCATAATCATAATAAACGAACCGAAGGTTCTAGGGCTTTGTCCGATCTTAAAGAATCTTATGATAATAATGATGATTCTGTAACATCTGAAAAAGGTGTAAATGGTAAAAAAGATTATAAAAATATTAGTAATTATAAAAATTTATCTAAATTTCATTTTCTTACAATTGAAAATAATAATGATGGTATAGTTGAAGATACTGTTAGACAACTATGTGTCGGGTCTACAAAATTTAAATTAGGATTTACATCTAATCAATTTAAAATTTTATCATCTTTAATAAAAACTAAAAGTGATTCAGATTATAGTGGTGTTATTAAATTTTCCAAAAGAGATCAAAGACCAATATTTTTTTCTATTATATTATTATCAGATAAAAAATGTAATTTAGAATTAGATATTCCTATCAGGGAATGGTATCCTATCATGGAAGGGCATCCTATACCAAAAAGTGTAAGTTATGATGATGAAGAAACAATTTATGATGATGATAAAGAAACAATTTATGATGATGATGAAGAATCAATAGTTAGTGAAAAAAAATTTAAATTATCTTTTGATAAAACATTATATGATAAAACTTAATATGATAAAACTTAATATGATAAAACTTAATATGATTAAACTTAATATGATAAAGAAAAAAAATAACTAAAGAACGTGTAATATATAATAATATAAAATAACACTCAAGTCCTTGATATTAAAATGTTTATATCTAAAATTAAAACACAAATTTTTTCTTAAATTTTCTCTAAAAAAATAAAAAAAATGGAAAATACCAAGTTTTATTGTAACTTATGTAAAAAAAAGTTGCAAACAAAAAGAAGTTATCAATCTCATTTAAATAGTAAATTGCATTTACAAAATGTAGAACGAGTTGATGAAGGAAATATATTAAAATTAAATAGTTATAAAAACTATCTAGAAACATTGCCTACTGATATAAAAGTTAAAAAAATGTTTGATGATTATTCACATTCGGAATATAAAAAAGTTTTTAATAGTGAAGATGAGACCATACAAACCGAAGGTTCTAGGGCTTCGCCCGTACCAGATGGAAGATATTTATTTAGCGATACTGATGAATTTGATGAAGCTGAACGAACCGATGAAGCTGTAACAGATATAAAATATTTATTTAATGAATCGGTTCGAACCGAAGGTTCTAGGGCTTCGCCCGTTGAATATAATGAAACCGATAAAACTTTTTCTGATATTCTAACCAACTTTTATAATATATTTAAGAAATCTTTCAAATGTTATATGAATGTAGAAGTACTTTATACAAAAAATGGATCTGATGGAATTCCTGAAGAAATAATACAAGGACATTTTACAAAGTCACAAGAAATTCATAATGTAAATAATATACAACCCATATTTCAATCGATGATACGTAAATTAGAAAATTGTATAATTGAAGCCCAGTTACGTGAATCTGGTTGGAGATTTGTTAAAATACTATCTAAGAAAATAGTAATTGATAAATATAAAAATAATACTGGTGGTAGTTATGTTCCTTTGCCTTTCAGTTCACCACAAATAATCAACATAAAAAATGAAGATGATTATTGTTTTCTGTGGAGTATTATAGCACATTTACATCCTGCAAAATATCATAAAGAAAGACTAAGTCATTATAATAAAGAAGAATATATAAAGGAATTTGATCTTTCGGATGGTTTACATGAATTTCCATATGATTATAATAGGTTAATAAAGTTTCATAAAAAGAATAAAAATTTAATTGAAGTAAATGTTTTTGAATTAAATGTGAATTATGTTTCTATTGGTAAAATTACATCACTTCAAAAAACTCAGATTCAAAAAAATTTTATTTGAATAATAAAAATTTATGCCAATCAGAAATAGTATATAATGATAGAGGAAATTACATGCATCATAATATTTTTTACCAAGGAAATATAATATGTACTGAAAAATTTGAACTTGTTAAAACACTATCACCAATAATGATTAATCATAATAATTATAAAGGACGTGCTGATGATTATAATTACAAATATTCATCTTTATCTTCAGAATATCAACAAAAATTAGAAAATTTAAATAAAAGTTTACAAAAATGTAAAATAGATTATCAACAACAAACAAAAATGTTACTACAAGAATATCACCATAAATATCAAAATAAGATAGAAACAATTCAAAAATTAAATGAAGAAAATAATGAAAAATTAAATAATAAAGAATTAAATAATAAAGAATTAAATAATGAAGAAAATAAAGAATCGGCTAAAGCCAGAGGAGCTTCGCTCCGATTAAATGAATGTTTAAAAAAATGTCTACAACAATATAAAGAACAATATGATAAAGAATATATTTATCAGCTACAAATATTAAATCAAAATTATTATCAAAATACATTTAATATTACAAAAGAAATTAATGAAACACATGAAATATATAAAGATGAATTTGAAAAACTGGAACAGTCAAAACAACCAGCACAAGCGAATATATTATATTATCAGTGTCATTTTATATTGTGTAAAGATGTTTCTATATTTACAAAAACTTCAGATAATAAAAATTTTCCTTGTCTTCAATGTATGACAAGTTTTAGAACTTTAGAAGAAATGAATAGACATTTGGAGAATTGTCAACAAAACGAAGCAGTTCAAAATACTTTTCCTAAAGATGATTATTTAGAATATAATAAATGGTATTTTAAAAATAAAGTACCCTTTACTATTTATTGTGATTTTGAAGCATATAATGTTAATATGACACAAAATCGAACGGAAAATTCCAGGGCTTCGCCCGATTCTGAAAATGGTACGGGCCAAGCCCTAGAACCTTCGGTTTGTAGTTATGAAAAAAGTGCGCCTGAAAGAAGTGCGCCTGAAAGAAGTGCACCTGAACAAAGCAAAGAAAAATATTTATTTGAACAAAAACCATTATGTTGGGGAATGTACATTCATTCAAATTATCCTGAATTATTTAAATCAGAATATTTACAATACTATGGTGAAGATAGTTCAGAAATGTTTACAAAGAAAGTAGAAGAATTACAAGGACGTTTTTCACAATTGCTTGAAACAAATATTCCAATGATGCCATTAACAGAAAAAGAAAAAATTAATTTTGTTAATGAAACAAATTGTTATTACTGTGGAAAAGGTTTTACAAAAAATATAAAACTGGCAGAGGTAGATATCTTGATAAGGTAAAAGATCATAATCATCTAAATGGATTATATAGAGGTGCAGCACATAATTCTTGTAATCTTAATGCTAATAAATTTAAATATAACTTTGTTCCTCTATATTTCTATAATGGTTCTAAATATGATTTCCATCTAGTAATGAAAGATTTATTTTCATCTGAAAAATTACAACAACAAAAAATAAATGTACTATGTAAAACAGAAGAAGAATATTTTTCAATGCAATTAGGTTGTATTAGAATTTTAGATGCATTTAGATATTTTACTCCTTATTCATTAGATGTTATGGGAAAAACTTTGAAATCTGAACAATGTAAAATATTAAATAAATATAATTTAAAACCTTTAAAAGGAATATTTCCGTATGAGTATATAGCCTGCGGCTCACAGTCGACCTATGGTTCACAGTCGAAGACTGACATAACTGGAGATAAAACCTGTGGTTCGCAGTCGAAGACTGATTTTAATTCTGTGAATAAAATTATGGAAGAAAAACAACTTCCTCCAATAAATAAATTTAAATCAACATTAAAACAATCACAATTATCTGACGAAGACTATGCAGAAGCTGAAAAGAATTGGAGAGAGTTAAATTGTAAAACAATGTATGATTATACAATGAAATATCTACAGATAGATGTATTAATACTAGCTGATCTTTTCGAAAACTTTCGTGATATGTGTTTAGAATATTACGGAATAGATCCATGTTATTGTTATTCTACACCATGTTTAACATGGCTAGCAGGATTAAAACATACTGGTGTTCAAGCCGATGGCTCTAGTACAAAGTCCGTTAAACTTAAACATTATAAAGAAAATACATATGATAAATTATTATTTTTTGAATCTGGAATTAGAGGTGGAGTTTCATCAGTTTTAGGTTTACAGTGTTACAATAAAAAAGTAAATCCTGATGATTATGGAATAATGAAACCTTTATCTCCAGAAGAAAGTGATCAGTTTATAAAATTGTTTAATCAAAATATAGAAGGACTTATATCAAATGAAGATAGTCAAGCAGCAGTTGATGAAATCATGAGAGAAAACTATTTGTTATATTATGATTTTAATAGCTTATATTCTTCTTGCATGATACAAGAATTACCAACAGGTGAAATGTCATGGTGTAATATTCTTGATTATCAAAGAACATATGATGGTGAAAATAATTTTGGTTATGTATATGAAGTTGATTTAGTATACCCTGATTATATAAAAGACGCAACAAAATATTATCCTTTCTGTCCCGAAAACAAAATTCCCTAATATAGAAGATTTTTCAGATTATCAAAAATCTTTAATTCCTAAAAAATACAGACCAACAAAAAAACTTATGTTAACACAAAGCAATAAAGGAAAGTATGTTGTTGAAGGAAGAATGCTAGATTGGTATTTAGATCATGGAATGATTCTCACCAAAATACATCGAAAACTATTTTATCAAAAATCTAGGTGGTTAAAAAATTATATAGAGTTCAATATTGAAAAACGCAAAATAGCTAAAAGAAATAAAGATGATTTTGGAAACGTGTTCTTCAAATTAATGAATAATGCATTTTATGGTAAGACTTTAGAAAATGTGCGTAATAGACAAAATATTGAAATAGTTTATGATAAAGATAGGTTTCAAAATTTAACAAGGAAACCTACATATAAAAGAACTACTAGATTTAGTGATGAACTATGTGCTGTTCATCTAAGAAGAAGCATTGTAAAACATGATAAGTTTAATTTCATTGGTTTCACTATATTAGAATTAGCTAAACTATTTATGTATAGTTTTATATATGATTATTTAGCACCTGCTTATGGCAAAAACTATAAATTACACTTTACAGATACCGATTCTATTTTCTTAGAATTAACAGTACCATATGGTTCTTCACTTGATAAAGAAATTAATAAAATAAAAGATATTATTCATCCTTCTGATTTATGTAAAGTAAAAGATGAATTAGAAGGAAATGAAGATTTCATAACAGAAGCTATATTTTTAAAATCTAAATGTTACTGTTATGATACAACTAATAATATTAAAACACATAAAACATTAAAAGGAATTTCAAAGGCATCAGTGGCTAATCAAATAACATTTCAAGATTATAAAAATGCATTATTTAATAATGAAATAAAAACAGCATGTAATTATAGACTTAATTCAAAAAAACATAAAATGTATTTAAAAGAAGAACATAAATTAGCATTAGATCCATTTGATGATAAAAGAAAAATTTTACCTGATGGAATAACTACTGAACCTTTTTAATTTTCTAATTTCTAAGATAGACAAATTTCATATATACATAAAATAAAAAAATATTAAAACACTATATTTGTATATTTTTTATCACATAGCGAAAATATTTTCTATCGACTTTCAGTCGGGGCGAAGCCCCTCGAGGCGAAGCCTAGTCAGAGAACAATTGTTCGATAACTCTTTCATGAATTTTTTTATCAATATTAATTGTAATGAAGCCATAATCTTTTGACCAAGCATTGTTACACGATTGTTTAAATTCATCTTTATTTCTTACACATAAATCTCTTAACAAATCACTTAAGTTTCTTGCATTTATTTCAAATAGTATAAATATATTTGCATTCTTTCTAATAACACTTCCGTCTAATGAATACATACTTTGTGTTAAATAAAAAACACTACAGTTATTATGTCTGCCTCTTGTGAAATAATTTCTCTGAACTGACTGATTTCTATCATTAACACAATCATCAAAAATTACACAATGTTTCATTGTTTTATCTAGTGTACTAGGATCTTGCATATTACCACTATCATCTATTAGTTGTATCTTTATATGGTTATTTTTATTGGTTTCAACTAACTGATTATTTTCTGTTGCTTCTTCACACCACGAACTTATTTCTTCTTCATCTTCAGATTTTTCATATTCTTTGAATAATGAAGCAATTGCTGTTTTTTAAGATTATTTTCAAATCCATATTTTAAAAATTGATAGACGGGTTGTTCTGCCGTTGTTGTATAAATTATAAGATTGTTATAATCCAAAAAATTTGGAGTCGTCAAAATTTTAAACAATAGATACGTTTTTCCACATCCTGATCTTCCACAAATAACTGACAAAACTTTATTAGATAAATTTCGATGATGATTAAATTTAAGTTTTTTTTTTATTTAATGGTAGTACTTCACTCATTTTTTAATAAAAAAATTTATTTTTATTTTATTTTTATTTCTAAAGAAGAAGACGAAAATTAAACTTCTCTAGCTTCGCGTGGGAGTTTATACCTCCCGAACCAAAAGATCTATCATAATCTCTTCACCTCCAAAATTTATTTCTTGTCCTTTCTCATCAGTGATTCTCATGTTAATGTTGTTAATAGTTTTTCTTGTAATAGGGAAATATATTAATGTTTGTGGAATTACATTTAGTCTATAACCAATGGGTACAGTAAAAGCTGGAAAACTGAATATTAAATTTGATAATTTACCATTTATATATCCTCCTTCAATAATGTCACAATGTACAACAATTGAATTTATTTCAGTTATTTTTGGAATCTTCTCACCTAAATGATAACCTTGACTATAGGTTTGTTTATTAAATCCTAATAGCTTTGACAATGATCTATCATGATTAAAATCAACTTGATGATTTTCGTCTAAAGTAAGAGAAAATTTATTAACTGCCGGTTCAACTGCAAAATGTAATTGTTTCTTATCTTTAAATGATATACCTAAATGTCTCTTAATTTCATTTGATATTGTTTCAACTTCGTAAGAACCAGAAAGAAAAGTTAGTATTTTCCATGTTTTGCCTTTATCAGTAGAATATCTAAATTGATCATTCACATCTTTGATAACGTTTTGAATAGTGTTAAATGTGGAGAAACTAGTCAATGCAATTTGATAATTTTTATTTTGTTCCAAATGTAGAATGGGTTCTAAATTACAAGTGTGTGATGAAGTAGTTGTTATAATTTTTAACGTCGTACTAAATTTTGATGAACCCAAAATCTCTATCAAATTTTCTAAATGATTATTAATCTTGTCTAAATCTGCTGAACACATTTTTAAACTAAAAAAATTAAATAAATATTTTTTTATGAAATATTTCTTTTTATAAAAAATTAAAAACAACAACATATTTCAGCTACGGACGAAGCCCTGGAGGACATCAGAGATGTCCGGTTATACTTTTATAATCCTCTTCATTTAGAATCTTCTTTTCTAACAGTCTTTTCAATATAGCATGAATTTCATTGAAACTAGAATTATGTCCTTCTTTTATTGCAGATATTAAAATATTTAATCTATTTAGTAATTCTTGTGGATCATCTGGTAAAAATATGGTTGTTTCTGTTTTCTGTTTTTCAGATAAACCTTTCCCTACTTTAACTCCCGTTGATAATAAATTTTCTAATTGTTTATAACGTCTAAGAGATTTTACTGCACCAACTCTGTCTAACATAGCTTTATATTTTATGAGATCTTCTACAGCATAATTATTTAAATCTGCTCCTCTTAAAAGATTAACAAAATTTCTATCTAAATTAAAAGGAGATTTATCTGGTGAAAAAATTAAACCTCGAAAAGGTTGTGGAAATATTTCTTTTTGTCCGAGATAAAATCTAGGTATTGTTTTTTCCATCTATAAATGAAATAGAATGTTCAAATTGCATAGATTTTGGTAATTTCTTATTAATGTTTGATTCTAGTAATCCATAGTCATCTAATATAGTTTTGTGCTCTGGATCTGTTATATCAATTTGTTTATCATTATTTGTACTTTCTTTTTCAAGAGTTTTAAACGGTTTCATAGTTTTTTCAAAATCAGTTTTTACTTGTTCCGTTTGCTGCATTTTTTCAAACATATCAGATTGAATACCAGCTTTTATCATTATATGTTGAAGATGATTTTCTTTCATAATATTTCTTTGTTTTATTAACTCTTCTAATTGTTTTATTCTTTTAAAATTATCAGCTATAATTTTATCCATTTTTAAAATATAATATTTGAATTTTGTGGTAACATTGGAATACAACAAAAACATTTTACTGAACAAATTATTTTTTTATTGCTTTGTTGTTTGACATCTTTTCGTTTAAAGTTTTCTCGTTTAAAGTTTTCTCGTTTTAAGTTTTGTTTAATAAAGTTTTGTTCAATAAAGTTTTGCTTAAATTTTCGCTTAAAGTTTTTAGCTCTTCTAAAAAAAATTTGTCATTTTCTTCATTAGAAATTTTAGCATCACTAGAAATTTTGCCATCCTTTTTATTTTTATCATCAACTTTTTCTGTCTGTGATTGAAATGATATTTGATTTACTTCATTAGCTATTTGATCAAATTTTTCAATTTCATCTAACGTAATAACATTATCATCACATACTCTCTGAAAGTAGTAATGTAGTTTATCATAGACTTCTTTAATATGTAAATGCTTAGTTTTTAATGATTTTCGTTTCTTAGTTATTAAAGATTTATCTAACATTGTAACAAGTGAAGTTGCAAAAACACCCGTACCTGTTAAAGCTGTAGCAACTACTGGAATTACTAAAACACCTGAAGATATAACAATTGTTAAAGCACCTAAACTTATTGTTAAGAATATGCCAATTCCTTGTGTTACATTCTTAACATTAGTCGATCTCTTTCTTAATTTTTTATAATGCTCTAATCTTAATAATAATTGAGATTCCTTATCTTTCATATACCTAACTCTATCTTTGTGTTTTTCTTTATTCATTTTTTCAATGTTAATCTTTTCAATGTCCATTAAAGTAGAACTACGTTCATATGATAACGAAGGATATATTCTTGCGGTTTCTTCCATTTCTGAAGTTCCTTCCACTTTTGTTTCTTCCATTTTTAAAGAAATATTATTAGTCACATGTTATATTTTAAAAACCTGAAAGATGGATAAAATTCATGAATTTGAAATTCTTAACTTTTATGATTTTCGGTGTCCTGGAACGGTCATGATTTAAGCAATGAAAATCGAACCGAAGGTTCTAGGGCTTCGCCCGATTGTAATTCTCAAATTTTGAAATTCTCAACTTTTATGATTTTCGGTGTCCTAGAACGGTCATGATTTAAGCAATGAAAAATGTCATAATCACAAATTTGAGATTTTGAAAAATTTGAAAAACTGGGTATTTTTAAAAACGCCCAAATTTATGAATTTAGGTCTTCATAACCTGAAAAAGGGTTCAAATTCATGAATTTATGTTGTTTTTAAAAATACCATTTTTTGAAAAAATGGTACTTTTTGAATGGACTAAATTCATGAGTTTAGGTCTTAAAAACCTGAAAAAGGGTCTAAATTCATGAATTTATGTCGTTTTTAAAGATACTATTTTTTTGAATTTTAGGTGTCCTGGAACGGTCTAAATTCATGTATTTAGGTCTTAAAAACCTGAAAAAGGGTTCAAATTCATGAATTTATGTCGTTTTTAAAGATACTATTTTTTTGAATTTTATGGTGGCCTGGAACGGTCTTTTGCCCATTACTTGGACGAGACTTCCAACTTTGGTTCTAGAGATGGTAGAAAGTCGTGCAATAGCTCATTTGAAAGCTAAGAGTGAGAAAGAGGCAGTGGAAAGCATCCTATGTCCAGGGGTTCCTGGGTTTAGAGAGGAAAACTGCAGAGTTAGAAAAAGGTGGGTTTTTGTCGTTTTGGGATGAGAAAGGCCATTTTTCGAAAAGAAGGAGTGCTCGGATGGGAAAACGGAGGGCAGACTCGGAGTCTACGTGAAAGTTTGGGTTAGGAAGGTTGTTTCCGGCGAAATCGGAGAGACAAAATCTTGAGCACGTCCCCCCCCTCTCGGGACGAGACTTCCAACTTTGTTTCTAGAGATGGTAGAAAGTCGTGCAATAGCTCGTTTGAAAGCTAAGAGTGCCACAAATTCATTGCAAAGCACAGTTTGGTCCTATCTTCCTTGGCGGAGGCTTGTGAGTGACATTGAGACATTTGGTCATGTTAGAGCGTCTTCAGAGAGTATTTGAGTGAGAAAGTGGCTGTAGCGGCTAAACGAAGCCTCGTAGGTCAAAATGGACGGCGGATTTGGACTTTCTAGCCTTTTTTGGGTCTAGAAAAATTGTTTCCAGCTCAATCGGAGAGAAAAAGTTGTGACCCCCCCCTCTGGACGAGACTTCCAACTTTGGTTCTAGAGATGGTAGAAAGTCGTGCAATAGCTCATTTGAAAGCTAAGAGTGAGAAAAAGGCAGTGGAAAGCATCCTATGTCCAGGGGTTCCTGGGTTTAGAGAGGAATACGGCAGAGTTAGAAAAAGGTGGGATTTTGACGTTTTGGGATGAGAAAGGCCGTTTTTCGAACAGAAGGAGTGCTCGGATGGGAAAACGGAGGGCAGACTCGGAGTCTACGTGAAAGTTTGGGTTAGGAAGGTTGTTTCCAGCTCAATCGGAGAGAAAAAGTTATCATCCCCGCTCCGGACGAGATTTCCAACTTTGGTTCTAGAGATCGTAGAAGTCGTGCAATAGCTCATTTGAAAGCTAAGAGTGAGAAAAGGCAGTGGAAAGCATCCTATGTCCAGGTTTTCCTGGGTTTAGAGAGGAAAACGACAGAGTTAGAAAAAGGTGGGTTTTTGACGTTTTGGGATGAGAAAGTACGTTTTTCGAGCAAAAGGAGTGCTCGGATGGGAAAACGGAGGGCAGACTCGGAGTCTAAGTGAAAGTTTAGGTTAGGAAGGTTGTTTCCAGCGAAATCGGAGAGAAAAAGTTGTCATCCCCGCTCCGGACGAGACTTCCAACTTTGGTTCTGGATATCGTAGAAAGTCGTGCAATAGCTCGTTTGAAAGCTAAGAGTGCCACACGTTCATTGCAAAGCACAGTTTGGTCCTATATTATTTGGCTGAGGCTTGTGAATGACATTGAGACATTTGGTCATGTTATAGCGCCTTCAGAGGGTTTTTGAGTGAGAAAGTGGCTGTAGCGGCTAAACGAAGCCTCGTAGGTCAAAATGGACGGCGGATTTGGACTTTTTAGCCTTTTTTCGGGTCTAGAAAATTTGTTTCCAGCTCAATCGGAGAGAAAAAGTTGTCAACCCCCCCCCCCTCTGGACGAGACTTCCAACTTTGTTCTAGAGATGGTAGAAAGTCGTGCAATAGCTCATTTGAAAGCTAAGAGTGAGAAAGAGGCAGTGTAAAGCATCCTATGTCCAGGTTTTCCTGGGTTTAGAGAGGAAAATGGCAGAGTTAGAAAAAGGTGGGTTTTTGACGTTTTGGGATGAGAAAGGCCATTTTTCGAAAAGAAGGAGTGCTCGGATGGGAAAACGGAGGGCAGACTCGGAGTCTACGTGAAAGTTTGGGTTAGGAAGGTTGTTTCCAGCGAAATCGGAGAGAAAAAATTTTGAGGACGTCCCCCCCTCGGGTCGAGACTTCCAACTTTGGTTCTAGAGACCGTAGAAAGTCGTGCAATAGCTCGTTTGAAAGCTAATAGTGCCACAAGTTCATTGAAAAGCACAGTTTGGTCCTATCTTATTTGGCTGAGGCTTGTGAGTGACATTGAGACATTTGGTCATGTTAGAGCGCCTTCAGAGGGTATTTGAGTGAGAAAGTGGCTGTAGCGGCTAAACGAAGCCTCGTAGGTCAAAATGGACGGCGGATTTGGACTTTCTAGCCTTTTTTGGGTCTAGAAAATTTGTTTCCAGCTCAATCGGAGAGAAAAAGTTGTGACCCCCCCCCTCTGGACGAGACTTCCAACTTTGGTTCTAGAGATGGTAGAAAGTCGTGCAATAGCTCATTTGAAAGCTAAGAGTGAGAAAAAGGCAGTTGAAAGCATCCTATGTCCAGGGGTTCCTGGGTTTAGAGAGGAATACGGCAGAGTTAGAAAAAGGTAGGATTTTGACGTTTTGGGATGAGAAAGGCCGTTTTTCGAACAGAAGGAGTGCTCGGATGGGAAAACGGAGGGCAGACTCGGAGTCTACGTGAAAGTTTGGGTTAAGAAGGTTGTTTCCAGCTCAATCGGAGAGAAAAAGTTGTCATCCCCGCTCCGGACGAGATTTCCAACTTTGGTTCTAGAGACCGTAGAAGTCGTGCAATAGCTCATTTGAAAGCTAAGAGTGAGAAAAGGCAGTGGAAAGCATCCTATGTCCAGGTTTTCCTGGGTTTAGAGAGGAAAACGACAGAGTTAGAAAAAGGTGGGTTTTTGACGTTTTGGGATGAGAAAGTACGTTTTTCGAGCAGAAGGAGTGCTCGGATGGGAAAACGGAGGGCAGACTCGGAGTCTAAGTGAAAGTTTAGGTTAGGAAGGTTGTTTCCAGCGAAATCGGAGAGAAAAAGTTGTCATCCCCCTCCGGACGAGACTTCCAACTTTGGTTCTGGATATCGTAGAAAGTCGTGCAATAGCTCGTTTGAAAGCTAATAGTGCCACAAGTTCATTGCAAAGCACAGTTTGGTCCTATCTTATTTGGCTGAGGCTTGTGAGTGACATTGAGAGATTTGGTCATGTTAGAGAACCGTCAGAGGGTTTTTAGTGAGAAAGTGGCTGTAGCGGCTAAACGAAGCCTCGTAGGTCAAAATGGACGGCGGATTTGGACTTTTTAGCCTTTTTTCGGGTCTAGAAAATTTGTTTCCAGCTCAATCGGAGAGAAAAAGTTGTCACCCCCCCCTCTGGACGAGACTTCCAACTTCGTTCTAGAGATGGTAGAAAGTCGTGCAATAGCTCATTTGAAAGCTAAGAGTGAGAAAGAGGCAGTGTAAAGCATCCTATGTCCAGGTTTTCCTGGGTTTAGAGAGGAAAATGGCAGAGTTAGAAAAAGGTGGGTTTTTGACGTTTTGGGATGAGAAAGGCCATTTTTCGAAAAGAAGGAGTGCTCGGATGGGAAAACGGAGGGCAGACTCGGAGTCTACGTGAAAGTTTGGGTTAGGAAGGTTGTTTCCAGCGAAATAGGAGAGAAAAAATTTTGAGGACGTCCCCCCCCCCTCCGGTCGAGACTTCCAACTTTGGTTCTAGAGACCGTAGAAAGTCGTGCAATAGCTCGTTTGAAAGCTAAGAGTGCCACACGTTCATTGGAAAGCACAGTTTGGTCCTATCTTATTTGGCTGAGGCTTGTGAGTGACATTGAGACATTTGGTCATGTTATAGCGCCTTCAGAGGGTATTTGAGTGAGAAAGTGGCTGTAGCGGCTAAACGAAGCCTCGTAGGTCAAAATGGACGGCGGATTTGGACTTTTTAGCCTTTTTTCGGGTCTAGAAAATTTGTTTCCAGCTCAATCGGAGAGAAAAAGTTGTCACCCCCCCCCCTCTGGACGAGACTTCCAACTTTGGTTCTAGAGATGGTAGAAAGTCGTGCAATAGCTCATTTGAAAGCTAAGAGTGAGAAAGAGGCAGTGTAAAGCATCCTATGTCCAGGTTTTCCTGGGTTTAGAGAGGAAAATGGCAGAGTTAGAAAAAGGTGGGTTTTTGACGTTTTGGGATGAGAAAGGCCATTTTTCGAAAAGAAGGAGTGCTCGGATGGGAAAACGGAGGGCAGACTCGGAGTCTACGTGAAATTTTAGGTTAGGAAGGTTGTTTCCAGCGAAATCGGAGAGAAAAAATTTTGAGGACGTCCCCCCCTCGGGTCGAGACTTCCAACTTTGGTTCTAGAGACCGTAGAAAGTCGTGCAATAGCTCGTTTGAAAGCTAATAGTGCCACAAGTTCATTGAAAAGCACAGTTTGGTCCTATCTTATTTGGCTGAGGCTTGTGAGTGACATTGAGACATTTGGTCATGTTAGAGCGCCTTCAGAGGGTATTTGAGTGAGAAAGTGGCTGTAGCGGCTAAACGAAGCCTCGTAGGTCAAAATGGACGGCGGATTTGGACTTTCTAGCCTTTTTTCGGGTCTAGAAAATTTGTTTCCAGCTCAATCGGAGAGAAAAAGTTGTGACCCCCCCTCTGGACGAGACTTCCAACTTTGGTTCTAGAGATGGTAGAAAGTCGTGCAATAGCTCATTTGAAAGCTAAGAGTGAGAAAAAGGCAGTGGAAAGCATCCTATGTCCAGGGGTTCCTGGGTTTAGAGAGGAATACGGCAGAGTTAGAAAAAGGTAGGATTTTGACGTTTTGGGATGAGAAAGGCCGTTTTTCGAACAGAAGGAGTGCTCGGATGGGAAAACGGAGGGCAGACTCGGAGTCTACGTGAAAGTTTGGGTTAAGAAGGTTGTTTCCAGCTCAATCGGAGAGAAAAAGTTGTCATCCCCGCTCCGGACGAGACTTCCAACTTTGGTTCTCGATATCGTAGAAAGTCGTGCAATAGCTCATTTGAAAGCTAAGAGTGAGAAAAGGCAGTGGAAAGCATCCTATGTCCAGGTTTTCCTGGGTTTAGAGAGGAAAACGACAGAGTTAGAAAAAGGTGGGTTTTTGACGTTTTGGGATGAGAAAGTACGTTTTTCGAGCAGAAGGAGTGCTCGGATGGGAAAACGGAGGGCAGACTCGGAGTCTAAGTGAAAGTTTGGGTTAGGAAGGTTGTTTCCAGCTCAATCGGAGAGAAAAAGTTGTCATCCCCGCTCCGGACGAGACTTCCAACTTTGGTTCTGGATATCGTAGAAAGTCGTGCAATAGCTCGTTTGAAAGCTAAGAGTGCCACACGTTCATTGCAAAGCACAGTTTGGTCCTATATTATTTGGCTGAGGCTTGTGAATGACATTGAGACATTTGGTCATGTTATAGCGCCTTCAGAGGGTTTTTGAGTGAGAAAGTGGCTGTAGCGGCTAAACGAAGCCTCGTAGGTCAAAATGGACGGCGGATTTGGACTTTTTAGCCTTTTTTCGGGTCTAGAAAATTTGTTTCCAGCTCAATCGGAGAGAAAAAGTTGTCAACCCCCCCCCTCTGGACGAGACTTCCAACTTCGTTCTAGAGATGGTAGAAAGTCGTGCAATAGCTCATTTGAAAGCTAAGAGTGAGAAAGAGGCAGTGTAAAGCATCCTATGTCCAGGTTTTCCTGGGTTTAGAGAGGAAAATGGCAGAGTTAGAAAAAGGTGGGTTTTTGACGTTTTGGGATGAGAAAGGCCATTTTTCGAAAAGAAGGAGTGCTCGGATGGGAAAACGGAGGGCAGACTCGGAGTCTACGTGAAAGTTTGGGTTAGGAAGGTTGTTTCCAGCGAAATAGGAGAGAAAAAATTTTGAGGACGTCCCCCCCCCTCCGGTCGAGACTTCCAACTTTGGTTCTAGAGACCGTAGAAAGTCGTGCAATAGCTCGTTTGAAAGCTAAGAGTGCCACACGTTCATTGGAAAGCACAGTTTGGTCCTATCTTATTTGGCTGAGGCTTGTGAGTGACATTGAGACATTTGGTCATGTTATAGCGCCTTCAGAGGGTATTTGAGTGAGAAAGTGGCTGTAGCGGCTAAACGAAGCCTCGTAGTTCAAAATGGACGGCGGATTTGGACTTTCTAGCCTTTTTTCGGGTCTAGAAAATTTGTTTCCAGCTCAATCGGAGAGAAAAAGTTGTCACCCCCCCCCCTCTGGACGAGTCTTCCAACTTTGGTTCTAGAGATGGTAGAAAGTCGTGCAATAGCTCATTTGAAAGCTAAGAGTGAGAAAGAGGCAGTGTAAAGCATCCTATGTCCAGGTTTTCCTGGGTTTAGAGAGGAAAATGGCAGAGTTAGAAAAAGGTGGGTTTTTGACGTTTTGGGATGAGAAAGGCCATTTTTCGAAAAGAAGGAGTGCTCGGATGGGAAAACGGAGGGCAGACTCGGAGTCTACGTGAAATTTTAGGTTAGGAAGGTTGTTTCCAGCGAAATCGGAGAGAAACAATTTTGAGGACGTCCCCCCCTCGGGTCGAGACTTCAACTTTGGTTCTAGAGACCGTAGAAAGTCGTGCAATAGCTCGTTTGAAAGCTAATAGTGCCACAAGTTCATTGAAAAGCACAGTTTGGTCCTATCTTATTTGGCTGAGGCTTGTGAATGACATTGAGACATTTGGTCATGTTATAGCGCCTTCAGAGGGTATTTGAGTGAGAAAGTGGCTGTAGCGGCTAAACGAAGCCTCGTAGGTCAAAATGGACGGCGGATTTGGTCGTTTTAGCCTTTTTTCGGGTCTAAAAAATTTGTTTCCAGCTCAATCGGAGAGAAAAAGTTGTGACCCCCCCCCTCTGGACGAGACTTCCAACTTCGTTCTAGAGATGGTAGAAAGTCGTGCAATAGCTCATTTGAAAGCTAAGAGTGAGAAAGAGGCAGTGTAAAACATCCTATGTCCAGGTTTTCCTGGGTTTAGAGAGGAAAATGGCAGAGTTAGAAAAAGGTGGGTTTTTGACGTTTTGGGATGAGAAAGGCCATTTTTCGAAAAGAAGGAGTGCTCGGATGGGTAAACGGAGGGCAAACTCGGAGTCTACGTGAAAGTTTGGGTTCGGAAGGCTGTTTCCAGCGAAATAGGAGAGAAAAAATTTTGAGGACGTCCCCCCCCTCCGGTCGAGACTTCCAACTTTGGTTCTAGAGACCGTAGAAAGTCGTGCAATAGCTCGTTTGAAAGCTAAGAGTGCCACAAATTCATTGCAAAGCACAGTTTGGTCCTATCTTATTTGGCTGAGGCTTGTGAGTGACATTGAGACATTTGGTCATGTTATAGCGCCTTCAGAGGGTATTTGAGTGAGAAAGTGGCTGTAGCGGCTAAACGAAGCCTCGTAGGTCAAAATGGACGGCGGATTTGGACTTTTTAGCCTTTTTTCGGGTCTAGAAAATTTGTTTCCAGCTCAATCGGAGAGAAAAAGTTGTCACCCCCTCTGGACGAGACTTCCAACTTTGGTTCTAGAGATGGTAGAAAGTCGTGCAATAGTTCATTTGAAAGCTAAGAGTGAGAAAAAGGCAGTGTAAAGCATCCTATGTCCAGGTTTTCCTGGGTTTAGAGAGGAAAACGGCAGAGTTAGAAAAAGTTGGGTATTGAACGTTTTGGGATGAGAAAGGCCGTTTTTCGAGCAGAAGGAGTGCTCGGATGGGTAAACGGAGGGCAGACTCGGAGTCCATGTGGAATTTTGGGTTAGGAGGGTTGTTTCCGGCGAAATCGGAGAGAAAAAATCTTGAGCACGTCCCCCCTCTCGGGACGAGACTTCCAACTTTGTTTCTAGAGATGATAAAAAGTCGTGCAATAGCTCGTTTGAAAGCTAAGAGTGCCACAAATTCATTGCAAAGCACAGTTTGGTCCTATCTTCCTTGGCGGAGGCTTGTGAGTGACATTGAGACATTTGGTCATGTTAGAGCGCCTTCAGAGAGTATTTGAGTGAGAAAGTGGCTGTAGCGGCTAAACAAAGCCTCGTAGGTCAAAATGGACGGCGGATTTGGACTTTCTAGCCTTTTTTGGGTCTAGAAAATTTGTTTCCAGCTCAATCGGAGAGAAAAAGTTGTCACCCCCCCCTCTGGACGAGACTTCCAACTTCGTTCTAGAGATGGTAGAAAGTCGTGCAATAGCTCATTTGAAAGCTAAGAGTGAGAAAGAGGCAGTGTAAAGCATCCTATGTCCAGGTTTTCCTGGGTTTAGAGAGGAAAATGGCAGAGTTAGAAAAAGGTGGGATTTTGACGTTTTGGGATGAGAAAGGCCATTTTTCGAAAAGAAGGAGTGCTCAGATGGGAAAACGGAGGGCAGACTCGGAATCTACGTGAAATTTTGGGTTAGGAAGGTTGTTTCCAGCGAAATCGGAGAGAAACAATTTTGAGGACGTCCCCCCCTCGGGTCGAGACTTCCAACTTTGGTTCTAGTGATGGTAGAAAGTCGTGCAATAGCTCGTTTGAAAGCTAATAGTGCCACAAGTTCATTGAAAAGCACAGTTTGGTCCTATCTTATTTGGCTGAGGCTTGTGAGTGACATTGAGACATTTGGTCATGTTAGAGAACCGTCAGAGGGTTTTTAGTGAGAAAGTGGCTGTAGTGGCTAAACGAAGCCTCGTAGGTCAAAATGGACTGCGGATTTGGACTTATTAACCTTTTTTGGGTCTAGAAGATTTGTTTCCTGCTCAATCGGAGAGAAAAAGTTGTGAACCCCCCCCCCCCTCTGGACGAGACTTCCAACTTTCGTTCTAACCCTTTCAGCACGAAATCATTAAGATACCTGTCCTAGTGACACGCACAGTGTGTCATGCAATAATTATTCAACGTAACAAAATTTGAAAATTAATCATTGTTCGATGTTACGATGACACACGATGCGTGTCGTTACTATCATTGTCCACTGTTACGGTGACACGCCAGAGGTGTCAAATAGGTATATTTTCTATATTTTATTTGTCCATTTTATGTGATTTCGAGGTGTTATTGCAACAGATAATAGCATTAGATCTTGTCATGATGCACATGTTTTCTCCGGAAGAAAAGACGGAGAAAACTGCTACAAGGAATGCAAATAGGTGTTCTCAAAATCTTTGGGTGTTTTAGAGTTGACTTGACTAATAAGTACAGTACTATGCGATGATAACACCGTAAACATTTTCCTTATTTTCTCATTTCACACAGTAATAATTCTCATTACGACCACAGTAAATAATTCTACACATTTTTGCTAATCTTTTTAAAACAACACAATCTATTTCGAGCTTGTATTATACACATTATGGGAACCAAACATATAAGACATATAGGCTTATATGCTTGGTTCCAATTTCCCAATCGAGTGTGCCATGAAAGCTTTTTGAATAAGACTATAAGATATACCTCTTATGTTTTCCTAGAAATTGTGCAATTAAAAAAGAACCGATTACCAATTACCAATTACCGATCATATAAATTTATAAATATTTTCGAGCGTATAATTTTTTATGTTTATTGCAATGTATTTGCACATCTTTTATTTACAGTCCACTCAATATTAATCACTCATTTTTCATTTCAATTTTATATTTACTCTTTTAATGTTACTTTACTTTTAATTACTTCTGCTTTTGCACCTCGAATGTAACGGAAAATCAAAAGCCATTTACTGCTATTACTACAAAATATATTCAACGCAATAAACCCATAATACGTTTCGAAAAGTTTCAGGTTTACTCATGATATTTTGAAAAACAAGGAGCAGCACATAGACCAGGTTGTCCAGGGCAATCAGCACATCGGAAGACAGTTTCTTTCCGCTTTCCGGCTTGGTAGCAAACACGGCATCTCTTGTGAGGTCGAGGTTCTCCTTTCCTTGCTGGTATGCGTTCAAGTTTATGTTGTGGATTCCGTTCCTCCAAGCATCGATTGTTTGTTGATCGTGGTACCAGGCGAGGTCTTCCGACAGGATTTCGTCCAATACCTGTTTGTAAGACCAAACGATTGACATCTTCAGCAGCAGCAAACGTATCCATCAAGTAAACCGTCTTCTTTCCAGACGACTTTTGATCCACAAGTTTTACGCAAAGAACTTCGCCGTTGCGGGAATAAGCTTGAGACTTAACAGGCAGATTTAAGTGCTTTAAATCGCTCGGAACGCCCCGGTTCGCTTTTACAGTTCCAGTCATAAATGTACCATTGCGAAACAGATATCGGGCTAATCTACAGGAAGTATAAAAGTTATCAAGATAAACGTGGTAACCTTGATTAAACAGGTCGTGTGATAATTGTATCACAATTCGTTCCGTAACTGATAATGTTTCAGCACCACGATGAGACAATCCGACTGCCCGATTTTCAGTACTCAGACCATGAAGCATCATCTTCCAAACGTAACCCGACTCGGATTCTGCCAATACATACGACTTTATTCCATACCTCCTACGCTTGCTTGGGATATATTGTCGTATTCTTAAACGTCCTTTGAACAGCATGAGTGTCTCATCTATAGAAATCTGACGGTTTGGTAGGTATGTATTTTGGCATATATTATTAACTTTTTCCAGAAATGGTCGTACTTTTGCTAAATAATCATTTTCCAAATTTTCTGGGTCTGCAAAGCGAATATAGTTCAAAATTAACTGAAATCTGTCACGGATAGAGATTCAGGTGACGAGAATATCTCTTGACGAAACACCAAATCGCCACTCCAGTATGATGCAAGCGTAGGCTTCTTGTTCAAAGCCATTAAAAATTGCAATCCAATAAACTTTCTGATTTCATTGACTGTAACTTGTCTGCTGTTTTGTAATTTCTGGCTTTCAGGATTATCAACTAATTCTTGCCAAAGTCTGTTGTTTGTGTAGTCGCATATATCTTGCATTAAGTCGTCAGTGAAAAAGTGATTTAAGAAAAACATATCATCTTCTAATTCATTTGGAATCTCTAAGCGTGGATGTAGTCCTGTAGTTCCAGTAAATTCTGGTCCACGTCTGACGGAATCAGTACCACTTTGGACAGTTCGCCATTCACCAGTGCTGCCACCTGCATCTTCGTCAGAGCTGCTACTTGAGTCGTTATCTCGCAAGTCATTATCTTGTATTTCATCTTCAATCTCACTGCCTGAACTGCCATCTTCGTTTGTATCAAATCCCATCAAATTCAACGCATCTGTCATGGCAGAACGCCGGGGATACCGCCGACCACTTTGCGTGCTCATTATGATATGAATGCGCAATTCGAACAGCAACAACTATCAACAAATTCTGTCGGTGTGAATGATATTCAAAGATCTGTTCAATAAACGAAATCTTACGTAATAATTCGGTGAACCTGTCCTTTGAGAGTGATCATAATTCAGAAACATTCACCGATGGTTTTATGATAGGCTCTGCGTGTCACGGTATAATCGTACTATTGCATTGATTCTAATTCCGTTAATTTGTTAATAGATACATGACACGTACAGCGTGTCGTCCGTACTGAAAGGGCTAGAGATGGTAGAAAGTCTTGCAATAGCTCATTTCAAAGCTAAGAGTGAGAAAAAGGCAGTGGAAAACATCCTATGTCCAGGTTTTCCTGGGTTAGAGTGGAAAACGGCAGAGTTAGAAAAAGGTGGGTTTTTGACGTTTTGGGATGAGAAAAGCCGTTTTTCGAACAGAAGGAGTGCTCGGATGGGAAAACGGAGGGCAGAGTCGGAGTCTACGTCAAATCTTGGGTTAGGAAGGTGGTTTCCAGCTCAATCGGAGAGAGAAAGTTGTGACCCCCCCCCTCTGGACGAGACTTCCAACTTCGTTCTAGAGATTGTAGAAAGTCGTGCAATAGCTCATTTGAAAGCTAAGAGTGCCACAAGTTCATTGGAAAGCACAGTTTGGTCCTATGTTGCTTGGCTGAGGCTTGTGAGTGACATTGAGACTTTTGGTCATGTTAGAGCGCCGTCAGAGGGTTTTTGAGTGAGAAAGTGGCTGTAGCGGCTAAACGAAGCCTCTTAGGTCAAAATGGACGGCAGATTTGGACGTTTTAGCCTTTTTTCGGGTCTAGAAAATTTGTTTTCAGCTCAATCGGAGAGAAAAAGTTGTCACCCCCCCCTCTGGACGAGACTTCCAACTTTGGTTCTAGAGATGGTAGAAAGTCGTGCAATAGTTCATTTGAAAGCTAAGAGTAAGAAGAAGGCAGTGGAAAGCATCCTATGTCAAGGTTTTCCTGGGTTTAGAGAGGAAAACGGCAGAGTTAGAAAAAGGTGGGTTTTTGACGTTTTGGGATGAGAAAGGCCATTTTTCGAAAAGAAGGAGTGCTCGGATGGGAAAACGGAGGGCAGACTCGGAGTCTACGTCAACCCTTAGGTTAGGAAAGTTGTTTCCAGCGAAATCGGAGAGAAAAAGTTGTGACCCCCCTCTGGACGAGACTTCCAACTTTGGTTCTAGAGACCCTAGAAATTCGTGCAATAGCTCGTTTGAAAGCTAAGAGTGCCACAAATTCATTGGAAAGCACAGTTTGGTCCTATGTTGCTTGGCTGAGGCTTGTGAGTGACATTGAGACATTTGGTCATGTTAGAGAACCGTCAGAGGGTATTTGAGTGAGAAAGTGGCGGTAGTGGCTAAACGAAGCCTCGTAGGTCAAAATGGACGGCGGATTTGGACTTTCTAGCCTTTTTTGGGTCTAGAAGATTTGTTTCCAGCTCAATCGGAGAGAAAAAGTTGTGACCCCCCCCCCTCTGGACGAGACTTCCAACTTTGGTTCTAGAGATGGTAGAAAGTCGTGCAATAGCTCATTTCAAAGCTAAGAGTGAGAAAAAGGCAGTGGAAAACATCCTATGTCCAGGTTTTCCTGGATTTAGAGAAGAAAACGGCAGAGTTAGAAAAAGGTGGGATTTTGACGTTTTGGAATGAGAAAGGCCGTTTTTCGAACAGAAGGAGTGCTCGGATGGGAAAACGGAGGGCAGACTCGGAGTCTACGTCAAATGTTAGGTTAGGAAGGTTGTTTCCAGCGAAATCGGAGAGAAAATGTTGTAACCCCCTCTGGACGAGACTTCCAACTTTGGTTCTAGAGATGGTAGAAAGTCGTGCAATAGCTCATTTGAAAGCTAAGAGTGAGAAAGAGGCAGTGGAAAGCATCCTATGTCCAGGGGTTCCTGGGTTTAGAGAGGAAAATGGCAGAGTTAGAAAAAGGTGGGTTTTTGACGTTTTGGGATGAGAAAGGCCATTTTTCGAAAAGAAGGAGTGCTCGGATGGGAAAACGGAGGGCAGACTCGGAGTCTACGTGAAAGTTTGGGTTAGGAAGGTTGTTTCCAGCGAAGTCGGAGAGAAAAAAGTTTGAGGACGATCCCTATTAGGACGAGACTTCCAACTTTGGTTCTAGAGATGGGAGAAAGTCGTGCAATAGCTCGTTTGAAAGCTATGAGTTCCACAAGTTCATTGGAAAGCACAGTTTGGTCCTATCTTATTTGGCTGAGCCTTCTGAGTGACATTGAGACTTTTGGTCATGTTAGAGCGCCTTCAGAGGGTATTTGAGTGAGAAAGTGGCTGTAGCGGCTAAACGAAGCCTCGTAGGTCAAAATGGACGGCGGATTTGGACTTTTTAGTCAATTTTGGGTCTAGAAGATTTGTTTCCAGCGAAATCGGAGAGGAAAAGTTGTGACCCCCTCTGGACGAGACTTCTAACTTCGTTCTAGAGATGGTAGAAAGTCGTGCAATAGTTCATTTGAAAGCTAAGAGTAAGAAGAAGGCAGTGGAAAGCATCCTATGTCCATGTTTTCCTGGGTTTAGAGAGGTAAACGGCAGAGTTAGAAATGGTGGGTTTTGGACGTTTTGGTATGAGAAAGGCCATTTTTCGAACAGAAGGAGTGCTCAGATGGGAAAACGGAGGGCAGACTCGGAGTCTACGTGAAAGTTTGGGTTAGGAAGGTTGTTTCCAGCGAAATCGGAGAGAAAAAAGTTTGAGGACGATCCCTATTTGGACGAGACTTCCAACTTTGGTTCTAGAGATGGGAGAAAGTCGTGCAATAGCTCGTTTGAAAGCTATGAGTTCCACAAGTTCATTGGAAAGCACAGTTTGGTCCTATCTTATTTGGCTGAGCCTTCTGAGTGACATTGAGACATTTGGTCATGTTAGGGCACCGTCATAGGGTTTCTGAGTGAGAAAGTGGCTGTAGCGGCTAAACGAAGCCTCGTAGGTCAAAATGGACGGCGGATTTGGACTTTTTAGTCAATTTTGGGTCTAGAAGATTTGTTTCCAGCTCAATCGGAGAGAAAAAGTTGTGACCCCCCCTGTGGACGAGACTTCCAACTTCTATCTAGAGATGGTAGAAAGTCGTGCAATAGTTCATTTGAAAGCTAAAAATAAGAAGGCAGTGGAAAGCATCCTATGTCCAGGTTTTCCTGGGTTTAAAGAGGAAAACGGCAGAGTTAGAAAAAGGTGGGTTTTTGACGTTTTCGGATGAGAAAGGCCGTTTTTCGGCATGAAGGAGTGCTCGGATGGGAAAACGAACGACAGATTCGGATTGTACGTGAGAGTTTGGGTTAGGAAGGTTGTTTCCAGCTCAATCGGAGAGGTAAAGTTCTGACTCTCCCTCCGAACGAGACATCGAACTATGGTTCTAGAGATGGTAGAAAGTCGTTCAATAGCTCATTTGAAAGCTAAGAGTGAGAAAAATGCAGTGGAAAGCATCCTATGTCCAGGTTTTCCTGGGTTTAGAGGTGAATGACATTGAGACATTTGGTCATGGTATAGCGCCTTTTGAGGTATTTGAGATGAGAAAGTACATTTTTCGAGCTAAACGAGTGCTCGTAGGGAAAACGGAGGGCGGATTTGGACTTTAAGCCTTTTTTTAGGTCTAGAAAATTTGTTTCCAGCTCAATCGGAGAGAAAAAATTGTCAGCACGTCCCACCCTCTGGACGAGACTTCCAACTTTGGTTCTGGAGATCGTAGAAAGTCGTGCAATAGCTCATTTGAAAGCTAAGAGTGAGACAAGTTCATTGTAAAGCACAGTTGGGTCCTATCTTATTTGGCTGAGGCTTGTGAGTGACATTAGAGAGATTTGGTCAGAGTTAGAAAACCGTCAGAGGGTTTTTGACGTTTTGGATTTTGGGAGAAAGTGGCATTTTAGCGGCTAAACGAAGCCTCGTAGGTCAAAATGGACGGCGGATTTGGACTTTTTAGCCTTTTTTCGGGTCTAGAAGATTTGTTTCCAGCGAAATCGGAGAGAAATTTGTCAAACCGCCTCTCCCTTTGGACGAGACTTCTAACCTTGGTTCTAGAGATGGTAGAAAGTCGTGCAATAGCTCATTTGAAAGCTAAGAGTGCTACACGTTCATTGGAAAGCACAGTTTGGTCCTATATTATTTGGCTGAGGCTTGTGAGTGACATTGACACATTTGGTCATGTTATAGCGCCTTCAGAGGGTATTTGAGTGAGAAAGTGGCTGTAGCGGCTAAACGAAGCCTCGTAGGTCAAAATGGACGGTGGATTTGAACTTTTTAGCCTTTTTTCGGGTCTAGAAAATTTGTTTCCAGCGAAATCGGAGAGAAAAAGTTGTCACCCCCCCTCTGGACGAGACTTCCAACTTTGGTTCTAGAGATGGTAGAAAGTCGTGCAATAGTTCATTTGAAAGCTAAGAGTGAGAAAAAGGCAGTGTAAAGCATCCTATGTCCAGGTTTTCCTGGGTTTAGAGAGGAAAACGGCAGAGTTAGAAAAAGGTGCGTTTTGGACGTTTTAAGATGAGAAAGGCCGTTTTTCGAGCAGAAGGAGTGCTCGCATGGAAAGACGGACGGCAGATTCGGTGTCTACGTGAAAGTTTGGGTTAGGAAGGTTGTTTCCAGCGAAATCGGAGAGAAAAAATTTTGAGGACGTCCCCCCCTCGGGTCGACACTTCCAACTTTGGTTCTGGATATCGTAGAAAGTCGTGCAATAGCTCGTTTGAAAGCTAAGAGTGCCACACGTTCATTGCAAAGCACAGTTTGGTCCTATATTATTTGGCTGAGGCTTGTGAATGACATTGAGACATTTGGTCATGTTATAGCGCCTTCAGAGGGTATTTGAGTGAGAAAGTGGCTGTAGCGGCTAAACGAAGCCTCGTAGGTCAAAATGGACGGCGGATTTGGACTTTTTAGCCTTTTTTCGGGTCTAGAAAATTTGTTTCCAGCTCAATCGGAGAGAAAAAGTTGTGAACCCCCCCTCTGGACGAGACTTCCAACTTTGGTTCTAGAGATGGTAGAAAGTCGTGCAATAGCTCATTTGAAAGCTAAGAGTGAGAAAAAGGCAGTGGAAAGCATCCTATGTCCAGGTTTTCCTGGGTTTAGAGATGAAAATGGCAGAGTTAGAAAAAGGTGGGTTTTTGACTTTTTGGGATGAGAAAGGCCATTTTTCGAAAAGAAGGAGTGCTCGGATGGGAAAACGGAGGGCAGACTCGGAATCTACGTGAAAGTTTGGGTTCGGAAGGTTGTTTCCAGAGAAATAGGAGAGAAAAAATCACGTCCCCCCCTCTGACGAGACTTCCAACTTTGGTAAAAGTTATGACCCCCCCTCTGGACGAGACTTCCAACTTTGGTTCTAGAGATGGTAGAAAGTCGTGCAATGGCTCATTTGAAAGCTAAGAGTGAGAAAAATGCAGTGCAAAGCATCCTATGTCCAGGTTTTCCTGGGTTTAGAGAGGAGAATGGCAGAGTTAGAAAAAGGTGGGTTTTTGACGTTTTGGGATGAGAAAGGCCATTTTTCGAAAAGAAGGAGTGCTCGGATGAGGAAAACGGAGGGCAGACTCGGAGTCTACGTGAAAGTTTAGGTTCGGAAGGTTGTTTCCAGCGAAATCGGAGAGAAAAAGTTGTGACCCCCCTCTGGACGAGACTTCCAACTTTGGTTCTAGAGACCCTAGAAATTCGTGCAATAGCTCGTTTGAAAGCTAAGAGTGCCACAAATTCATTGGAAAGCACAGTTTGGTCCTATCTTATTTGGCTGAGCCTTCTGAGTGACATTGAGACTTTTGGTCATGTTAGAGCGCCTTCAGAGGGTATTTGAGTGAGAAAGTGGCTGTAGCGCCTAAACGAAGCCTCGTAAGTCAAAATGGACAGCGGAGTTGGACGTTTTAGCCTTTTTTCGGGTCTAGAAAATTTGTTTCCAGCTCAATCGGAGAGAAAAAGTTGTCACACCCCCTCTGGACGAGACTTCCAACTTTGGTTCTAGAGATGGTAGAAAGTCGTGCAATAGCTCATTTGAAAGCTAAGAGTGAGAAAAAGGCAGTGGAAAGCATCCTATGTCCAGGTTTTCCTGGGTTTAGAGAGGAAAACGGCAGAGTTAGAAATGGTGGGTTTTGGACGTTTTGGTATGAGAAAGGCCATTTTTCGAACAGAAGGAGTGCTCGGATGGCAAAATGGACAGAGATTCTAAGTCTAAGTGAAATTTTAGGTTAGGAAGGTTGTTTCCAGCGAAATCGGAGAGAAAAAATTTTGAGCACGTCCCACCCTCTGACGAGACTTCCAACTTTGGTTCTCGATATCGTAGAAAGTCGTGCAATAGCTCATTTGAAAGCTAAGAGTGCCGCAAATTCATTGCAAAGCACAGTTTGGTCCTATCTTATTTGGCTGAGGCTTGTGAATGACATTGATACTTTTGGTCATGTTAGAGAACCGTCAGAGGGTTTTTGAGTGAGTAAGTGGCTGTAGCGGCAAAACGAAGCCTCGTAGGTCAAAATGGACGGCGGTTTTGGAGTCTAGCCTTTTATCGGGTCTGGAAGATTTGTTTCCAGCTCAATCGGAGAGGAAAAGTTGTGACCCCCTCTGGACGAGACATCCAACTTTCGTTCTAGAGATGGTAGAAAGTCGTGCAATAGCTCATTTGAAAGCTAAGATTGAGAAAGAGGCAGTGGAAAGTATCCTATGTCCAGGTTTTCCTGGGTTTAGAGAGGAATACGGCAGAGTTAGAAAAAGGTGGGATTTGGACGTTTTGTGATAAGAAAGGCCGTTTTTCGAGCAAAAGGATTGCTCGGATGGCAAAACGGAGGGCAGATTCGGAGTCTACGTGAAAGTTTGTGTTAGGAAATTTGTTTCCAGCGAAATCGGAGAGAAAAAGTTGTCACACCCCCTCTGGACGAGACTTCCAACTTTGGTTCTAGAGATGGTAGAAAGTCGTGCAATAGCTCATTTGAAAGCTAAGAGTGAGAAAAAGGCAGTGGAAAGCATCCTATGTCCAGGGGTTCCTGGGTTTAGAGAGGAAAATGGCAGAGTTAGAAAAAGGTGGGTTTTTGACGTTTTGGGATGAGAAAGTACGCTTTTCGAGCAGAAGGAGTGCTCGGATGGGAAAACGGAGGGCAGACTCGGAGTCTACGTGAAAGTTTGGGTTAGGAAGGTTGTTTCCAGCGAAATCGGAGAGAAAAAAGTTTGAGGACGATCCCTATTTGGACGAGACTTCCAACTTTGGTTCTAGAGATGGGAGAAAGTCGTGCAATAGCTCGTTTGAAAGCTATGAGTTCCACAAGTTCATTGGAAAGCACAGTTTGGTCCTATCTTATTTGGCTGAGGCTTGTGAGTGACATTGAGACATTTGGTCATGTTATAGCGCCTTCAGAGGGTATTTGAGTGAGAAAGTGGCTGTAGCGGCTAAACGAAGCCTCGTAGGTCAAAATGGACGGTGGATTTGAACTTTTTAGCCTTTTTTCGGGTCTAGAAAATTTGTTTCCAGCTCAATCGGAGAGAAAAAGTTGTCACCCCCCCTCTGGACGAGACTTCCAACTTTGGTTCTAGAGATGGTAGAAAGTCGTGCAATAGTTCATTTGAAAGCTAAGAGTGAGAAAAAGCCAGTGGAAAGCATCGTATGTCCAGGTTTTCCTGGGTTTAGAGAGGTAAACGGCAGAGTTAGAAAAAGGAGGGTTTTTGACGTTTTGGGATGAGAAAGGCCGTTTTTCGAGCAGAAGGAGTGCTCGGATGGCACAATGGACAGAGATTCGGAGTCTAAGTGAAATTTTGGGTTAGGAAGGTTGTTTCCAGCGAAATCGGAGAGAAACAATTTTGAGGACGTCCCCCCCTCGGGTCGAGACTTCCAACTTTGTTTCTAGAGACCGTAGAAAGTCGTGCAATAGCTCGTTTGAAAGCTAATAGTGCCACAAGTTCATTGCAAAGTACAGTTTGGTCCTATTTTATTTGGCTGAGGCTTGTGAGTGACATTGAGACATTTGGTCATGTTATAGCGCCTTCAGAGGGTATTTGAGTGAGAAAGTGGCTGTAGCGGCTAAACGAAGCCTCGTAGGTCAAAATGGACGGCGGACTTGAACTTTTTAGCCTTTTTTCGGGTCTACAAAATTTGCTTCCAGCTCAATCGGAGAGAAAAAGTTGTCATCCCCGCTCCGGACGAGATTTCCAACTTTGGTTTTGAGATTGTAGAAAGTCGTGCAATAGCTCATTTGAAAGCTAAGAGTGAGAAAAGGCAGTGGAAAGCATCCTATGTCCAGTTTTTCCTGGGTTTAGAGAGGAAAATGGCAGAGTTAGAAAAAGGTGGGTTTTTGACGTTTTGGGATGAGAAAGGCCATTTTTCGAAAAGAAGGAGTGCTCGGATGGGAAAACGGAGGGCAGACTCGGAGTCTACGTGAAAGTTTAGGTTCGGAAGGTTGTTTCCAGCGAAATCGGAGAGAAAAAATCTTGAGCACGTCCCCCCCTCTGACGAGACTTCCAACTTTGGTTCTAGAGACCGTAGAAAGTCGTGCAATAGCTCGTTTGAAAGCTAAGAGTGCCACACGTTCATTGCAAAGCACAGTTTGGTGCTATGTTGCTTGGCTGAGGCTTGTGAGTGACATTGAGACTTTTGGTCATGTTAGAGCGCCGTCAGAGGGTATTTGAGTGAGAAAGTGGCTGTAGCGGCTAAACGAAGCCTCGTAGGTCAAAATGGACGGCTGATTTGGACTTTTTAGCCAATTTTGGGTCTAGAAAATTTGTTTCCAGCTCAATCGGAGAGAAAAAGTTGTCACACCTCCTCTGGACGAGACTTCTAACTTTGGTTCTAGAGATGGTAGAAAGTCGTGCAATAGCTCATTTGAAAGCTAAGAGTGAGAAAGAGGCAGTGTAAAGCATCCTATGTCAAGGTTTTCCTGGGTTTAGAGAGGAAAATGGCAGAGTTAGAAAAAGGTGGGTTTTTGACGTTTTGGGATGAGAAAGGCCATTTTTCGAAAAGAAGGAGTGCTCGGATGGGAAAACGGAGGGCAGACTCGGAGTCTACGTGAAAGTTTAGGTTCGGAAGGTTGTTACCAGCGAAATCGGAGAGAAAAAATCTTGAGCACGTCCCCCCCTCTCGGGACGAGACTTCCAACCTTGTTTCTAGAGATGGTAGAAAGTCGTGCAATAGCTCGTTTGAAAGCTAAGAGTGCCACAAAGTCATTGCAAAGCACAGTTTGGTCCTATCTTCCTTGGCGGAGGCTTGTGAGTGACATTGAGACATTTGGTCATGTTAGAGCGCCTTCAGAGGGTATTTGAGTGAGAAAGTGGCTGTAGCGGCTAAACGAAGCCTCGTAGGTCAAAATGGACGGCGGATTTGGACTTTCTAGCCTTTTTTGGGTCTAGAAAATTTGTTTCCAGCTCAATCGGAGAGAAAAAGTTGTGACCCCCCCCCCTCTGGACGAGACTTCCAACTTTGCTTCTAGAGATGGTAGAAAGTCGTGCAGTAGCTCATTTGAAAGCTAGGATTGAGAAAAAGGCAGTGGAAAGCATCCTATGTCCATGTTTTCCTGGGTTTAGAGAGGTAAACGGCAGAGTTAGAAATGGTGGGTTTTGGACGTTTTGGTATGAGAAAGGCCATTTTTCGAACAGAAGGAGTGCTCGGATGGCAAAATGGACAGAGATTCGGAATGTAAGTGAAATTTTGGGTTAGGAAGGTTGTTTCCAGCGAAATCGGAGAGAAAAAAGTTTGAGGACGTCCCACCCTCTGACGAGACTTCCAACTTTGGTTCTAGAGACCGTAAAAAGTCGTGCAATAGCTCGTTTGAAAGCTAATAGTGCCACAAGTTCATTGAAAAGCACAGTTTGGTCCTATCTTATTTGGCTGAGGCTTGTGAATGACATTGAGACATTTGGTCATGTTAGAGAACCGTCAGAGGGTTTTTAGTGAGAAAGTGGCTGTAGTGGCTAAACGAAGCCTCGTAGGTCAAAATGGACGGCGGATTTGGATTTTCTAGCCTTTTATCGGGTCTAGAAAATTTGATTCCAGCTCAATCGGAGAGAAAAAGTTGTCATCCCCGCTCCAGACGAGATTTCCAACTTTCGTTCTAGAGATGGTAGAAAGTTGTGCAATAGTTCATTTGAAAGCTAAGAGTAAGAAGGCAGTGGAAAGCATCCTATGTCAAGGTTTTCCTGGGTTTAGAGAGGAAAATGGCAGAGTTAGAAAAAGGTGGGTTTTTGACGTTTTCGGATGAGAAAGGCCGTTTTTCGAGCAGAAGGAGTGCTCGGATGGGAAAACGGAGGGCAGACTCGGAGTCTAAGTGAAAGTTTAGGTTAGGAAGGTTGTTTCCAGCTCAATCGGAGAGAAAAAGTTGTCACCCCCCCTCTGGACGAGACTTCCAACTTTGCTTCTATAGATGGTAGAAAGTCGTGCAGTAGCTCATTTGAAAGCTAGGATTGAGAAAAAGGCAGTGGAAAGCATCCTATGTCCATGTTTTCCTGGGTTTAGAGAGGTAAACGGCAGAGCTAGAAAAAGGTGGGTTTTGGACGTTTTGGGATGAGAAAGTACGCTTTTCGAGCAGAAGGAGTGCTCGGATGGGAAAACGGAGGGCAGACTCGGAGTCTAAGTGAAAGTTTAGGTTAGGAAGGTTGTTTCCAGCGAAATCGGAGAGAAAAAATTTTCAGCACGTCCCACCCTCTGACGAGACTTCCAACTTTGGTTCTGGATATCGTAGAAAGTCGTGCAATAGCTCGTTTGAAAGCTAAGAGTGCCACAAGTTCATTGCAAAGCACAGTTTGGTCCTATCTTATTTGGCTGAGGCTTGTGAGTGACATTGAGACATTTGGTCATGTTAGGGCACCGTCAGAGGTTTTTTGAGTGAGAAAGTGGCTGTAGCGGCTAAACGAAGCCTCGTAGGTCAAAATGTACGGCGGATTTGAACTTTTTAGCCTTTTTTCGGGTCTAGAAAATTTGTTTCCTGCTCAATCGGAGAGAAAAAGTTGTCACACCCCCTCTGGACGAGACTTCTAACTTTCGTTCTAGAGATGGTAGAAAGTCGTGCAATAGCTCATTTGAAAGCTAAGAGTGAGAAAGAGGCAGTGGAAAGCATCCTATGTCCAGGTTTTCCTGGGTTTAGAGAGGAAAATGGCAGAGTTAGAAAAAGGTGGGTTTTTGACGTTTTGGGATGAGAAAGGCCATTTTTCGAAAAGAAGGAGTGCTCGGATGGGAAAACGGAGGGCAGACTCGGAGTCTAAGTGAAAGTTTAGGTTAGGAAGGTTGTTTCCAGCGAAATCGGAGAGAAAAAAGTTTGAGGACGTCCCCCCCTCGGGTCGAGACTTCCAACTTTGGTTCTAGAGACCGTAGAAAGTCGTGCAATAGCTCATTTGAAAGCTAAGAGTGCCACAAGTTCATTGGAAAGCACAGTTTGGTCCTATCTTCCTTGGCGGAGGCTTGTGAGTGACATTGAGACATTTGGTCATGTTATAGCGCCTTCAGAGGGTATTTGAGTGAGAAAGTGGCTGTAGCGGCTAAACGAAGCCTCGTAGGTCAAAATGGACGGCTGATTTGGACTTTCTAGCCTTTTTTTGGTCTAGAAAATTTGTTTCCAGCTCAATCGGAGAGAAAAAGTTGTGACCCCCCCCCTCTGGACGAGACTTCCAACTTTGCTTCTAGAGATGGTAGAAAGTCGTGCAGTAGCTCATTTGAAAGCTAGGATTGAGAAAAAGGCAGTGGAAAGCATCCTATGTCCATGTTTTCCTGGGTTTAGAGAGGTAAACGGCAGAGTTAGAAATGGTGGGTTTTGGACGTTTTGGTATGAGAAAGGCCATTTTTCGAACAGAAGGAGTGCTCGGATGGCAAAATGGACAGAGATTCGGAATGTAAGTGAAATTTTGGTTAGGAAGGTTGTTTCCAGCGAAATCGGAGAGAAAAAAGTTTGAGGACGTCCCACCCTCTGACGAGACTTCCAACTTTGGTTCTAGAGACCGTAAAAAGTCGTGCAATAGCTCGTTTGAAAGCTAAGAGTGCCACAAATTCATTGCAGAGCACAGTTTGGTCCTATCTTATTTGGCTGAGGCTTGTGAATGACATTGAGACATTTGGTCATGTTAGAGAACCGTCAGAGGGTTTTTAGTGAGAAAGTGGCTGTAGTGGCTAAACGAAGCCTCGTAGGTCAAAATGGACGGCGGATTTGGACTTTCTAGCCTTTTATCGGGTCTAGAAAATTTGATTCCAGCTCAATCGGAGAGAAAAAGTTGTCATCCCCGCTCCAGACGAGATTTCCAACTTTGGTTCTAGAGATGGTAGAAAGTTGTGCAATAGTTCATTTGAAAGCTAAGAGTAAGAAGGCAGTGGAAAGCATCCTATGTCAAGGTTTTCCTGGGTTTAGAGAGGAAAACGGCAGAGTTAGAAAAAGGTGGGTTTTTGACGTTTTGGGATGAGAAAGGCCGTTTTTCGAGCAGAAGGAGTGCTCGGATGGGAAAACGGAGGGCAGACTCGGAGTCTAAGTGAAAGTTTAGGTTAGGAAGGTTGTTTCCAGCTCAATCGGAGAGAAAAAGTTGTCACCCCCCCTCTGGACGAGACTTCCAACTTTGCTTCTAGAGATGGTAGAAAGTCGTGCAGTAGCTCATTTGAAAGCTAGGATTGAGAAAAAGGCAGTGGAAAGCATCCTATGTCCAGGTTTTCCTGGGTTTAGAGAGGTAAACGGCAGAGTTAGAAATGGTGGGTTTTTGACGTTTTGGGATGAGAAAGTACATTTTTCGAGCAGAAGGAGTGCTCGGATGGGAAAACGGAGGGCAGACTCGGAATGTAAGTGAAATTTTAGGTTAGGAAGGTTGTTTCCAGCGAAATCGGAGAGAAAAAATTTTCAGCACGTCCCACCCTCTGACGAGACTTCCAACTTTGGTTCTGGATATCGTAGAAAGTCGTGCAATAGCTCGTTTGAAAGCTAAGAGTGCCACAAGTTCATTGCAAAGCACAGTTTGGTCCTATCTTATTTGGTTGAGGCTTGTGAGTGACATTGAGACATTTGGTCATGTTAGGGCACCGTCAGAGGTTTTTTGAGTGAGAAAGTGGCTGTAGCGGCTAAACGAAGCCTCGTAGGTCAAAATGTACGGCGGATTTGGACTTTTTAGCCTTTTTTCGGGTCTAGAAAATTTGTTTCCTGCTCAATCGGAGAGAAAAAGTTGTCACACCCCCCTCTGGACGAGACTTCTAACTTTCGTTCTAGAGATGGTAGAAAGTCGTGCAATAGCTCATTTGAAAGCTAAGAGTGAGAAAGAGGCAGTGGAAAGCATCCTATGTCCAGGTTTTCCTGGGTTTAGAGAGGAAAATGGCAGAGTTAGAAAAAGGTGGGTTTTTGACGTTTTGGGATGAGAAAGGCCATTTTTCGAAAAGAAGGAGTGCTCGGATGGGAAAACGGAGGGCAGACTCGGAGTCTACGTGAAAGTTTGGGTTAGGAAGGTTGTTTCCAGCGAAATCGGAGAGAAAAAAGTTTAAGGACGATCCCCCCCTCGGGTCGAGACTTCCAACTTTGGTTCTAGAGACCGTAGAAAGTCGTGCAATAGTTCGTTTGAAAGCTAATAGTGCCACAAGTTCATTGCAAAGCACAGTTTGGTCCTATTTTATTTGGCTGAGGCTTGTGAGTGACATTGAGACATTTGGTCATGTTAGGGCACCGTCAGAGGGTTTTTGAGTGAGAAAGTGGCTGTAGCGGCTAAACGAAGCCTCGTAGGTCAAAATGGACGGCGGACTTGAACTTTTTAGCCTTTTATCGGGTCTACAAAATTTGCTTCCAGCTCAATCGGAGAGAAAAAGTTGTCATCCCCGCTCCGACGAGATTTCCAACTTTGGTTCTAGAGATGGTAGAAGTCGTGCAATAGCTCATTTGAAAGCTAAGAGTGAGAAAAGGCAGTGGAAAGCATCCTATGTCCAGGTTTTCCTGGGTTTAGAGAGGAAAACGACAGAGTTAGAAAAAGGTGGGTTTTTGACGTTTTGGGATGAGAAAGTACGCTTTTCGAGCAGAAGGAGTGCTCGGATGGGAAAACGGAGGGCAGACTCGGAGTCTAAGTGAAAGTTTAGGTTAGGAAGGTTGTTTCCAGCGAAATCGGAGAGAAAAAATTTTCAGCACGTCCCACCCTCTGACGAGACTTCCAACTTTGGTTCTGGATATCGTAGAAAGTCGTGCAATAGCTCGTTTGAAAGCTAAGAGTGCCACAAATTCATTGCAGAGCACAGTTTGGTCCTATCTTATTTGGCTGAGGCTTGTGAGTGACATTGAGACATTAGGTCATGTTAGGGCACCGTCAGAGAGGTTTTTGAGTGAGAAAGTGGCTGTAGCGGCTAAACGAAGGAGTGCTCGTAGGTCAAAATGGACGGCGGATTTGGACTTTTTAGCCAATTTTGGGTCTAGAAGATTTGTTTCCAGCGAAATCGGAGAGAAAAAGTTGTCACACCCCCTCTGGACGAGACTTCTAACAATGGTTCTAGAGATGGTAGAAAGTCGTGCAATAGCTCATTTGAAAGCTAAGAGTGAGAAAGAGGCAGTGGAAAGCATCCTATGTCCAGGTTTTCCTGGGTTTAGAGAGGAAAATGGCAGAGTTAGAAAAAGGTGGGTTTTTGACGTTTTGGGATGAGAAAGTACGTTTTTTTTCGAGCAGAAGGAGTGCTCGGATGGGAAAACGGAGGGCAGACTCGGAGTCTAAGTGAAAGTTTAGGTTAGGAAGGTTGTTTCCAGCGAAATCAGAGAGAAAAAATTTTCAGCACGTCCCACCCTCTGACGAGACTTCCAACTTTGGTTCTGGATATCGTAGAAAGTCGTGCAATACCTCGTTTGAAAGCTAAGAGTGCCACAAATTCATTGCAAAGCACAGTTTGGTCCTACTTTGCTTGGGTGAGGCTTGTGAGTGACATTGAGACATTTGGTCATGTTAGGGCACCGTCAGAGGGTTTTGAGTGAGAAAGGGGCTGTAGCGGCTAAACGAAGCCTCGTAGGTCAAAATGTACGGCGGATTTGAACTTTTTAGCCTTTTTTCGGGTCTAGAAAATTTGTTTCCTGCTCAATCGGAGAGAAAAAGTTGTCACACCCCCTCTGGACGAGACTTCTAACTTTGGTTCTAGAGACCGTAGAAAGTCGTGCAATAGTTCGTTTGAAAGCTAATAGTGCCACAAGTTCATTGCAAAGCACAGTTTGGTCCTATCTTATTTGGCTGAGGCTTGTGAGTGACATTGAGACATTTGGTCATGTTAGGGCACCGTCAGAGGGTTTTTGAGTGAGAAAGTGGCTGTAGCGGCTAAACGAAGCCTCGTAGGTCAAAATGGACGGCAGATTTGGACGTTTTAGCCTTTTTTCGGGTCTAGAAAATTTGTTTTCAGCTCAATCGGAGAGAAAAAGTTGTCACCCCCCTCTGGACGAGACTTCCAACTTTGGTTCTAGAGATGGTAGAGAGTCGTGCAATAGTTCATTTGAAAGCTAAGAGTGAGAAAAAGCCAGTGGAAAGCATCGTATGTCCAGGTTTTCCTGGGTTTAGAGAGGTAAACGGCAGAGTTAGAAAAAATCAAGTTTTGAACGTTTTGGGATGAGAAAGGCCGTTTTTCGAGCAGAAGCAGTGCTCGGATGGCACAATGGACAGAGATTCGGAGTCTAAGTGAAATTTTGGGTTAGGAAGGTTGTTTCCAGCGAAATCGGAGAGAAAAAATTTTGAGGACGTCCCCCCTCGGGTCGAGACTTCCAACTTTGGTTCTAGAGACCGTAGAAAGTCGTGCAATAGTTCGTTTGAAAGCTAATAGTGCCACAAGTTCATTGCAGAGCACAGTTTGGTCCTATTTTATTTGGCTGAGGCTTGTGAGTGACATTGAGACATTTGGTCATGTTAGGGCACCGTCAGAGGGTTTTTGAGTGAGAAAGTGGCTGTAGCGGCTAAACGAAGCCTCGTAGGTCAAAATGGACGGCGGACTTGAACTTTTTAGCCTTTTATCGGGTCTACAAAATTTGCTTCCAGCTCAATCGGAGAGAAAAAGTTGTCATCCCCGCTCCGGACGAGATTTCCAACTTTGGTTCTAGAGATGGTAGAAGTCGTGCAATAGCTCATTTGAAAGCTAAGAGTGAGAAAAGGCAGTGGAAAGCATCCTATGTCCAGGTTTTCCTGGGTTTAGAGAGGAAAACGACAGAGTTAGAAAAAGGTGGGTTTTTGACGTTTTGGGATGAGAAAGTACGTTTTTCGAGCAGAAGGAGTGCTCGGATGGGAAAACGGAGGGCAGACTCGGAGTCTAAGTGAAAGTTTAGGTTAGGAAGGTTGTTTCCAGCGAAATCGGAGAGAAAAAATTTTCAGCACGTCCCACCCTCTGACGAGACTTCCAACTTTGGTTCTGGATATCGTAGAAAGTCGTGCAATAGCTCGTTTGAAAGCTAAGAGTGCCACAAATTCATTGCAGAGCACAGTTTGGTCCTATCTTATTTGGCTGAGGCTTGTGAGTGACATTGAGACATTAGGTCATGTTAGGGCACCGTCAGAGAGGTTTTTGAGTGAGAAAGTGGCTGTAGCGGCTAAACGAAGCCTCGTAGGTCAAAATGGACGGCGGATTTGGACTTTTTAGCCAATTTTGGGTCTAGAAGATTTGTTTCCAGCGAAATCGGAGAGAAAAAGTTGTCACACCCCCTCTGGACGAGACTTCTAACAATGGTTCTAGAGATGGTAGAAAGTCGTGCAATAGCTCATTTGAAAGCTAAGAGTGAGAAAGAGGCAGTGGAAAGCATCCTATGTCCAGGTTTTCCTGGGTTTAGAGAGGAAAATGGCAGAGTTAGAAAAAGGTGGGTTTTTGACGTTTTGGGATGAGAAAGTACGTTTTTCGAGCAGAAGGAGTGCTCGGATGGGAAAACGGAGGGCAGACTCGGAGTCTAAGTGAAAGTTTAGGTTAGGAAGGTTGTTTCCAGCGAAATCAGAGAGAAAAAATTTTCAGCACGTCCCACCCTCTGACGAGACTTCCAACTTTGGTTCTGGATATCGTAGAAAGTCGTGCAATAGCTCGTTTGAAAGCTAAGAGTGCCACAAATTCATTGCAAAGCACAGTTTGGTCCTATCTTATTTGGCTGAGGCTTGTGAGTGACATTGAGACATTTGGTCATGTTAGGGCACCGTCAGAGGTTTTTTGAGTGAGAAAGTGGCTGTAGCGGCTAAACGAAGCCTCGTAGGTCAAAATGTACGGCGGATTTGAACTTTTTAGCCTTTTTTCGGGTCTAGAAAATTTGTTTCCTGCTCAATCGGAGAGAAAAAGTTTTCACAACCCCCTCTGGACGAGTCTTATAACTTTGGTTCTTGAGACCGTAGAAAGTCGTGCAATAGTTCGTTTGAAAGCTAATAGTGCCACAAGTTCATTGCAAAGCACAGTTTGGTCCTATCTTATTTGGCTGAGGCTTGTGAGTGACATTGAGACATTTGGTCATGTTAGGGCACCGTCAGAGGGTTTTTGAGTGAGAAAGTGGCTGTAGCGGCTAAACGAAGCCTCGTAGGTCAAAATGGACGGCAGATTTGGACGTTTTAGCCTTTTTTCGGGTCTAGAAAATTTGTTTTCAGCTCAATCGGAGAGAAAAAGTTGTCACCCCCCTCTGGACGAGACTTCCAACTTTGGTTCTAGAGATGGTAGAGAGTCGTGCAATAGTTCATTTGAAAGCTAAGAGTGAGAAAAAGCCAGTGGAAAGCATCGTATGTCCAGGTTTTCCTGGGTTTAGAGAGGTAAACGGCAGAGTTAGAAAAAATCAAGTTTTGAACGTTTTGGGATGAGAAAGGCCGTTTTTCGAGCAGAAGCAGTGCTCGGATGGCACAATGGACAGAGATTCGGAGTCTAAGTGAAATTTTGGGTTAGGAAGGTTGTTTCCAGCGAAATCGGAGAGAAAAAATTTTGAGGACGTCCCCCCCCTCTGACGAGACTTCCAACTTTGGTTCTGGATATCGTAGAAAGTCGTGCAATAGTTCGTTTGAAAGCTAATAGTGCCACAAGTTCATTGCAGAGCACAGTTTGGTCCTATTTTATTTGGCTGAGGCTTGTGAGTGACATTGAGACATTTGGTCATGTTAGGGCACCGTCAGAGGGTTTTTGAGTGAGAAAGTGGCTGTAGCGGCTAAACGAAGCCTCGTAGGTCAAAATGGACGGCGGACTTGAACTTTTTAGCCTTTTATCGGGTCTACAAAATTTGCTTCCAGCTCAATCGGAGAGAAAAAGTTGTGACCCCCCCCTCTGGACGAGACTTCCAACTTTGGTTCTAGAGATGGTAGAAAGTCGTGCAATAGCTCATTTGAAAGCTAAGAGTGAGAAAAAGGCAGTTGAAAGCATCCTATGTCCAGGTTTTCCTGGGTTTAGAGAGGAAAACGACAGAGTTAGAAAAAGGTGGGTTTTTGACGTTTTGGGATGAGAAAGTACGTTTTTCGAGCAGAAGGAGTGCTCGGATGGGAAAACGGAGGGCAGACTCGGAGTCTAAGTGAAAGTTTAGAATAGGAAGGTTGTTTCCAGCGAAATCGGAGAGAAAAAATTTTCAGCACGTCCCACCCTCTGACGAGACTTCCAACTTTGGTTCTGGATATCGTAGAAAGTCGTGCAATAGCTCGTTTGAAAGCTCAGAGTGCCACAAATTCATTGCAAAGCACAGTTTGGTCCTATCTTATTTGGCTGAGGCTTGTGAGTGACATTGAGACATTTGGTCATGTTAGGGCACCGTCAGAGGGTTTTTGAGTGAGAAAGGGGCTGTAGCGGCTAAACGAAGCCTCGTAGGTCAAAATGGACGTAGGATTTGGACTTTTTAGCCAGTTTTGGGTCTAGAAGATTTGTTTCCAGCGAAATCGGAGAGAAAAAGTTGTCACACCCCCTCTGGACGAGACTTCTAACTTTGGTTCTAGAGATGGTAGAAAGTCGTGCAATAGCTCATTTGAAAGCTAGGATTGAGAAAAAGGCAGTGGAAAGCATCCTATGTCCAGGTTTTCCTGGGTTTAGAGAGGAAAATGGCAGAGTTAGAAAAAGGTGGGTTTTTGACGTTTTGGGATGAGAAAGTACGTTTTTCGAGCAGAAGGAGTGCTCGGATGGGAAAACGGAGGGCAGACTCGGAGTCTAAGTGAAAGTTTAGGTTAGGAAGGTTGTTTCCAGCGAAATCGGAGAGAAAAAATTTTCAGCACGTCCCACCCTCTGACGAGACTTCCAACTTTGGTTCTGGATATCGTAGAAAGTCGTGCAATAGCTCGTTTGAAAGCTAAGAGTGCCACAAATTCATTGGAAAGCACAGTTTGGTCCTATCTTATTTGGCGGAGGCTTGTGAGTGACATTGAGACATTTGGTCATGTTAGAGCGCCTTCAGAGGGTATTTGAGTGAGAAAGTGGCTGTAGCGGCTAAACGAAGCCTCGTAGGTCAAAATGGACGGCGGATTTGGACTTTCTAGCCTTTTTTTGGGTCTAGAAGATTTGTTTCCAGCGAAATCGGAGAGAAAAAGTTGTCACACCCCCTCTGGACGAGACTTCTAACTTTGGTTCTAGAGATGGTAGAGAGTCGTGCAATAGCTCATTTGAAGTCAAGAGTGGCAAAAGGCAGTGGAAAGCCTCCTATGTCCATGTTTTCCTGGGTTTAGAGAGGAAAACGGCAGAGTTAGAAAAAGGTGGGTTTTTGACGTTTTGGGATGAGAAAGTACGTTTTTCGAGCAGAAGGAGTGCTCGGATGGGATAACGGAGGGCAGACTCGGAGTCTAAGTGAAAGTTTAGGTTAGGAAGGTTGTTTCCAGCGAAATCGGAGAGAAAAAATTTTCAGCACGTCCCACCCTCTGACGAGACTTCCAACTTTGGTTCTGGATATGGTAGAAAGTCGTGCAATAGCTCGTTTGAAAGCTAAGAGTGCCGCAAATTCATTGCAAAGCACAGTTTGGTCCTATCTTATTTGGCTGAGGCTTGTGAGTGACATTGAGACATTTGGTCATGTTAGGGCACCGTCAGAGGGTTTTTGAGTGAGAAAGGGGCTGTAGCGGCTAAACGAAGCCTCGTAGGTCAAAATGGACGGCGGATTTGAACTTTTTAGCCAATTTTGGGTCTAGAAAATTTGTTTCCAGCTCAATCGGAGAGAAAAAGTTGTCACCCCCCCCCTCTGGACGACACTTCTAACCTTGGTTCTAGAGGTTGTTGAAAGTCGTGCAATAGCTCATTTGAAAGCTAAGAGTGCCACAAATTCATTGGAAAGCACAGTTTGGTCCTATGTTGCTTGGCTGAGGCTTGTGAGTGACATTGAGACTTTTGGTCATGTTGGAGCGCCGTCAGAGGGTTTTTATGAGTGAGAAAATGGCTGTAGCGGCTAAACGAAGCCTCGTTCGTCAAAATGGACGGCGGATTTGGACTTTTTAGCCAATTCTGGTTCAAGAAGATTTGCTTCCAGCTCAATCGGAGAGAAAAAGTTCTGACCCCCCATTTGGACGAGACTTTCAACTTTGGTTCTAGAGATCGTAGAAAGTCGTGCAATAGCTCGTTTGGAAGCTACGAGTGCCACAATTTCATTGGAAGGCACAGTTTGGTCCTATCTCTCATGGAATTGAGACTTTTGGTGATGCTAGAGTGCCGTCAGAGGGTTTTTGAGTGAGAAAGTGGCTGTAGCGGCTAAACGATGCCTCATACGTCAAAATGGACGAGAAAATTCTAACCCCTCTGGACGAGACTTCTAACCTTGGTTCTAGAGATGGTAGAGAGTCGTGCAATAGCTCATTTGAAAGTTAAGAGTGGAAAAAGGCAGTGGAAAGCATCCTATGTCCAGGGGTTCCTGGGTTTAGGGAGGAAAAAGGCAGAGTTAGAAAAAGGTGGGATTTCGACGTTTTGGGATGCGAAAGGCCGTTTCTCGAGCAGAAGGAGTGCTCGGATGGGAAAACGGAGGGCAGATTCGGAGTCTACGTGAAACTTTGGGTTAGGAAGGTTGCTTCCAGCGAAATCGGAGAGAAAAAAATTTGAGGACGTCCCCCCTTTGCGGTCGAGACTTCAAACTTTGGTTCTAGACACCGTAGAAACACGTGCAATAGCTGGTTTGAAAGCTAAGAGTGCCACAAATTCATTGGAAAGCACAGTTTGGTCCTATCTTATTTGGCTGAGGCTTGTGAGTGACATTGAGACTTTTGGTCATGTTAGAGCGCCGTCAGAGGGTTTTTGAGTGAGAAAGTGGCTGTAGAGGCTAAACGAAGTCTCGTACGTCAAAATGGACGGCGGATTTGGACTTTTTAGCCAATTCTGGGTCAAGAAGATTTGCTTCCAGCGAAATCGGAGAGAAAAAGTTGTCTGACCCCCCCTTTGGACGAGACTTTGGTTCTAGAGATGGTAGAAAGTCGTGCAATAGCTCGTTTGAAAGCTAAGAGTGCCACAATTTCATTGCAAAGCACAGTTTGGTCCTATCTTTGTTGGCAAAGGCTTGTGAGTGACATTGAGACTTTTGGTCATGTAAGAGCGCCGTCAGAGGGATTTTGAGTGAGAAAGTGGCTGTAGCGGCTAAACGATGCCTGGTGCGTCAAAATGGACGGCGGATTTGGACTTTTTAGCCTTTTTTCGGGTCTAGAAGATTTGTTTCCACCTCAATCGGAGAGAGAAAGTTGTCAAACCCCCTCCTCCTTTGGACGAGACTTCTAACCTTGGTTCTAGAGATGGTAGAAAGTCGTGCAATAGCTCATTTGCAAGCTAAGAGTGAGAAAAAGGCAGTGGAAAGCATCCTATGTACAGGTTTTCCTGGGTTTAGAGAGGAAAACGGCAGAGTTAGAAAAAGGTGGGTTTTGGGCGTTTTGGGATGAGAAAGGCCGTTTTTCGAGCAGAAGGAGTGCTATTATGGGAAAACGGAGGGCAGATTCGGAGTCTATGTGGAATGTTGGGTTAGGAAGGTTGTTTCCAGCGAAATCGGAGAGAACAAAATTTTGAGGACTTCCCTCCCTCGGGACGAGACTTCCAACTATGGTTCTAGAGACCGTAGAAACACGTGCAATAGCTGGTTTGAAAGCTAAGAGTGCCACAAATTCATTGAAAAGCACAGTTTGGTCCTATCTTATTTGGCTGAGGCTTGTGAGTGACATTGAGACTTTTGGTCATGTTAGAGCACCGTCAGAGGGTTTTTGAGTGAGAAAGTGGCCGTTGCGGCTAAACGATGCCTGGTACGTCAAAATGGACGGCGGATTTGGACTTTTTAGCCAATTCGGGGTCTAGAAGATTTGTTTCCAGCTCAATTGGAGGGAAAAAGTTCTGACCCCCCCTCTGGACGAGACTTCTAACCTTAGGTCTAGAGATGGTAGAGAGTCGTGCAATAGCTCATTTGAAAGCTAAGAGTGAGAAAGAGGCAGTAGAAAGCATCCTATGTCCAGGTTTTCCTGGGTTTAGGGAGGAAAACAGCAGAGTTAAAAAAAGGTGGGATTTGAACGTTTTGGGATGAGAAAGGCCGTTTTTCGAGCAGAAGGAGTGCTATGATGGGAAATCGGAGGGCAGATTCGGAGTCTATGTGGAATGTAGGGTTAGGAAGGTTGTTTCCAGCGAAATCGTAGAGAAAAAAATTTGAGGACGATCCCTATCTGGACGAGACTTCTAACCTTGGTTCTAGAGGTCGTAGAAAGTCGTGCAATAGCTCGTTTGAAAGTTAAGAGTGAGAAAAAGGCAGTAGAAAACATCCTCTGTCCAGGTTTTCCTGGGTTTAGAGAGGAAAACGGCAGAATTAGAAAAAGGTGGGTTTTGAACGTTTTGGGATGAGAGAAAAAGTCGAAAATTTTCTTGACACTGTGTCTCCACACGAGATTTTTTCGTGAAAATGTTGCCTTGTCTCCTACTTTTTCGATGAATGGCGGAAGATTGGAAGTGAATGAAGAGCTTGGGTTTCTTTAAGGGGCGAGACAGTACTTTGTTCTCTAGGATCCTGTCTTTTAAGATGTGTGGAAGGTTTCGTTTCCAAATTAGAGCATGTTTAAAATCGAATGTTTTCACATTTTCCAAGACTTTGGAACTTTTGAAAACTCGGGTTTTGGTCATCGTAGATAGTCGAGGGATGGCTTAAATGATAGGTGAGATCGAGAAAACATGACTGTCAAAGTATGAAGTCAATCGGAGCACTAGAACCGGAGATAGACGTGTTTAAAGTTTTGGATGATGCAGATTACATCATCAGCTGATCGCCACAAACTATATAAGGTGGGAACCGACAGAGACTTTTCATTAAGACGAGAGAGATTGTCAAAGGTAGGTCTCTGAAGCTCTGATGATAGCATCGACATTCCAAATTTCGGGTTTCCGTAAGAAACCGACTTAGAAAATTTCATTGCTGATATCAGCTAAGGCGTCAGACTTCAAGGTTAGCCAGGAGATGGCCTTCGTCTCCAGGCCATAGAAGACTCCAAAATTTTAAAGGCTTGTAACTTTGTTTCTACAAGTTCTTTTGACTTGATTCAAAAAATATTCGATCGGTATTGATCAGACCTATATAAGCAGACTACTTATGAAATTTCATAAGTAGTGCTGAAAATTTGAAAAATTTTAATTCATTATTTTTTGGAGGTTTTCTGGGGTTTTCGACCATGCTGAAATCAATGAAGGCATGTATAAGTGTGTACGAGCCAGTCTTACAATGATACAAGCGGCTTTTCACTGAAAGCGAGCATGACACGGAGAGTTTTGCTGTAATATTCCACTGACAGGGTGTTCCTTCGGGACGGCGGATGATGCCGTAGTGATAAGTGTGGCAAGGGAGTGTGTCATATTTTAGACCGAAACCTCTGGGGCAACTCATGTTGGGCATTTGACACAGTTCTCAACGTAGCACTTTGAACGCCAATCGGTTGAGTCTTAGCTATCTTGTCATGGGTGGCATCTACACATCTCCATTGCAAAACGCTTGTGAATCACGGCTTGCTATCAAGCTGATCAAAGCAACGACTTGGGATGTTTCCTCTTGTAAATAACTCCTCCGATTTTTATGTCAAAATCGGGGCCCGGATACCAACACAGTGACATGACGCACGCTCTGTACGCCCGAGGTTGGATTTGTGGGTCGAGGCCTTGGAGCTGGGATAAGATCCCCTCTGAGTAATGCCTGTAACGGATTCAAGAGCTTAACACCTAAAGGGTTGCTGGCTTGCTATCAGGCCTTTGTGAAATCTCTTCTAGTCTCAGTAACTCAAGGTTGGCAACGTCTATCGTTTGTCATTGTAACTTGGTAATAATTAGAGGGTTACTGCAGGTATTGACGTCAAACCTTTTCGCGTCATAGGGTAACCAGTCTTTGTGTTGGGAGTTGGTTACTGAAGGCATGGTGACTGCCGATGCCCATAAATGGTAAAACCGCTGTTGTCATGTCAAACGCATGGCCAAAAAAGGAAGGTCTGAATCATGGCTTTGTACTCACTGGGTATATAAACCGCGTCTTTTCTCTAGTCTTCACTCCTGTTTCAAGTTGCGAGACGAACGGTGAGTGCTCTGACAAAGTTTGTTAAGAAGCTTTAGAGTTTCATAAACTAGGAATCAATCATTTGCTATCAAACGAATGCGAGCAATCTTTAGAGTTTCATAAACTAGGAATCAATCGTTTGCTATCAAACGTTTACGGACTTATAATCAATGTTTTCCCCTTTTCACTTCAGAAAAATGGTTAACTACAATAATGCCAAGACGGCTTTCAAGCTCTGTGTTTGCACAAAGATCTGAATAAGCGAATACGCGAATGGTAGGGAGCATTCGATACTTTTGCAGCAGCCATAATACATCTCGCCTTGTCGAGACGTTATCGGAGTGGCATGCGAAGCACACCAGTTGCAGTCAACCAGAGCTGACTGAGGAGACGAAGCAAAGTCTTTTCAGCTCAGAATTAAAAGCTCTGGAGACTCAGTGCGCTGTCGCGTCTATCGCGTCAGCAGAGCCTCCGTCATCTATGTCGAGATATTGACAACTACTAATGTCGACATTGATAACAGAGAAGCAACAATGCAGACACATGCTACCACGCATAGATATCAATGACAGATGTCTATCATAGAGATTTGTACGCGATTCGATTGCTATGATAAAACATCCCTCTTAACCGACACTTAGTCGAGGCATAGACATGGCCATTCATGAAAGCATTAGATCTCTATAAACGACAGAAATCGATACATGACGTCATCAATAAAAACAACTCATTATCTTACACGTTCGTTCCACTTCAATACTGATTCAGTCCTAATTCAATTGTGACAAATAACAGACGAAGTCAAAGTCGAAGTCCGGTATATATTTCATCTCATCAATCTGAGCAAATTTTCCGAATCTATCTACTTACAGGTAAGTGTCAGAGATATCAATTATATAGTTATTTCAAATGCGTCATCTGTTTCAAGTATGATATCATCACTATAATTCTAACGTTAAATATTTGACAACCTTGTGATATTAGCCTGTTTTAGGTGATGATGATTTGAATTTTCACACATGCATGTCATTTTCTCACCGGACTTCGACTATCAAATAATAATAATTAATAACAGAATGAGTTGATTATGGATGGCTGCATGTGAATGTATGTCTGCACTTGGAGTAACGTAAATGAAATATAACTGTGGAAATGACCTAGTGCCATGTCTTAAAAAAAACAAAAAACGAAAGACAAAATGATAATAACAAATTTCAAAAGAACACTGTCAACAATGCTCAGTTACTAATCAAAGTTGATGCATACATTATTCAAAATTGACACTTACATTGCATTAATAAAGAAACTGCAAGCTTATTTGAAAGTATCACAAATGACATCGATTTTTCATGCATTAATTTTTGAATGTCTCCTCTCCGCTCAGCTACCATGTATCATAATCAGTTGCCTTCGCCATGCCATTTCATCACTTCCTCCGAACATCGTTTCATACACGACTCATGTTGATTTTATAATAGACAACGACAAACGTGGTGGATTTATTTTATCTTTACTATTCATCATTCACCCATTGTCAACTTTATCCTCACATCACTCATTTTGTAATATTTCATTCATATGTTTGTGCCCAGCTGGGACAATAAACATTCTGAGTTCTGAGTTCTGAGTTCTAGTGCGCCAGCACAGGCTCCCTCACCCACCCCGATTGAGTCTTCTACGAAGCTGAGTAAATCCTCCTCTAGCGATGAGTCGGCTACTAGTAGCAGCGACAGTGAGGAAGAGGAGGAGAAAAAAGGCTCGGCGAAGGCTCACCCAGTCGAGAGTATCGACCTCGATAGCGAGGTAGAGGCGGTGGGGGAAGTCTACCTCGATAGCAAGGTGCAGCCGGCTAAGTCACCGAGCAGTGGTGGGATTGCGGCTCAATATCGCAACATCATTATGCGCCCACCACTGGTCGATGACTATGACAAGCTCAAGAATGAGTCAGCAGTGTGGAAGAGCGACTGTTTCCTCTATAAAGCGAGTTCCGAGAACCTCTCACGAGTCACTCAGGAGCTCAAGAAGACTCAAGCTAGTATTCTTGAGAAAGAAGGAGATCTCGATCGCGAGAGGTTCTCGCACCTCGCTAGTAAGGCCAGAGAAGAACAGCTCCTGGTCGAGAGAGAGAGAGTCAGGAGAAGGAGTTGAGAAAGATGAGGACGACTAATCAGGAGCTGCACCAACAAGTGAAGAGTAGCAGTACTCCACGATCAAGTCGCCTCCACATTCCCCTAGATAAGAAAGAAGGTGTGCCCGCAAGACCGCTCCTCTGTGAACGTGGCAGAGGCAAAATGTGTTATAATAGCAGGGGTAAAAAAGGCATCGAATGCCTTCATTTCACATTTGAGCATAAGGAGGCAATCACAGGGTTCCTGTTCGAACCATGCCCGGAGAAGATCTACAAGTTAAAAATAAGTTACTTAAAAGTCAAGATGATAACTAACAACTTCTTTCTTTACAGATATCAATGAGAAGCGTCCACCTGCTTCCATCAACAAGCCGGAGACGAGGCGGCAAGCTTCAGTCCCATATTCCCCCATCATCCCGAGAACGCCCCATGAGCCCTCTTAAGGGCTACCTTCTAATGCAGCTAAAGCGGTCCCAAGCCCGCCACATATCATCGGATATGGAATGCAGAGGGGAAGAATAAATGATGAAATGGAATGAAATGGGAGGCCACCCTTGCACCACATGCAACACACCAGACTTCTCTCTTCAGTAGTGAACAAGCTCTGAACGTTACTTTACTGTATCGCAGTCGATTGCTATACAAGTATTGAAGAAAACGTAAGTTACTAAAATCAGCAGAAAAAACATAGGGAGAGATGTGATGTTCCAAATATACGTATTTCGAAGATTGAACTCAACATGATAAACCATTGATGAATAATACTACCACAAAGGGTAACAAGTCTACCGTTTATAGAAATCAACTACATGGTATCAGTAGAGACTCGTTAACTCTAAAGTATAGGTAGCAAAAGTCGTCATGAAAAAATACTATTTGGTCTTTGATTTAACAAATAGCAATGACAATATGGTTTATTTTATTCAGATGCAAATGATTGGCGTAACCATGAAAGTCATCCATCCGAGAAATAGTCTTCTGCAGATGTCGTGTATAAAACTCAGAAGCATCAGTAACATATTCTTGTCCGTAGGAACGATATTGTATGTCAACACTTTCCACTGCTTCACCTTGTGAAAAATGAGTGTAATTGACATGTGCAATTAAGTGAGCCTTGATGATACTGTCTTTGAAATAAGATATCAACTCCGTAAATATTTCTCGTGTATAGTCTAAACATGCTTCCAATTCTGTCTCCTCCCTTTGAAACTCAAGGATGTAATCTTGTACTAAGCCTCCAAAGCTCTCTTGATGAAAACGAATCGTGCAATCATCATGTTTCAATGTATTGACTTCAGGTGCCATGGTTGTGTCTATTGCTAAACATCATGTTTGCCTAAGACGATTTCAATAACGCGTTACAAATGTGCGTGCACACATCGGGAACTCTAGATTGGACGAGAGGTCTCATCCATTCACCGCTTAGGAAAATCTTATAAAAGGCAGTGCATCAGCTCTGCTCTTCACATTTGTCTTTCACAAGGTGAGTGTCGGTGAGCTCCTGCTATCAGGTTGTTTTGACTTGCTATCAAGTTGAATAGTCTCTTGCTATCAAGAGATTCACTTCTGCTCATAAAACATATCATCGATGTAATACCTCCTTTGCTCGAGCGTTCCTTCGGGACAGCGAGTACTGCCGTAGAGGGATTGCGTTGCATGGGTTGTTCGTCGTTTGTTAGACCGAAACCTCTGAGCCGTTGCTCATGTTGGGCGTTCGACTTCATACTCAACGTGACGCTTTCTCTCGCCAGGTCAAAGTACTTCAGCCATTCGACGAAGGTTAGTCTTTATGATATGGAGTAGAGTGAAATGTAATTCATTGGATGTCACTTCAATGATTGTTCCCATGATAAACGTTGACTAGGCAAATGAAACGATTCTCATCTTTCCTTTTCAGTGATTGAAATCTACTAACGCACTACCGTGTAATCTGCTGTCTGTAACCGAGCAAAAATGGAATTCAATGAAGTTGAAAATTATCGCATTGCTGCTGAGATGGAGAAGGCCACCATCGAGCAATGTAAGTATTTGTATCAAGGTTGACTCACTCTATTACTAACATCACTAGGGTAGACATCCTAATTAAAATCAACACCTGTCACCTCCCCTCTTTTGTTCATGTTTAAACCGAATCCAAATTTTAGCTCTGCTTATCTTTGCTGCCATTCTTTTTCAGTGCATGAATGTATTCGTAATGGGAATCCGTCCCCCAAGGAGCAATCGGGGAAGCCTATGAGCCGCTTGGCAAGTGTAAGTACCTTTAACATCTCATGTTTAGGCTGTTTCAGATCCTCTGCATCATCCTTGTCTCATTATCTAATCTCTCTTTCCTCTCTACAGATATGGCAAAGATGAAGAAGTGGGGAGAAGCTGCGAGGCGGAAGTACCGCGAGGAATTTCCGACCCTACCTTCCCGCCCATCTACCTCCGCTCAAGGTCCGACTCCTTTCTCGGGCATCGTCATCGCCCCACCTCCACCGCCTGCTCCGCTCCCTGCACCAGTCCCTGCTCCCCGTAACCACGTCCCTCTAACAACGAAGCCCAGGATTCTTCCACCCTCGGCTCGTGTCCCACTCCTGCCTCCTCCTCGACCATCCATGTTGCCGGAGATCAAGTCCTTAGATGGTAAGTAACCGTGATTGGGAAATAGGGGGATAAGACTTCAAACTTGAAATTATGATCATGTTACTAATCTCTTTTCTCTTTTTCTCAACAGATCTGGCGGCCTACCTCCTGGACGGTGACGTTCCCTCCCGCCCCATCATCATCCCAGCATCGCCACCACCACCTGCAGCAAACGACCTCCCTCTCCTCTCCGTCAAGTCGGTGGAGAGACTGTTGGAGCAGGAGGAGTTGGAGATAGTGGGAGAGGAGAGGGAGATTGAAGTCGAAGAGGAGAAGGACTTTCGATGCCAGCGGTGTGACAGGGTCTTCGCCAAAGCCTTCAACTTAAGACGTCACACCGCTGGCAATGCCTGCAGAGGAGGAAAGCGCCGACCGATCCCACAACGACCCAAGTGTGAAGGTTGTGGACGCACGTTCTACAACAGCACCAACTTGCCAGTCCACATCAAAGGCGGTTCCTGTGGCAGTGTGAGGCAACCACCGACAGCAGCAGGTAGGAAGCATCCTTCATCGCACGTTGGCTTTTCCTGTTCTTTGTGTCGGAAGACCTTTCCTACAGAGTTTGTTCTTTCTTCGCACACACTCTGTCACACACATTCCACTGAGCTTTACACTGACAACAACGTCATTGTAAAGCTGAGCAAGTTTTCCCTTGAGAGGCTCGTTCGCGACTATGAGTTAGAAAGCTCTGAACCTGTACAAGATATTCATCGTTTCTTGATGAATAATATAGGTTTAATTCATCAAATGTTGACGAGCTTAGATAGATTTTTGCTCAAAGGCATGTTCTATCTCACTGCTCGTTTCAATAAGGTAGCACGGGAGAAGTAGAGTCCACTGTGACCATTAGGATAGCCTCATGTGCTGCTGATCTGATAGGTGATGTAAACGAGTGGATAGAGAGACATGCGACCTATCTCGTCAGTAACTTAAATGAATTTAATGAAAGAGATAGCGGTCTGGTTTTTGATGGGATAGAGAAAGTAGACATTAAAATAAATCTTTTAGAAAATTTGCAAGGGAGTGGTTGTTTCACCTTCCCCAAAGCACTGGCTAACAAAAAGGCTGTCATCAATGTAGGGTGTCAGTCCCAGTGTTTCAAGTATGCTGTCCTCTCCATTCTTCACTATAATGATATAGGTATAAATCGTGAACGAATCGCTAAATATCGTGAATGGGAGGATGAGCTTAAGTTTGACCGGTTAGATGTCAACACACTAGATTTTAGAGACATAACCCAATTTGAAAAATTGAATGAAATTAAGATAGTCGTCCATCTCTGGGAAAAAGGTCTGAAGGGCGCTAGGTATAACAACCGCCAAAGTAACTTCGACCGGGTTGTCAATCTCCTCCTAGTCTATAGCGACAACCACCCAGAATGGCATTATTGTGGCATTCCTAAAATTTCTAGATTGTATCACCACCAACAAAGTTGTGATAACAAACATTATTACTGTGACCGCTGCACAAGACGCTTGAGGTCAAAACCATTTTTTGAACAGCATTACGAGCGGTGATATCGGGGTAAGCTTCAAATGGAAGTCATGCCCAAAGATAAATTTTATAGGTATGAAGAAAACGGCAATGAGCTCAGTCCCATATGTACCATCTATGCGGACATTGAATGTTACATTGAACAAGAAGACCTAAGTCATGAGCCAGCAGCCATTGCCTGTTATGAAGTTTGGCATTCTTACTATAGGAACCAAAATAAAATGCATGTGTGGCAAGGTGAGGAGTGCGTTGAAAACTTCCTCAACTTTTTAGATAGGAAAGCCCGTTTTCATCAACGGTATGAAACGGAGCTGACTAGGAAACCCATGTGCTTCACATAAGCCGATAAACTCAAATTTGATAGGACCACGGAATGTCCCCGCTGCTGTTCATCCTTTGATGATCAGCAACATAAGAAAGTGAGGGACCATTGCCATCTCAGTGGTAAATTTAGGTCTGCCTTATGCAGTAAATGTAATATGAAACTTAGGCTCAAACGGCGAACGCTCCCCGTCATCTTCCATAACTTTAAATGTTATGATGCTCACATCATCATTCGCCATGGATTCGGTAAAATGAAATCCTGGTCATCTAAAGTGATTGCACAAAGTAAGGAAAAATTTATGTGCATCACTGCTAAAGTCCAAGTCGATAAGACGAAGGAGGGGAAGCCTGTCTTCTATGACATAAAGTTTTTAGACAGTTTTCAATTTATGTCTTCTTCCTTAGCCGCGTTGGCTAATAATTTAGAAACACCTCCCCTCACTCAACATTTAAAGAAAGACTATCCCAACATAAGTGAAAGTCTGATGCGACGGAAATGGGTGTTTCCTTATAGTTATTTTAGTTCAATGGACACATTGAAGGAGATATCTCTTCCGTCCATCGATAAATTTAAAAATGATTTGACGGGGTCTAAGGAGTCCTGTTCGAATGTGACTTTCCTAAACGTCTCAAACACGTCAGTCAACAGATTGACGTCTAATTTTAAGTAGGGAAGCATGTAGTCACCAAAAGTACGACACCTAAATTCTAACCATGCTTGCTATGCATGCCTATAGCCATCCGACGAACAGTCCTCACCCGTCAAAGCATTTCTAAACTTATCGATGGACGGAAGGGATGTCTCCTTCAATGTGTCCATTAAACTAAAATAACTATAAGGAAACACCCCTTTCCGTCGTATCAGACTTTCACTTATGTTGGGATAGTCTTTCTTTGACATTATTCTTTGACAGTATAATGCTGGCTTTGAATTACTGATAACTTGCTTCAGTAGTTTGGCTTGACGGTTAATGCTAAGTTGTCTTGGAGGATGAAGCTATCGAATTCTCCTACGCGGGTTCTTCAATTGAGGACTTATGTCGTTCTGTCGCTCGTCGATAGCTCAGTTGGTAGAGCGTTGGCCTAGAATGCCAGAGGTCGGTGGTTCAAATCCACCAAGACGCGCAGCTATTTTCCGTCTGTTAAAATTATCATTGCAGCTTTCTTTGAATACTTGTGTGGACTAAGTCCCCGTTTCAAAGTATAATGCTGGCTTTGAATTACTGATAACTTGCTTCAGTAGTTTGGTTTGACGGTTAATGCTAAGTTGTCTTGGAGGATGAAGCTATCGAATTCTCCTACGCGGGTTCTTCAATTGAGGACTTATGTCGTTCTGTCGCGTCGCTCGTCGATAGCTCAGTTGGTAGAGCGTTGGCCTAGAATGCCAGAGGTCGGTGGTTCAAATCCACCAAGACGCGCAGCTATTTTCCGTCTGTTAAAATTATCATTGCAGCTTTCTTTGAATACTTGTGTGGACTAAGTCCCCGTTTCAAAGTATAATGCTGGCTTTGAATTACTGATAACTTGCTTCAGTAGTTTGGCTTGACGGTTAATGCTAAGTTGTCTTGGAGGATGAAGCTATCGAATTCTCCTACGCGGGTTCTTCAATTGAGGACTTATGTCGTTCTGTCGCGTCGCTCGTCGATAGCTCAGTTGGTAGAGCGTTGGCCTAGAATGCCAGAGGTCGGTGGTTCAAATCCACCAAGACGCGCAGCTATTTTCCGTCTGTTAAAATTATCATTGCAGCTTTCTTTGAATACTTGTGTGGACTAAGTCCCCGTTTCAAAGTATAATGCTGGCTTTGAATTACTGATAACTTGCTTCAGTAGTTTGGCTTGACGGTTAATGCTAAGTTGTCTTGGAGGATGAAGCTATCGAATTCTCCTACGCGGGTTCTTCAATTGAGGACTTATGTCGTTCTGTCGCGTCGCTCGTCGATAGCTCAGTTGGTAGAGCGTTGGCCTAGAATGCCAGAGGTCGGTGGTTCAAATCCACCAAGACGCGCAGCTATTTTCCGTCTGTTAAAATTATCATTGCAGCTTTCTTTGAATACTTGTGTGGACTAAGTCCCCGTTTCAAAGTATAATGCTGGCTTTGAATTACTGATAACTTGCTTCAGTAGTTTGGCTTGACGGTTAATGCTAAGTTGTCTTGGAGGATGAAGCTATCGAATTCTCCTACGCGGGTTCTTCAATTGAGGACTTATGTCGTTCTGTCGCTCGTCGATAGCTCAGTTGGTAGAGCGTTGGCCTAGAATGCCAGAGGTCGGTGGTTCAAATCCACCAAGACGCGCAGCTATTTTCCGTCTGTTAAAATTTAAATGTTGAGTGAGGGGAAGTGTTTCTAAATTATTAGCCAACGCGGCTAAGGAAGAAGACATAAATTGAAAACTGTCTAAAAACTTTATGTCATAGAAGACAGGCTTCCCCTCCTTCGTCTTATCGACTTGGACTTTAGCAGTGATGCACATAAATTTTTCCTTACTTTGTGCAATCACTTTAGATGACCAGGATTTCATTTTACCGAATCCATGGCGAATGATGATGTGAGCATCATAACATTTAAAGTTATGGAAGATGACGGGGAGCGTTCGCCGTTTGAGCCTAAGTTTCATATTACATTTACTGCATAAGGCAGACCTAAATTTACCACTGAGATGGCAATGGTCCCTCACTTTCTTATGTTGCTGATCATCAAAGGATGAACAGCAGCGGGGACATTCCGTGGTCCTATCAAATTTGAGTTTATCGGCTTATGTGAAGCACATGGGTTTCCTAGTCAACTCCGTTTCATACCGTTGATGAAAACGGGCTTTCCTATCTAAAAAGTTGAGGAAGTTTTCAACGCACTCCTCACCTTGCCACACATGCATTTTATTTTGGTTCCTATAGTAAGAATGCCAAACTTCATAACAGGCAATGGCTGCTGGCTCATGACTTAGGTCTTCTTGTTCAATGTAACATTCAATGTCCGCATAGATGGTACATATGGGACTGAGCTCATTGCCGTTTTCTTCATACCTATAAAATTTATCTTTGGGCATGACTTCCATTTGAAGCTTACCCCGATATCACCGCTCGTAATGCTGTTCAAAAAATGGTTTTGACCTCAAGCGTCTTGTGCAGCGGTCACAGTAATAATGTTTGTTATCACAACTTTGTTGGTGGTGATACAATCTAGAAATTTTAGGAATGCCACAATAATGCCATTCTGGGTGGTTGTCGCTATAGACTAGGAGGAGATTGACAACCCGGTCGAAGTTACTTTGGCGGTTGTTATACCTAGCGCCCTTCAGACCTTTTTCCCAGAGATGGACGACTATCTTAATTTCATTCAATTTTTCAAATTGGGTTATGTCTCTAAAATCTAGTGTGTTGACATCTAACCGGTCAAACTTAAGCTCATCCTCCCATTCACGATATTTAGCGATTCGTTCACGATTTATACCTATATCATTATAGTGAAGAATGGAGAGGACAGCATACTTGAAACACTGGGACTGACACCCTACATTGATGACAGCCTTTTTGTTAGCCAGTGCTTTGGGGAAGGTGAAACAACCACTCCCTTGCAAATTTTCTAAAAGATTTATTTTAATGTCTACTTTCTTTATCCCATCAAAAACCAGACCGCTATCTCTTTCATTAAATTCATTTAAGTTACTGACGAGATAGGTCGCATGTCTCTCTATCCACTCGTTTACATCACCTATCAGATCAGCAGCACATGAGGCTATCCTAATGGTCACAGTGGACTCTACTTCTCCCGTGCTACCTAATTGAAACGAGCAGTGAGATAGAACATGCCTTTGAGCAAAAATCTATCTAAGCTCGTCAACATTTGATGAATTAAACCTATATTATTCATCAAGAAACGATTAATATCTTGTACAGGTTCAGAGCTTTCTAACTCATAGTCGCGAACGAGCCTCTCAAGGGAAAACTTGCTCAGCTTTACAATGACGTTGTTGTCAGTGTAAAGCTCAGTGGAATGTGTGTGACAGAGTGTGTGCGAAGAAAGAACAAACTCTGTAGGAAAGGTCTTCCGACACAAAGAACAGGAAAAGCCAACGTGCGATGAAGGATGCTTCCTACCTGCTGTTGTCGGTGGTTGCCTCACACTGCCACAGGAACCGCCTTTGATGTGGACTGGCAAGTTGATGCTGTTGTAGAACGTGCGTCCACAACCTTCACACTTGGGTCGTTGTGGGATCGGTCGGCGCTTTCCTCCTCTGCAGGCATTGCCAGCGGTGTGACGTCTTAAGTTGAAGGCTTTGGCGAAGACCCTGTCACACCGCTGGCATCGAAAGTCCTTCTCCTCTTCGACTTCAATCTCCCTCTCCTCTCCCACTATCTCCAACTCCTCCTGCTCCAACAGTCTCTCCACCGACTTGACGGAGAGGAGAGGGAGGTCGTTTGCTGCAGGTGGTGGTGGCGATGCTGGGATGATGATGGGGCGGGAGGGAACGTCACCGTCCAGGAGGTAGGCCGCCAGATCTGTTGAGAAAAAGAGAAAAGAGATTAGTAACATGATCATAATTTCAAGTTTGAAGTCTTATCCCCCTATTTCCCAATCACGGTTACTTACCATCTAAGGACTTGTCTCCGGCAACATCGATGGTCGAGGAGGAGGCAGGAGTGGGACACGAGCCGAGGGTGAATGGATCCTGGGCTTCGGTGTTAAAGGGACGTGGTGACGGGGAGCAGGGACAGGTGCAGGGAGCGGAGCAGGCGGTGAAGGTGGGGCGATGACGATGCCCGAGAAAGGAGTCGGACCTTGAGCGGAGGTAGATGGGCGGGAAGGTAGGGTCGGAAATTCCTCGCGGTACTTCCGCCTCGCAGCTTCTCCCCACTTCTTCATCTTTGCCATATCTGTAGAGAGGAAAGAGAGATTAGATAATGAGACAAGGATGATGCAGAGGATCTGAAACAGCCTAAACATGAGATGTTAAAGGTACTTACACTTGCCAAGCGGCTCATAGGCTTCCCCGATTGCTCCTTGGGGGACGGATTCCCATTACGAATACATTTATGCACTGAAAAAGAATGGCAGCAAAGATAAGCAGAGCTAAAATTTGGATTCGGTTTAAACATGAACAAAAGAGGGGAGGTGACAGGTGTTGATTTTAATTAGGATGTCTACCCTAGTGATGTTAGTAATAGAGTGAGTCAACCTTGATACAAATACTTACATTGCTCGATGGTGGCCTTCTCCATCTCAGCAGCAATGCGATAATTTTCAACTTCATTGAATTCCATTTTTGCTCGGTTACAGACAGCAGATTACACGGTAGTGCGTTAGTAGATTTCAATCACTGAAAAGGAAAGATGAGAATCGTTTCATTTGCCTAGTCAACGTTTATCATGGGAACAATCATTGAAGTGACATCCAATGAATTACATTTCACTCTACTCCATATCATAAAGACTAACCTTCGTCGAATGGCTGAAGTACTCTGACCTGGCGAGAGAAAGCGTCACGTTGAGTATGAAGTCGAACGCCCAACATGAGCAACGGCTCAGAGGTTTCGGTCTAACAAACGACGAACAACCCATGCAACGCAATCCCTCTACGGCAGTACTCGCTGTCCCGAAGGAACGCTCGAGCAAAGGAGGTATTACATCGATGATATGTTTTATGAGCAGAAGTGAATCTCTTGATAGCAAGAGACTATTCAACTTGATAGCAAGTCAAAACAACCTGATAGCAGGAGCTCACCGACACTCACCTTGTGAAAGACAAATGTGAAGAGCAGAGCTGATGCACTGCCTTTTATAAGATTTTCCTAAGCGGTGAATGGATGAGACCTCTCGTCCAATCACAGACGAGCTAGAGTTCCCGATGTGTGCACGCACATTTGTAACGCGTTATTGAAATCGTCTTAGGCAAACATGATGTTTAGCAATAGACACAACCATGGCACCTGAAGTCAATACATTGAAACATGATGATTGCACGATTCGTTTTCATCAAGAGAGCTTTGGAGGCTTAGTACAAGATTACATCCTTGAGTTTCAAAGGGAGGAGACAGAATTGGAAGCATGTTTAGACTATACACGAGAAATATTTACGGAGTTGATATCTTATTTCAAAGACAGTATCATCAAGGCTCACTTAATTGCACATGTCAATTACACTCATTTTCCACAAGGTGAAGCAGTGGAAAGTGTTGACATACAATATCGTTCCTACGGACAAGAATATGTTACTGATGCTTCTGAGTTTTATACACGACATCTGCAGAAGACTATTTCTCGGATGGATGACTTTCATGGTTACGCCAATCATTTGCATCTGAATAAAATAAACCATATTGTCATTGCTATTAGTAAAGTGGGTTTCAATGATGTTAAATCAAAGACCAAATAAAGTATTTTTTCATGACGACTTTTGCTACCTATACTTTAGAGTTAACGAGTCTCTACTGATACCATGTAGTTGATTTCTATAAACGGTAGACTTGTTACCCTTTGTGGTAGTATTATTCATCAATGGTTTATCATGTTGAGTTCAATCTTCGAAATACGTATATTTGGAACATCACATCTCTCCCTATGTTTTTTCTGCTGATTTTAGTAACTTACGTTTTCTTCAATACTTGTATAGCAATCGACTGCGATACAGTAAAGTAACGTTCAGAGCTTGTTCACTACTGAAGAGAGAAGTCTGGTGTGTTGCATGTGGTGCAAGGGTGGCCTCCCATTTCATTCCATTTCATCATTTATTCTTCCCCTCTGCATTCCATATCCGAAGATACCCGAGTGACTCTTTTCTATGGGTTTTTAAGGGAATATGTGGGATTGTAAGGGATCCCATATGATCCCATTCACGATGCAAATAGGATCAAATGGGTTTCTTGGGGATTATATGGAATCCCTTACAATCCCATACAACTGAATCCCCTAGAATCCACGATTCTCATCAAAGGATTCCTTATGTAGAATATGAAAGGGATTAATCGAAATTAATGCTAATCAATCAAAATCAAACCGTTCTCACAGATCTTAATTGATGATTTGCAAAGTTTTGATTACATACATCGATTTCGATCATTAACAGTGTGGGCCAATCGCTCACATATACAGTGTATAATCGACTACACTGTGAAAATGGACGCGATGGACTCTAGACCTGCACGTAGAAAAAGATTCAATGATGGCATACAGACTTTATCCTGTGGAGACCAGAAAAATTCAGACAATTATCTATGGGCCTGCTGTTTTAGGACCTTCACATAGGCCATTGTCATTCCCACTGTAACAATTTTGGCTTTTCACTGGTTGTCTGGAAAACCAAATGATTTGTTTTGGCTTCCTAGAGAACTAATCCCTCAATGATTTGCTGGAATAACTTTAAAATGTAATTATGTAATTTACTATCCTTTGGTACATGTACTGATTCGAATCCTACTTATCTGGCAAGAATCCTATATGTTTCCTACCATAACTTGTGAAACCCACCATTTCCTATAGTAAAATCCCGGCAGGTTTTGTAGGAACATCAGTAATAGCTTTATTCTTGATAGGATCTCAATAGGACACACCAGAGAAATATAATTGACCAGAACAGGATCCTAATAGGAAACTTCAGAGAAATAGATCTCTCACGTTTTAATATATCGTCAGTGATGACGTGATGATTCATTCACAAGGCTTCAACCGACCTCGATTTCGCCAGACGACGGATATCTATGACGTTATTATTTAAGAACGTCGATATCGAAAAACGTTATTATTTTGAATACAAATCAATCGACATCGTCATTCATTTGTTGGTGAACTTCGAAGAAGGTGAGTTAGTGTGCAGTGAAAGAGTGAATGATGTAGAAAAATTGTATTTCAAGTTTGTTTATAGGACCAAAATGTCTGTTGTCATTATCTTTTCATTGTAATTTCTTGAACCGGTTTTTGGGGGTAGCACGAAACAGCTATCTGTTGTCATTAACAAGGGACTGGCGATTATCCGTCAGCATTTTAAGAATTATTGTGACTCGATCCGCAATAGCCTAATACCGGAATTAATTGCTTTTGAAGTGTCCTTTCAAGCATCGAATTCCTCAAAAAGATAGGAAATAAAAATATTTTTGATCTTCAGGTGTTTGACTTTTCTACACTATATACTAATCTGAAGCAAATAGAAGCTAGCAATCATATTTCTGCTTTGTTAGACATAATTTTCAGTAAGAAATTTGTGTGCATTGGTTACGAAAAAAAGTTTTCTTTCAAGCATTAGATATAGTGGTTATTACTTTCACCAAAGACTCGTTCAAAGCTGCTATTAAGTTTATTATATAAGAGGCGTATATCACTCTTGGAAGATTTGTCTTCAGACAGTATAAGGGAATCCCTATGGGTGGCAATGGATATGGCCCTCTTCTGGCTGACCTCCTCTTTTTTCACTGCGAGTACAAATTTATGACTAATTTAATTCGCGGTGATAAAACTGGACTTGCAAGTCTCCTCTCGAATACTTCTAGGTATATTGATGATTTTTGTATAGTTACCTACAAATTCTTCGATAAGTTAATACCCCAGATTTACCCCATTGACTTGGAAGCCAACCGATGTGGTAACAACAATAAAATTATTGACTACTTTGACGTTAAAATTAACGTGTGTGATTCTGGTGGGCTTGCAGAACCGTAAATCGGCAACTCCTACAAGTTCTCCAGCTGTAAATTGGCAACCCACAGTAAATCGGCACAGTTGCTAAGATATTTATAAGATAATATATATGATAATTTATAAGATATTCATAATTAGATCAATGCATTTAAATGACAGCCATCATTTTTGCTGTCAATGTGTAATAAATGATGATAATTATCACCATGTGTAGTAATCAATCGACAAAAAATGAGGTTCCAGCAAATCAATTATCAAAATTGTATTATGCTAAAATTGTAATATATGATTAAATGCCATAAATTCATTTTGCCAGCCTTTAAAATATCAGCTGATTTTACAATTGTATAGCAATAGGCATAAAATTTCAACATATATATACATGTTGAAACATATCTATCTATCTATCTATATATATATATATATATATATATATATATATATATATATATATATATATATATATATATATATATATATATATATATATATTTACATCACATTACAGTATATAAAAAAATTATTAGAAGTGTTGTTGATTTATTCTAATAACGTAACATTTATGGACTGTGTCAGATAATACATATGTCAGATAACATCTGAACATATGATTATACTTAGTCACATAAATCTTTGTGCGTAAACTCGTTTTAAATTGATTATTTAATACTGCATACTGTATATAATTTGTTTTCCTTTTCACATATATGTCAGAAAATTGCAGTGTTGAAATTATGTAAGTTGAAAGGCAGTGATTAATCCCACGATATTTTTCATGCGAATAAGTAAATTCATGCCCCTGAAAATGTTATTCCCACGGAATCTTTCGTGTGGATAAGTAAATTTCACTAAAAGTGTTATTCTCACGAAATGTTTCGTCTGGAAGTTGTATACCTTCACTCACAAAAGACCTACAAATACAACTACTTGGCTCTAATCGAAAATGCTAATTATGCAATGTCAGACGCGTAGCTAGCATTAAATTTATGGTCGGGTACAATGGAAAAATCGTTTTCCAATAAAAAATAGGGCCAACCAGCTATTTAAAGTAGGACCTACCTACATTATTAACCCTGTAATAGTAAATAGGGTCTACTAAATATCTACCCGTAGTTAAAAAATTGGACAATTTATAATAATGACTATTTCTTAACATTTTGGTCCCCAAAATTATGGTAACCAATGAAGAAGGTGGAATGGACTTGCATATTAAAAACGGAAAACTGTTTTTTTGTACTCGGCATGGATACTCTGTCCAAGTGTTCAAGTATACACGAAACGCATCTAACTGAAAAGTTGTTTCTGTCATCTGGATAATAGTGAGAAATGATTTAAATAATACCAGTAACATCAATTTTGATCAAACATTCACGATCCACACTGAGTCTATAGAGTAAGTCGGGGTAAGTCGGACTCATTTTGTGAATCAAGCTAAGATTATTTCACGTATGCGCAGATTTGGAAAAATCTTTTCGGTGTAAGTTAGCAAATGATCATCACAGGAGAGAGAATTGACAAAAACTTTTTGACCTCAACTTTTTCATACTCAACCTCAACTCTACTTATACTTTTATGTGAGAAGGTAGTTTGTCTGCAGTCATACTTGAGTTTTGCAATAGTTCAGGTCGAGAGACCACCAAGCCATCTACGCCACTGAATTTGCAGATACAGCTCCCAAAGTCTTAGAGTCTAGAGCAAGCAATCGATAAGATCTGACGGGAATCCTTCAAAGTTTCACTGATATGCAGCTTTCGCATCTACTTTTTCATGGTTCCGATTTGGGATTCGAGGATGATATACTCAAAACTCAGAAAATTAGTTAAGCAAATTGAACAGGTATAAACACATGGGGATGGAATTCCACATCCTCGACACAAAACTAAATAAGGACAACAAAACCGGCATCCTGAACAAGGTCATGGGAGTTTTAGAGTTGCAAAAAAAGAAAACTGTCACGCCGGGATTAGAAGACATATTTAACAGATATAATTTAACAATCTAACATATTGTTACAATTCACTCGTTTTGCTTTGGAGATAAATTCGTGTAACCGCATTTTTCATTTCAGGAGCGCAAAGTCAGACGTTGCAAATTCGATGCCTTAAAGCAAATGTAAGTTCTATATTGTTTATGTTTTACGTAAATTTGCAAGAACTAATTTATATTCTACGAATTTTATGAACTAATTTACCCTCTTTGGACTGTGCCGTTTGCAAATAGTAGTGTACCCTGGAGGACTCGATCCCCAGCCTTAGGACCCTTAGTGCACAGCAAGCCGGGTCACATTTAGGAACTCGAGCGGGAAGAGAAACAAACGGGATAGTTACGTAAGTGGCCAAGCGAATGATATAAACGTCAAATAAATAAGGAAAGACAAAGAAGGTCAGAACAGTAAAAGTGGTGCCGTTCGGAAAACATAAATTACCATTCCAGGCGCCGGGGAATGATCAGATTCGTGGGAAACCAGAGCGCGTAGAAGAGTGTCACGCAATACTGGAATTGAAAAAACGATCGTCCCCAGAACTATCAAAAGAGACCGCCGTAAGGGACGAGAGCGGTTTCGTGAGAAACAAAGCAGCAAGGAATCGTGTCACGCAATACTGGAATTGAAAAAGCGATCGTGCTCAAAACTATCAAAAGAGACCGCCGTAATTGACGAGATCGGTTTCGTGAAAAACAAAGCAGCATGGGACTGTGTTACGTAATACTGAAATTGAAAAGCGATCGTTCCCAGAGCTATCAAAGGAGACCGCCGTAAGTGACCCAATAAATAAATAATAGTCAGGAAAGGAGTTCGAAGCGCATAGGGGCAGGCGGCACCGGATCAAAGTCAAAGAACAATATATAAATGAGACTCAAAACAGCAACCATAATAACAAGAATAGTCGACGATCTGTATACGTACAGCCGCAGATCCGCTCAGATATAATCGCCGATCGGGATATCTACGACCCTATCGGACGTTCAAGAGAGTGAGTATAATGATAGTTGAAGGTAGGCGTAAGGTCCGAAGGCCCTAGACCGACCTAGAAAGATCGCGCCGAGAGGCCCTGAGTAGCTAGACGTACCGCAGAGGCTTGAAGCACTACTTCTCCGTTCGTTACTCTTCCCACTAAACTACCTGTGAGGCTGAAGCTATTTCTCTCTCCCTCTATTTGTATCTCTCTCTCTCCCTCTCTATTTGCACGTATTCTCTCCATCCTCATGTGAAGTATTACAGTTGATAAAGGCAATTATATTTACGTATCGATCAAAGTTGTTCTGTATTCGGGCTCGACTGAGGATCGCTAGGATCGAGTGGAAACCAGAGTGGACCAAAAATAAACGATTAAGTAACCCATAAGTGAAGAGAAACACGCAAAACGAAAATAAAGACCAACCAGGGGTTACACTCATAATACCAGAGAGAGGGGTTACACTGGAGGTCCCACAAACTGAACTAACTGAGCCCAGAATACTTACTCGATCTAAGACAAGAAAAGTGAAGACTATGACTTCCGACATAGCAGACGCCTTGAAAGCATTGACAGTGAAACTTGAGAAAATTCCGAATAATCCACCACGAATGATTCCACCGACTTCAGGCAATTTCTCTATCCCGGTTTTCTCCGGAGATCTCGACGATACTGATATCAGCTTCGCTGAATTTGTTGAGTATTTTGATTTAGTTGCTCGAGCATTAAACTGGGACGATACCCAGAAGACGAATACACTACCCGCATACTTGAAAGCCCACGCACTTGAGACTTATCGACAGCTATCTACAACCACTCAGAATAATTATCGATCACTGATTAGTGAACTTAGCCAGAAGCTGCAGCCGCCAGAGACTCAAAGGGCCGCCTGTGCAGCTCTGAATTCCAGGAAACAAGGGAGAGAGGAATCAATTTCATCTTATTCTAGTGCTATCAGACGGCTAGCCAGGCGGGCGTATCCCTCACTGGATGAAGCAACTCGCTCACTATTGACTAGAGAGGTTTTTGTTAACAGGCTCCGCCGTGATTATAAAAAAACCGTTATACAGAAAGACCCTCCTAGTCTCGAAGAAACGATTGCCTACGCCCAAAAACTCTACTCTCAGAGAAACCTACTCTTTAACTACGATTCGGTTGACAATAGCCGATTTGTGGCAGCCATCACCGAACAGATAGGTACCTTAACGAACGCAATTAACAACATCAGTACTCGGGAGCCTATGCAGCCTCCCAGAGCGACTTACTCGGCCAAGTCCCCTCCGCCTAGACGTCAACAATGGTCTTCTTATCCGATGACCCGGAGATGGACTCAAACTGGCCAACCGATCTGCTTAAATTGTCAATGCCCTGGGCACTTTGCTAGAGAGTGTAGACGCGCACAATCGGTTCGTTTCGAAACCGAGCAGCGTTCTCACAGACGATATCCGGATAATTATTTATCGAATCATCGAAATAGGCCTTATAGAGAGGCGAATAATCAGCAGTATCAGCAACAGATGCCTGTGGAGCGGTCAGCACCTCTTATGTCCTCATAGGGCAGAGTCCCATTTACGACACCTTCTTTTTCCCAGGATCAGTCTTCCCGAATCCCGTTAGGTCGTAACACCCCTATCATGGAAAAGGGTCATAGAAAAAGATCTGGAGAGAAAAGGCATAACCCACAATCTGGCCCTCGATCGAGTAAAATGGAAGAGGACGATACGGCCCACCCTGGAGGAATTTGGGATTGGTGGCCGGTAAAGGTGAGCAAGGGGAGCAGTCTTCCCGAATCCCGTTAGGTCGTAACATACGGAGAAGTGCTTATCCCGAGCCAGCACGAAATGCGAGTAATAGTACTGTGGACCTCGAACGGCGTTTTCTAGATAGGGACCCGGACGTTTTGGTAGCGACGATTGAACCCTCAGCTATCGACGCGCGAATATTTACACACTACACCCTACCACCTATTGCCTCAAACACTACTAAAACAGATCCGATGATAATTAATCAATCTACTAACATGACAACCACACATGACGAACAATACAGTCATACCAATGAGATCGGAACAGTTGAGCAGACTCCTGGAGACGTCGAAGACACTATCACTGACCAAGAGACAGTCGACGACAATATTGATAACACAGATACGGAGTCCGGAGTCTTTCCTTGTACATCCTTCCTACCAAACGACGAGATCGTTCGCGCAGATACACACGCGGCAGATATCTTTCCTTATGCATCGTTTTCACCATGCGATGGCGACGCTGACTGCTTCGACACCGCGTCGGATGTGACTGTACAATCAGACGACGAGGTGACAAATCCCGAAGTCCATTGGGACCTGCAGCACCATATGATGGAAATCGGAGCGCCGAAGGCGGACTCGACCGACGATCAAATTATCTGCAGCGTCGCAACGAATACAAGGAACGATTTTACGACTGCGCCGAACGGACCCGAACTCGTGGTGAGTACTGACGGGCAAGGGACGGTACGGAGAACCAAGATCCATGAAGACCTTATTAGCGCCGACAGCTATGATAAAGTCAAGAAATTCTACTATGAAAAATTGCTTAGCTTTTGTACAACGTTTGACGAAGGAAAAATTAGGATTCCTTATTCAAAACGATTAGCTACGCTTTCCATCCTCATTCTCCTGCCTATTATCGTTTTTGCAACAGGAGAGGTACAGACCTATCCCCTCCCTATGATGTGTCAGCAGATCGTATAGTTTCGCGTTTGCCTCGGAACCCTGAGTGTAAAACAACGGGCAAACTAAAAGGCCAAGTGCCAATAGCAAAAACTTATGTTCTGTACAAGCCTAATCTACTCGAATATAAGTCCTCTGGGTACCACTACGTAAAGATAAGAAAAACTTTTAAAACTCTCACGTTTTTCTTCGGAGACGAACGGCGGTTAAAAACAAATGTGGAACATTTAACTGTTACGCGCGGAGAATGTAAGACTATGATAGATAGAAAGGAATGGTCAGTAGGAAAGTTGAAACAAGTTAAAAGTCTATGGTCGACCAATTATCCATATACCTACACGTACCCTAAGGCGCCATTTTCTTGCTGCTATTGGAAAACAACTGTTATTACCAATTGCTACCTTATACCTATTCAGGTATATAAACGCCACCAAGCAGAACATATGGAGTCAACCGGCGGTAATGTCAATTCATGCTCATATCGGACAGGCCACTGTCAGCTACCTGATAAATCGTACATGTACTGGGTGACTGAAAAGGAAGAAGCCTGCAAGTTCAAACGATGGAGACGGATGGACGGACACGAAATGAACGACCGATGGCTATCACTAACCGGAGAAATGGCATTGACTTTCCCCAAACAAAGAAAAACTTTCCACAACTGTGATGGCACATTATACATATCGGAGCAAGGGATCTATGTAGTCGATGTCATAGGAGGAGAAAAATCCTTTCACTTTCCTCGCCTTAACCTAACAAAGGCTCAAACAAACTCGGAAAACAAGAAAAGTTATAAAAAGCGCAGTAAACGAACGGTGACTTCAGCGGAAGTGGTGGCATCACAATTGCAGGCCCTTCAAACGACCCTAACAAACTATGTTAAATTTGCATTCGATACAGCGCTTATGTCAGTATGTCATAATTACCGCAGCTCATTAAATATCCTCCGTTCACCAGTAGTTTCACACCCGACGCTCGTCGCCCGATCGATGCTGAATCATAAGTATATTCATGCTCGATCCACAACCGAATACATAGAAATTTGGCCATGCTCTCCAATAACGAATTACACAATAGAGTCTATGAAGAACAAATGCACAGTTTGGCTACCATTAAAATTTAATTTACATGGTTACGTCAAAACCGGATATATGGATCCTCTCACGAATATTGTACATCAGAGCTCCGCATTACAGCAGTGTCATGACGCTATCGATATTCCGTTCTGCGCCAATGAGTCATGCTTTAATTATGAACCAAGTGGTGCCATCCATAAATTACATAGCAGACACCCATTCCCGATGTTCCAATTCAATTGGACTACCGTCCCCAAAACACCACATATGATTATTCATGCTATGGGAATGTATAATTGGACAGAAGTCTTTACAACAAAAAGCCAGAATAACCTACTGAGTACATTGTCTCAACAACAAATGATTTTACATGAACTGGGAGTCCAATCGGACTCGAAGCCTGAAGCCGTAGCGAAACAATTCGTCAACTCTATTACTGAGAAAGCGTCACTAAGCTTCCTGCTCGGATTCCGAGTTAACATGCGAGAGCTATGGGTATTTCTGGTATGTGTAGCTGTCACTCTATACATTGTGTACCTGGCAGGACTCTGTCGGTGGCCACGCATGCGATTTTGCCTTGCGTGTGCTTCAGCAGACTACTTCACTTTTCGACGACCTATCATAGCGACAGTCAACCGACGGAACAGTACTAACTCTCAATCGCTACCACAAAGAAGTACAGCTGAAGAGGGAGCGTCGGCCTCAGCCCCCCTCTTCCCCCACCTTACGAGCTAGATGATTTACCTGGTATAACTGAGCTTGCTTCACTGACAAAGGACACGCAGAATACACTCGAACGTTGGCCGATTAATTACTCGGATCCAGCGCCTGATGAGTTAGTAGCCGCCTGTCGCGGTCAAAATAAGTCCGTACTTACAATAAAAGTGGATGATCATAGTGCTGAAGCCTTAATTGATACAGGCTCCTCCGTAACATTATTGAGCGATACTTTCGCACGCAGAATTGACCTAAAATGGGCCCCGACTGACCTAAAAGCCTCTGGAGTCGATGGCAATCAACTCCCAATTATCGGACGAGCGCGAGTACAGATTGAGATGGGACCGAGAAAACTTCAGCAGACTGTGGTGATTATGGAAAAATCTCCTTTCAATGTTATTCTTGGAGTCGATTTTTTGACGAAACTTGGCCCACTTACCATAGACTATGTCAATAAAAATGTTGACATCACAACACCGGTACCCTCCGTGTGTCATGTATACATTACGGATCAAACGACGGTACCCCCTCGCGCAGAAGTCTGCATTCCTGGAACTTTGAGCACCCGAATTTCACAAGAACCTGTCCTGTTCGAGCCCTGCCGACCAAGCAACCCTTTCCTTCGGTTCGCGTCAAGTGTCGGATTACCATCGGACTCCAAAATACCCTTAAGGGTCTTAAATATCTCTAATGAACCAATCACAATCGCTGAAGGAACTAAGATAGGCGAGGCAGAACCCTGCGAGACGTCTATAGCGACTGAAGAGATAAGAGATCCACTGCAGCGGGACTCTTTCCTTTCAATGTTTTCACTCCCCGCACAGCTTAACATCTTTCAACGGAAATGCTTAGAAGATATTTTATACTCTTTCCAGGACACTTTTTCACAACATGAGCACGACCTTGGACTGATGCCAGGTGTTGAACATGATATTTTTACCTCTGACCACCCACCGGTTCGTCAAAAGGCGTATCGAATTCCGGAAAGACAGAAACCGATCCTCTGAGAACACCTTGACAAAATGATACAGGCGGAAGTGATAGAACCCTCAGCCAGTCCATTTGCTAGCCATATAGTGCTAGTGCGGAAGAAAGATGGATCCACTAGATTCTGCCTTGATTTCAGAAAATTAAACGCCATAACAAGCAAGGATTATTTTCCCCTACCACGAATCGATGAAACGGCTAATAGCCTCAGCCACGCAAAATTTTTCTCTACGCTCGATCTTTTCTCCGGTTACTGGCAAATCAAAGTTGGGGAGACATCCAAGCCCATAACATGCTTTACGACATGTTATGGCACTTTTCAATTTACACGACTGCCCTTCGGATTATGTAACGCACCCGCCACCTTTCAGCGGGCTATGGAAGTGGTCCTCAGCGGGCTCCAGAACCAGACATGTTTAGTATATCTCGACGATATCATAATATATTCAACAACATTCGAACAACACTTGCGAGACATTGCCGAAGTTTTAACAAGAGTAAAAGAGTATGGACTGAAGCTTAAACCTACGAAATGCGAATTTATGCACGAATCGGTCAGATTTTTGGGCCATATAATTTCAGCAGAAGGAATGCGTCCGGACCCAGCTAATACGGACAAAGTGAAACATTACCCCACGCCTACATCTGTTAAGCAAATACGACAATTCGTCGGACTAGCATCGTACTACCGGCGATTCATTCCAAATTTCGCGAAGTTGGCAGACCCGCTAACTCAACTGCAAAGGAAAGATGCTACCATAGAAATCAGATTGTTTTACTGTATTAGGCTAGAAGGGTCATCAGCTGATTTCAGGTGGTCATTAAAGTTGCTCGCAAACCCGAAATTTTGGCGCGAATTCAAAACGTCGGACTTGCATTTCTCAAGCATTAGGTACGTTTACAACTCATTCATCGTAATCCTTGCATCGCATTCAGTTCCTCGCCTCTTGATTGGAGGTAAGTAGCGACCAATCACAACTTTATATTTTGTAAAGAATTTAAATTTAGTTTTCATTCTATTTCACGTGCTTTGCACGTTACTTTATCAGTTTTCTACATTCTCACCGTGACTTTCATTCATATAGGTATTAAAAATTAAATTTAAAGTAATAAGGATTCGCAGACATAAATCAGTGTCTGCTTTAAAAAGAGGTTTAATTTCGTTCTGATAAGATATTGTCTCCTGTGTTGGGGGATACCCGATTTCTACCAATATAGAATAGATACAGGACTTGGATATTAATTATATCCGTATTGGGTCGAACATCATAACTGAGTGATTGTTTAGGGAATTCTCAGTAATGTTAATAAACAATGGACCAGTGAACTTTTGTCGATATTCGATACATTTTCTTTCTGTCAAATAAAATGAACATGGGTGATCTGTTTGAATATACGAGATCAATTCAGTAAAGATGCGAGTTCGTTCTCTGCGCTTTTCTGATAGAGTTGCGATTATTTCCCGGTGTTGTAATAATTCTGCTCATCTAATATAAACTTGAAATCTTTTTTTCTTCTATCAATCAACGCAGAAGCTGCGCTGAAGTAACTTTCATTATCTAACTAGTTTTTTCATTATCAGTATCATGGATGACAATGTTTATATTATTATATTTAAATTGGCAGAGCCCGTTTGTTAATGGCAGACACTTAAATTAATGTTAATATTCTATCCCTCTCTTTTTCTGTAAAACTTGGTCCAATTTACAAATAATTTGCATGGTCATGCTATTAAATCAATAATTGCCAATCACTCCAAATTTGGCAGCAAGACATAAATTATTCACTTTACTAAGCCATAAAACTAAGCAATGAAGTAGATAAACGAATAGTTAAACTAATAAACAACGTAATGAATTGTCTTTCTGAAGAATTTTTACTTAAGTAATAATCACTCAATTCTTATATTTTCAGAGTATCATGTTTTGGTCTTCTTACCAGACACTGATCACTGTCTCGAAATGCTTCAGTTCTAGTAGAGATATCAATAAATTTTCTATTACTACTTGGAGCATTTGGTGGCGTGACACTGATCGATATCAGATAATGTAGGCCATTCGGCTACCAAATTAGATGCCATCCCATTTGTGACCTGAAAGGGTCGCGGATGGGGTGGCATTATATTTTGGAGCGAGAGTGGTTGGCTCCCCTCAAAATGATAGAAATCAGGATAAACTTGGTGAGGACAAATTGACGTGAGTCTTCCGCCATCTGGCCGCCCAGATATTTTTCACCGGATTGTTCATTGGCCAGTTACATGTTTCCACGCCTAGTCGCGTGAATTTTCTTTCTTTTGTTTCAGTGTTGTCACGTGCAATAATGGCCGTCTATGTTACTACTGTTAAAACTACTTTTATTCTCTACATTTTTTGCTGAATTTTGAATTTAACGTTCAGTTCATTCGCATACTTTATATTGACATGCATCGTTAGAGAAATGTTGATTTCATTTAATGACATCACGACCATTCTATTTCATCACGATGAATCTTAGTCATTTGATATAAGTAGAAGAGTTCATTGTAATTTCATGTTCCACAATCTTGTTATGCAAACTCATGCAAATAATCCTTAGACTCAACTGAGTGAACTGGCCATTTGACCATCGACCGTTAAGAAGGCGCTGGACGCCGAAAGCCCGTCACGCTGTAACTTTAAATCCTTTTATTTTCGACCAATAAATTAGATCCGAGTCAGAAACTATCTTTACTTGCCTGTGAAATGCATCGCCTGACTCGCAAACTGGTCAACTACGTGTATGTGAGTGAACTGGATTGATTTCCCCATTGCTATCGGATGTTATCCGTACATGTCCACAGATGCATGCTCCACATTCAAAGCGGCTTTCCTCGTCTTATCGCTGTCATGAGGAGACTTTCATCGTATTCAAAATGTCAAATATCACTGAAATTCGACATTTACATGTACATGTGTCGCCCTGAGGACCTATATCATACGAGGACTGGTCCCCTTGCTATCGGATGTTATCCGTACATGTCCACAGATGCATGCTCCACACTCAAATCGGCTTTCCTCGTCTGATCGCTGTCATGAGGAGACTTTCATCGTATTCAAAATGTCAAATATCACTGAAATTCGACATTTACATGTACATGTGTCGCCTTGAGGACCTATATCATACGAGGACTGGTCCCCTTGCTATCGGATGTTATCCGTACATGTCCACAGATGCATGCTCCACACTCAAAGCGGCTTTCCTCGTCTTATCGCTGTCATGAGGAGACTTTCATCGTATTCAAAATGTCAAATATCACTGAAATTCGACATTTACATGTACATGTGTCGCCCTGAGGACCTATGTCATACGAGGACTGGTCCCCTTGCTATCGGATGTTATCCGTACATGTCCACAGATGTATCCTCCACACTCAAAGCGGCTTTCCTCGTCTTATCGCTGTCATGAGGAGACTTTCATCGTATTCAAAATGTCAAATATCACTGAAATTCGACATTTACATGTACATGTGTCGCCCTGAGGACCTATATCATACGAGGACTGGTCCCCTTGCTATCGGATGTTATCCGTACATGTCCACAGATGCATGCTCCACACTCAAAGCGGCTTTCCTCGTCTGATCGCTGTCATGAGGAGACTTTCATCGTATTCAAAATGTCAAATATCACTGAAATTCGACATTTACATGTACATGTGTCGCCCTGAGGACCTATATCATACGAGGACTGGTCCCCTTGCTATCGGATGTTATCCGTACATGTCCACAGATGCATGCTCTACACTCAAAGCGGCTTTCCTCGTCTTATCGCTGTCATGAGGAGACTTTCATCGTATTCAAAATGTCAAATATCACTGAAATTCGACATTTACATGTACATGTGTCGCCCTGAGGACCTATGTCATACGAGGACTGGTCCCCTTGCTATCGGGTGTTATCCGTACATGTCCACAGATGCATGCTCTACACTCAAAGCGGCTTTCCTCGTCTTATCGCTGTCATGAGGAGACTTTCATCGTATTCAAAATGTCAAATATCACTGAAATTCGACATTTACATGTACATGTGTCGCCTTGAGGACCTATATCATACGAGGACTGGTCCCCTTGCTATCGGATGTTATCCGTACATGTCCACAGATGCATGCTCCACACTCAAAGCGGCTTTCCTCGTCTTATCGCTGTCATGAGGAGACTTTCATCGTATTCAAAATGTCAAATATCACTGAAATTCGACATTTACATGTACATGTGTCACCCTGAGGACCTATATCATACGAGGACTGGTCCCCTTGCTATCGGATGTTATCCGTACATGTCCACAGATGCATGCTCCACACTCAAAGCGGCTTTCCTCGTCTTATCGCTGTCATGAGGAGACTTTCATCGTATTCAAAATGTCAAATATCACTGAAATTCGACATTTACATGTACATGTGTCGCCCTGAGGACCTATATCATACGAGGACTGGTCCCCTTGCTATCGGATGTTATCCGTACATGTCCACAGATGCATCCTCCACACTCAAATCGGCTTTCCTCGTCTTATCGCGGTCATGAGGAGACTTTCATCGTATTCAAAATGTCAAATATCACTGAAATTCGACATTTACATGTACATGTGTCGCCTTGAGGACCTATATCATACGAGGACTGGTCCCCTTGCTATCGGATGTTATCCGTACATGTCCACAGATGCATGCTCCACACTCAAAGCGGCTTTCCTCGTCTGATCGCTGTCATGAGGAGACTTTCATCGTATTCAAAATGTCAAATATCACTGAAATTCGACATTTACATGTACATGTGTCGCCCTGAGGACCTATATCATACGAGGACTGGTCCCCTTGCTATCGGATGTTATCCGTACATGTCCACAGATGCATGCTCTACACTCAAAGCGGCTTTCCTCGTCTTATCGCTGTCATGAGGAGACTTTCATCGTATTCAAAATGTCAAATATCACTGAAATTCGACATTTACATGTACATGTGTCGCCCTGAGGACCTATGTCATACGAGGACTGGTCCCGTTGCTATCGGGTGTTATCCGTACATGTCCACAGATGCATGCTCCACACTCAAAGCGGCTTTCCTCGTCTTATCGCTGTCATGAGGAGACTTTCATCGTATTCAAAATGTCAAATATCACTGAAATTCGACATTTACATGTACATGTGTCGCCTTGAGGACCTATGTCATACGAGGACTGGTCCCCTTGCTATCGGATGTTATCCGTACATGTCCACAGATGCATGCTCTACACTCAAAGCGGCTTTCCTCGTCTTATCGCTGTCATGAGGAGACTTTCATCGTATTCAAAATGTCAAATATCACTGAAATTCGACATTTACATGTACATGTGTCGCCCTGAGGACCTATATCATACGAGGACTGGTCCCCTTGCTATCGGATGTTATCCGTACATGTCCACAGATGCATGCTCCACACTCAAAGCGGCTTTCCTCGTCTGATCGCTGTCATGAGGAGACTTTCATCGTATTCAAAATGTCAAATATCACTGAAATTCGACATTTACATGTACATGTGTCGCCCTGAGGACCTATATCATACGAGGACTGGTCCCCTTGCTATCGGATGTTATCCGTACATGTCCACAGATGCATGCTCCACACTCAAAGCGGCTTTCCTCGTCTGATCGCTGTCATGAGGAGACTTTCATCGTATTCAAAATGTCAAATATCACTGAAATTCGACATTTACATGTACATGTGTCGCCCTGAGGACCTATATCATACGAGGACTGGTCCCCTTGCTATCGGATGTTATCCGTACATGTCCACAGATGCATGCTCTACACTCAAAGCGGGTTTCCTCGTCTTATCGCTGTCATGAGGAGACTTTCATCGTATTCAAAATGTCAAATATCACTGAAATTCGACATTTACATGTACATGTGTATCACTATTACTACAAAAAATATATCACTATTATTGCATAAAACAAACATTTACTTGTATAAGCCTCTGCCCCAAAGTTTAAGATCGCTTCTATCTGAAAGATAACCTAATTGTTCATTGAATTACGTTACTTTCAAATTGTATCAGTGTGGGCCCTATTTCAGAGGAAATCAAGTGATTACTGATAGACATAACATAACCCAAAGGCAATAAGGTACTCTTGTCAAATAGTGTTGTGTAGTTTAAAGAAAATCAAAAAAATATGACAGAGGTATATAAGCCTATTTACGATTCTATAAATATGACAAGTCAACAATACAAAGATCACACAACGTTATATAAGTTTGTTTAAATGTGATGATATTAGTTTTCCAGGCACCACGGAAAATCTAGATGCATTCCATTATACTGATTGAGAAATATATGGTCATCAGAGTGCAGGAGACACGTGCAAGGTAGTTGAAACAGACAGTTTTATGGATTTTTCCATCAGTATTGAATCAAAGTGTCAGGTCAGCCGATCGTGATAGTGCAAGATATTGTTCAAATGTAATAATATTCGATTTCCTGGCACCTCAGAGCATCTAGATGTTTTCTACAATCCTGTTTGAAACAAATGTGGTGTCATCAGGGTGCAGGAGACACGTGCAAGGTAGTTGAAACAGACAGTTTTATGGATTTTTCCATCAGTATTGAATCGAAGTGTCAGGTCAGCCGATCGTGATAGTGCAAGAGTTCGTGTAGTGCGTGGTTATGTGATAATTTTAGGTTTACTGGCATCTCAGGGTATCGAGAAGTATACCATTATCCTAATTGGAAAAATATACTATAGAGACTGAACAGGGTTCATGAGACCATTGCAAGTTGACTGAAATTGCGATTTATTGTTCTTGTAGTTTTCTGGCTAACCTTTTATTCTTTTTGCTTTTGTTATGTTTCTATTGACTCTATATATATTTAAATTCAATATGATTCAATATCACTGTCTGCTTTTCAGGAAGGAGATTCAAGAAGAAAGTCGAAGGCTGTTGCCTTAAAAAGAATGTAAGTAATTTTTTGTTACTTAATGCAAGATTCATAATCACGCGCATGTACTGAAATCGCTCAGATTTAGGCATATCAAATTTGACCTCTTGACTTAATGTTTTCAATATATAGCAGCTTACAATTATTAGGAGTAAGAACCATTAAAGCCTCTTTAAGACGCATTGGCTTGACGCCGAAATTGCGTGATTGACACGCCATGGCGTTTATCAACCCGAAGCCGCTTTCTAGCGACTTTGCATGAGTTTAAATAACTGTGTAACTTTCATGCCATTAAATGAAAATGAACTAGTGGTCCTTTTAAAATATACTTTCAGTATATCCTTGAAAATATCTTATACATAGTGTACATGACAAACACGGTATTTTTCAAACATTCTACATATATTTGTATGGTTCACGGCTGCCGCCCAACGCTTTTGGTCGTCGTCGATATGTCTGAAGCGACTAACTGAGCCATATTCATAATACGTGAGACAAACGTCGGACGGCGTGAAAAACACGATGTGATAATCGGTTATTCATGCAAGTATATTTGGCCTAATACATCTATCAGCAGCGATAGTTCGATTCAGAATGTAAATTCCGAATCCTCTCTTGTTTTTCGTATGCCACAATACATATATTTTTCTCACCATAATCTCATTCTTATTCCAGATTTTCTCAAACAGGTATAATTATATAGTTCGTAAATGTTTGAAACGTTAAACGGATTGCCCATTATATCTCAGTTTCAATGATTGACTCGACTGATAACAGATAATTGTATTGCACTGAATATTATATTTATAAATTCATGAATCTAATACTCATTGCAGGTCACTCATTCAATTTTTAAGGCGCGTTTACGCGCGGTAATATGGTTAGAGGTAACTGAACATCAAGTGTCTCGGAAGTACCGCACATACGAAGCTTTCATGAGTTAATTAAGTTACCCCTCGTTTACACGATAACTTCATTACTCGTGACTATTCAAGCAGTAGATCATAAAGTTTGATTCATTATTCCTCACTATGTCATGGAATAATGTTATATTGACGGCTGCAAGAGTGGTTGCAGAAATTGTCAAAAAGCGGGAAAACGCCGAGGGTGTTGGACAAGGAAATTGATACTACGGAGGAAAAGGCTGGGAGCGTCTAGAAATCTGCTGAAAGAATTGGTTATTGAATATCAATCGGCGTATCGTAATCATATGATTTTGTGAGAAATTGATCGGCCATTGAAAACCAAGGCATTGCGTGTATACTTCTTCGTTGCCTGCCCTTGACATTTTCGATTTCACTATTTTCCTCTTTTCGTGTTGGAATATGTGCTGCGGATTGTCTTCAGCTTCCGTAGGACAGTCTTTATATCGAAGTCATCAATATCCATTGCGCTAACAATCTCATTCATAGCAACATCCCTTGCTGGATGATTATTGCAATCTGGGTGTTGAGTATACCACAAACATGGTCTTTTTAGATATGGGACCATACATTTATGACGTCCAACGAATGAGAGGGGGAGCGTCGCATGTCTTTTAGATTATATAAGAATGGGGAGTAGGGTACTCTACTTTTAGACTAGACCTCATTGTTTCAAGTTTTTTACTTAATTCATAAATCGTCTAAGATATAGCTTGTTGGGGAAGTTTATCACAATCGACTGAATCTTCAATCATACTCGTTCGGAGTGAATGAATGAAAAAACGCGTGCAGGCGTCAATCCGATTTTGACGATTTTGTTTCCTAAGCGATTCCTTCCAGCTACAGCTTTAATGCAGCAGTCATCTGGAGACCCTATTGTCCCAAATGTGAAGGTCAATATTGTTACAAACACTTGTAGAGGACTTACGGGGAACAGTCCGGATTTTTACTGTTTCAGTCCCCAAAGCTCCCGAAACATGAGGGGAAATTGGTCCTTAAATATAGGCCTGGGTACCTTTAAAATCAAATAATCGATGCAAACAATGTTGGCAATCCGCGTTATTGTTTTATGTTAGTTGTTGGATTATTATTCGTTGTACTTTAAGATTTTTGAATTTTTAGGTTACTCAAACGGTTAACTTCTTTTCAAGTAGTTTAAAAATGTCACTGCTCATTCAGTTTAAAACATAAAAATGATGCTTGTGTCATTACGGTTATTGTACATTAAATGTTTTCCTTGAAGCCTACGATATAAAACTTAAGCACATCACTTTTACACTGTAGGCTATGTGAGGAAGGATTTACATGTGGAATCTTTGTCATTCAATATGTTTGAATACGCAAGACACCGATCAATCTATTTATAACATTTCACACTTTCAAGCCTTCAAACTAGACTTACTGTGATGGAATTATCGATATTATCAGCAATACAAACGCGGTTTCTGCGCGGAAGAGTGGAAATCGAGGACTTCCGTCATTTATGCGCGGATTTATCAAACTTAAAAGAAAGTGGACTTGAAAAATGATATGATCTTCAAGCTTACTCTCATTTTCTGGCTTTTGTTCGGAAAGGAATTTGAATTGCGATTTCAATCAATCAAGCCTGTTATTCACGAGTTAGGTAGCTCAATAATTAAATTGTAATGTTGACAAGTACCATCATCAGCTTTAATCGTACTGTGCTCGTGCACATGTTCATAAATATGAAACAACTGCGATGCTCCACCAGACGACCAAAATAACAACTATTTCATAAACAACTGCTGACGGGGATGGTGCTGGACAGAAATTGCGGAACGATCATAGTATTAATAGTCGACAGAATGAAGTCGTATATATTGTAGAAATTACTATTCAACAAAATCATGATAAGAAGACAAGTCGGTGTATGCTTTCACTAATGCATCATTTTTATTTGTTTGCAGGAGTGGTGCTCTCAGGAACAGTGGTGCTCCCTGTGGCGGTGAACGATTATAATGAAACTCACAGAACGATTAAAGTGACAAGTTTTGTAGTAAACTTGTAATAAACTAAGTTTTGTTTCTTTATTAACCTCTGTCTTTTTGATTTCATAAAAGTTCGCAGAGAGAGAGAGAGAGAGAGAGTTTCAGTGACCTTCGGAAAATATTCCAGTACTACGCATATTACTGGGAAAGGTTACATCAGCTAATCGAATTAAAGGATTTGAAAATCTTTATACCTAGGAAAGCAGAAACGAGATTGGAAGATTCGCTATGGTCTTGTTAATTTACATTTCTTTGTCGTTAATTTTGAAATATTTGGCGGTGCTGCGCTAAGTAGGCGTTCGAGTTGTAGGCCTATACAATCTCTACAAAATAGAAGATGCAACTCATCACGTAGTATTTATCCTTCTCTATATGTGTAGGCATATAAAAGTCGATTATACATGACGGTAAAAGTATAACATATGATTTTGATAAATCCATAGCAACAATAAGATATTTAAAAATCGAACTGTGAATATAATAAAGTAGTGAAAATGGTAGTAATTTATGGCAACGATTAGGCTATCGAGAAATGGAAATTCAAAGTATGGGCACAAAGAATTGAATGCATCTGACTGTCACAGGTCCACTGACAGCACAATCAATGCATAGGCGACGTCGTGATAGGATCATTTAGACTCATAAAGCCACTGGCAGCACAATCGATGCATGGGCGAGGTCGTGATAGGAGCGTTTGACATGTAAAGCCATCTGTTAATGAGCGAGCACCATAGCTGCGTGACCTATAAATTAGTGCACGCTGCCCATATCTTTGTTAATTTATATGTTGTCTCTGTTGTGATATTTGACAAGAGTACCTTATTGCCTTTGGGTTATGTTATATCTATCAGTAATCACTTGATTTCCTCTGAAATAGGGCCTACACTGATACAATTTGAAAGTAACGTAATTCAATGAACAATTAGGTTATCTTTCAGATAGAAGCGATCTTAAACTTTGGGGCAGAGGCTTATACAAGTAAATGTTTGTTTTATGTAATAATGTCAGCCAAATAATTTTGAAGTGTATTGCCAAAGACGTCTGAGCACTGCTAATGGAAATAGTCCTATAGCCTACTATTTCCTACTTTCTTTTAATTGCATATAACCCACTATGCTAGTCGTACCAGCCTATTCATATCAAACAAACTTGATTATGCTAATTTAGCGTAATTCCAATAAGATTTGTTCCATTTATTTGATAAAAATAAAAATGACGTCCAGTGCTAATAGAATCGCCGGTCATAGTTGTAGGTCTAGACACATAGATAACTTGTTCTACATTCTAACGTTGTCTGTATGAACCTAAGTAATATATGTCAGAACTATGAGAAAATGAGTTCAAAACTACAATAGGAACTATGAGAAGAAACTAAATCCTCTACGAAAAGAATATGAATTGTTAAGGGTGTCTAATATCCAATATGGTCTTTTAAGGGTGTGATATCAATTTATCAACTTTATTATAAGTTTGGATGTAACGAGATGAATCGTTATCACTTAATTGCAGTTAACAATTTCTAATGCTGGTATGAGCATCGTAACATTAACACAATTTTGGATCAATCCTTTCTGTCTAAAAATGAACTCAAAAGCTTCCAAAGAGCCTGAAAAGTCAGAAAAACTGTTCCCGAGACATTTGGTATTTTAAAAACGTTAGGCGAATATCGCATACAACACCTTCCTAATTTCAATTGTCAGTGTGAGGAATTCGCAATGAGAGTTCATGTTTACCACAAATTTCTGTACCAAAGATTGTGTAATATAATTACAAAGTAATGTAGTATCGTAAGAGGTGTCTATCAAAAAATGATTTTAGTAAAACTTCGGTTTCATCGCAACAATTCCATTTTTGATTTCAGGTCCAGTGTAGTGGTTGCTGAAAAATGGTTCCATACAAACTGCGTTGGTATCAAATGTACGAAAGGCAACTTCAACTGCAGCCTTTGCAGTGTAAATTAGCTTGAAGTCACTTTATTGGAGAAACTTTCCTTAAAAATTTAATAATTAAAAACGAATTTCTGTTTCCACTAGCCTGGCTTGCTCTCTGAGGCAGATACATCAAAAATGAAATTTTGTTAAAGAAATCTAGAATTAAAATCATCCTACGAAAGACTGAAGTCTACGTTTTGAATACGATGAAAGTCTCCTCATGACAGCGATAAGACGAGGAAACCCGCTTTGAGTGTGGAGCATGCATCTGTGGACATGTACGGATAACATCCCATAGCAAGGGGACCAGTCCTCGTATGATATAGGTCCTCAGGGCGACACATGTACATGTAAATGTCGAATTTCAGTGATATTTGACATTTTGAATACGATGAAAGTCTTCTCATGACAGCGATCAGACGAGGAAAGCCGCTTTGAGTGTGGAGCATGCATCTGTGGACATGTACGGATAACATCCGATAGCAAGGGGACCAGTCCTCGTATGATATAGGTCCTCAGGGCGACACATGTACATGTAAATGTCGAATTTCAGTGATATTTGACATTTTGAATACGATGAAAGTCTCCTCATGACAGCGATAAGACGAGGAAAGCCGCTTTGAGTGTGGAGCATGCATCTGTGGACATGTACGGATAACATCCGATAGCAAGGGGACCAGTCCTCGTATGATATAGGTCCTCAGGGCGACACATGTACATGTAAATGTCGAATTTCAGTGATATTTGACATTTTGAATACGATGAAAGTCTCCTCATGACCGCGATAAGACGAGGAAAGCCGCTTTGAGTGTAGAGCATGCATCTGTGGACATGTACGGATAACATCCGATAGCAAGGGGACCAGTCCTCGTATGATATAGGTCCTCAGGGCGACACATGTACATGTAAATGTCGAATTTCAGTGATATTTGACATTTTGAATACGATGAAAGTCTCCTCATGACAGCGATCAGACGAGGAAAGCCGCTTTGAGTGTGGAGCATGCATCTGTGGACATGTACGGATAACATCCGATAGCAAGGGGACCAGTCCTCGTATGATATAGGTCCTCAGGGCGACACATGTACATGTAAATGTCGAATTTCAGTGATATTTGACATTTTGAATACGATGAAAGTCTCCTCATGACCGCGATAAGACGAGGAAAGCCGCTTTGAGTGTAGAGCATGCATCTGTGGACATGTACGGATAACATCCGATAGCAAGGGGACCAGTCCTCGTATGATATAGGTCCTCAGGGCGACACATGTACATGTAAATGTCGAATTTCAGTGATATTTGACATTTTGAATACGATGAAAGTCTCCTCATGACAGCGATAAGACGAGGAAAGCCGCTTTGAGTGTGGAGCATGCATCTGTGGACATGTACGGATAACATCCGATAGCAAGGGGACCAGTCCTCGTATGATATAGGTCCTCAAGGCGACACATGTACATGTAAATGTCGAATTTCAGTGATATTTGACATTTTGAATACGATGAAAGTCTCCTCATGACAGTGATAAGACGAGGAAAGCCGATTTGAGTGTGGAGCATGCATCTGTGGACATGTACGGATAACATCCGATAGCAAGGGGACCAGTCCTCGTATGATATAGGTCCTCAGGGCGACACATGTACATGTAAATGTCGAATTTCAGTGATATTTGACATTTTGAATACGATGAAAGTCTCCTCATGACAGCGATCAGACGAGGAAAGCCGCTTTGAGTGTGGAGCATGCATCTGTGGACATGTACGGATAACATCCGATAGCAAGGGGACCAGTCCTCGTATGATATAGGTCCTCAAGGCGACACATGTACATGTAAATGTCGAATTTCAGTGATATTTGACATTTTGAATACGATGAAAGTCTCCTCATGACAGCGATAAGACGAGGAAAGCCGCTTTGAGTGTTGATCATGCATCTGTGGACATGTACGGATAACATCCGATAGCAAGGGGACCAGTCCTCGTATGATATAGGTCCTCAAGGCGACACATGTACATGTAAATGTCGAATTTCAGTGATATTTGACATTTTGAATACGATGAAAGTCTCCTCATGACCGCGATAAGACGAGGAAAGCCGCTTTGAGTGTAGAGCATGCATCTGTGGACATGTACGAATAACATCCGATAGCAAGGGGACCAGTCCTCGTATGATATAGGTCCTCAGGGCGACACATGTACATGTAAATGTCGAATTTCAGTGATATTTGACATTTTGAATACGATGAAAGTCTCCTCATGACAGCGATCAGACGAGGAAAGCCGCTTTGAGTGTGGAGCATGCATCTGTGGACATGTACGGATAACATCCGATAGCAAGGGGACCAGTCCTCGTATGATATAGGTCCTCAGGGCGACACATGTACATGTAAATGTCGAATTTCAGTGATATTTGACATTTTGAATACGATGAAAGTCTCCTCATGACAGCGATCAGACGAGGAAAGCCGCTTTGAGTGTAGAGCATGCATCTGTGGACATGTACGGATAACATCCGATAGCAAGGGACCAGTCCTCGTATGATATAGGTCCTCAAGGCGACACATGTACATGTAAATGTCGAATTTCAGTGATATTTGACATTTTGAATACGATGAAAGTCTCCTCATGACAGCGATAAGACGAGGAAAGCCGCTTTGAGTGTGGAGCATGCATCTGTGGACATGTACGGATAACATCCGATAGCAAGGGGACCAGTCCTCGTATGATATAGGTCCTCAAGGCGACACATGTACATGTAAATGTCGAATTTCAGTGATATTTGACATTTTGAATACGATGAAAGTCTCCTCATGACAGTGATAAGACGAGGAAAGCCGATTTGAGTGTGGAGCATGCATCTGTGGACATGTACGGATAACATCCGATAGCAAGGGGACCAGTCCTCGTATGATATAGGTCCTCAGGGCGACACATGTACATGTAAATGTCGAATTTCAGTGATATTTGACATTTTGAATACGATGAAAGTCTCCTCATGACAGCGATCAGACGAGGAAAGCCGCTTTGAGTGTGGAGCATGCATCTGTGGACATGTACGGATAACATCCGATAGCAAGGGGACCAGTCCTCGTATGATATAGGTCCTCAGGGCGACACATGTACATGTAAATGTCGAATTTCAGTGATATTTGACATTTTGAATACGATGAAAGTCTCCTCATGACCGCGATAAGACGAGGAAAGCCGCTTTGAGTGTAGAGCATGCATCTGTGGACATGTACGGATAACATCCGATAGCAAGGGGACCAGTCCTCGTATGATATAGGTCCTCAGGGCGACACATGTACATGTAAATGTCGAATTTCAGTGATATTTGACATTTTGAATACGATGAAAGTCTCCTCATGACAGCGATAAGACGAGGAAAGCCGCTTTGAGTGTGGAGCATGCATCTGTGGACATGTACGGATAACATCCGATAGCAAGGGGACCAGTCCTCGTATGATATAGGTCCTCAAGGCGACACATGTACATGTAAATGTCGAATTTCAGTGATATTTGACATTTTGAATACGATGAAAGTCTCCTCATGACAGTGATAAGACGAGGAAAGCCGATTTGAGTGTGGAGCATGCATCTGTGGACATGTACGGATAACATCCGATAGCAAGGGGACCAGTCCTCGTATGATATAGGTCCTCAGGGCGACACATGTACATGTAAATGTCGAATTTCAGTGATATTTGACATTTTGAATACGATGAAAGTCTCCTCATGACAGCGATCAGACGAGGAAAGCCGCTTTGAGTGTGGAGCATGCATCTGTGGACATGTACGGATAACATCCGATAGCAAGGGGACCAGTCCTCGTATGATATAGGTCCTCAAGGCGACACATGTACATGTAAATGTCGAATTTCAGTGATATTTGACATTTTGAATACGATGAAAGTCTCCTCATGACAGCGATAAGACGAGGAAAGCCGCTTTGAGTGTTGATCATGCATCTGTGGACATGTACGGATAACATCCGATAGCAAGGGGACCAGTCCTCGTATGATATAGGTCCTGAGGGCGACACATGTACATGTAAATGTCGAATTTCAGTGATATTTGACATTTTGAATACGATGAAAGTCTCCTCATGACCGCGATAAGACGAGGAAAGCCGCTTTGAGTGTAGAGCATGCATCTGTGGACATGTACGAATAACATCCGATAGCAAGGGGACCAGTCCTCGTATGATATAGGTCCTCAGGGCGACACATGTACATGTAAATGTCGAATTTCAGTGATATTTGACATTTTGAATACGATGAAAGTCTCCTCATGACAGCGATCAGACGAGGAAAGCCGCTTTGAGTGTGGAGCATGCATCTGTGGACATGTACGGATAACATCCGATAGCAAGGGGACCAGTCCTCGTATGATATAGGTCCTCAGGGCGACACATGTACATGTAAATGTCGAATTTCAGTGATATTTGACATTTTGAATACGATGAAAGTCTCCTCATGACAGCGATCAGACGAGGAAAGCCGCTTTGAGTGTAGAGCATGCATCTGTGGACATGTACGGATAACATCCGATAGCAAGGGGACCAGTCCTCGTATGATATAGGTCCTCAAGGCGACACATGTACATGTAAATGTCGAATTTCAGTGATATTTGACATTTTGAATACGATGAAAGTCTCCTCATGACAGCGATAAGACGAGGAAAGCCGCTTTGAGTGTGGAGCATGCATCTGTGGACATGTACGGATAACATCCGATAGCAAGGGGACCAGTCCTCGTATGATATAGGTCCTCAAGGCGACACATGTACATGTAAATGTCGAATTTCAGTGATATTTGACATTTTGAATACGATGAAAGTCTCCTCATGACAGTGATAAGACGAGGAAAGCCGATTTGAGTGTGGAGCATGCATCTGTGGACATGTACGGATAACATCCGATAGCAAGGGGACCAGTCCTCGTATGATATAGGTCCTCAGGGCGACACATGTACATGTAAATGTCGAATTTCAGTGATATTAGACATTTTGAATACGATGAAAGTCTCCTCATGACAGCGATCAGACGAGGAAAGCCGCTTTGAGTGTGGAGCATGCATCTGTGGACATGTACGGATAACATCCGATAGCAAGGGGACCAGTCCTCGTATGATATAGGTCCTCAGGGCGACACATGTACATGTAAATGTCGAATTTCAGTGATATTTGACATTTTGAATACGATGAAAGTCTCCTCATGACAGCGATAAGACGAGGAAAGCCGCTTTGAGTGTAGAGCATGCATCTGTGGACATGTACGGATAACATCCGATAGCAAGGGGACCAGTCCTCGTATGATATAGGTCCTCAAGGCGACACATGTACATGTAAATGTCGAATTTCAGTGATATTTGACATTTTGAATACGATGAAAGTCTCCTCATGACAGTGATAAGACGAGGAAAGCCGATTTGAGTGTGGAGCATGCATCTGTGGACATGTATGGATAACATCCGATAGCAAGGGGACCAGTCCTCGTATGATATAGGTCCTCGGGGCGACACATGTACATGTAAATGTCGAATTTCAGTGATATTTGACATTTTGAATACGATGAAAGTCTCCTCATGACAGCGATAAGACGAGGAAAGCCGCTTTGAGTGTGGAGCATGCATCTGTGGACATGTACGGATAACATCCGATAGCAAGGGGACCAGTCCTCGTATGATATAGGTCCTCAAGGCGACACATGTACATGTAAATGTCGAATTTCAGTGATATTTGACATTTTGAATACGATGAAAGTCTCCTCATGACAGTGATAAGACGAGGAAAGCCGATTTGAGTGTAGAGCATGCATCTGTGGACATGTACGGATAACATCCGATAGCAAGGGGACCAGTCCTCGTATGATATAGGTCCTCAGGGTGACACATGTACATGTAAATGTCGAATTTCAGTGATATTTGACATTTTGAATACGATGAAAGTCTCCTCATGACAGCGATCAGACGAGGAAAGCCGCTTTGAGTGTGGAGCATGCATCTGTGGACATGTACGGATAACATCCGATAGCAAGGGGACCAGTCCTCGTATGATATAGGTCCTCAAGGCGACACATGTACATGTAAATGTCGAATTTCAGTGATATTTGACATTTTGAATACGATGAAAGTCTCCTCATGACCGCGATAGGACGAGGAAAGCCGCTTTGAGTGTGGAGCATGCATCTGTGGACATGTACGGATAACATCCGATAGCAAGGGGACCAGTCCTCGTATGATATAGGTCCTCAGGGCGACACATGTACATGTAAATGTCGAATTTCAGTGATATTTGACATTTTGAATACGATGAAAGTCTCCTCATGACAGCGATAAGACGAGGAAAGCCGCTTTGAGTGTAGAGCATGCATCTGTGGACATGTACGGATAACATCCGATAGCAAGGGGACCAGTCCTCGTATGATATAGGTCCTCAGGGCGACACATGTACATGTAAATGTCGAATTTCAGTGATATTTGACATTTTGAATACCTACGATGAAAGTCTCCTCATGACAGCGATCAGACGAGGAAAGCCGCTTTGAGTGTGGAGCATGCATCTGTGGACATGTACGGATAACATCCGATAGCAAGGGGACCAGTCCTCGTATGATATAGGTCCTCAAGGCGACACATGTACATGTAAATGTCGAATTTCAGTGATATTTGACATTTTGAATACGATGAAAGTCTCCTCATGACAGCGATCAGACGAGGAAAGCCGCTTTGAGTGTGGAGCATGCATCTGTGGACATGTACGGATAACATCCGATAGCAAGGGGACCAGTCCTCGTATGATATAGGTCCTCAAGGCGACACATGTACATGTAAATGTCGAATTTCAGTGATATTTGACATTTTGAATACGATGAAAGTCTCCTCATGACAGTGATAAGACGAGGAAAGCCGATTTGAGTGTGGAGGTTGCATCTGTGGACATGTACGGATAACATCCGATAGCAAGGGGACCAGTCCTCGTATGATATAGGTCCTCAGGGCGACACATGTACATGTAAATGTCGAATTTCAGTGATATTTGACATTTTGAATACGATGAAAGTCTCCTCATGACAGCGATCAGACGAGGAAAGCCGCTTTGAGTGTGGAGCATGCATCTGTGGACATGTACGGATAACATCCGATAGCAAGGGGACCAGTCCTCGTATGATATAGGTCCTCAAGGCGACACATGTACATGTAAATGTCGAATTTCAGTGATATTTGACATTTTGAATACGATGAAAGTCTCCTCATGACAGCGATCAGACGAGGAAAGCCGCTTTGAGTGTGGAGCATGCATCTGTGGACATGTACGGATAACATCCGATAGCAAGGGGACCAGTCCTCGTATGATATAGGTCCTCAGGGCGACACATGTACATGTAAATGTCGAATTTCAGTGATATTTGACATTTTGAATACGATGAAAGTCTCCTCATGACCGCGATAAGACGAGGAAAGCCGCTTTGAGTGTAGAGCATGCATCTGTGGACATGTACGGATAACATCCGATAGCAAGGGGACCAGTCCTCGTATGATATAGGTCCTCAGGGCGACACATGTACATGTAAATGTCGAATTTCAGTGATATTTGACATTTTGAATACCTACGATGAAAGTCTCCTCATGACAGCGATCAGACGAGGAAAGCCGCTTTGAGTGTGGAGCATGCATCTGTGGACATGTACGGATAACATCCGATAGCAAGGGGACCAGTCCTCGTATGATATAGGTCCTCAAGGCGACACATGTACATGTAAATGTCGAATTTCAGTGATATTTGACATTTTGAATACGATGAAAGTCTCCTCATGACAGTGATAAGACGAGGAAAGCCGATTTGAGTGTGGAGCATGCATCTGTGGACATGTACGGATAACAGCCGATAGCAAGGGGACCAGTCCTCGTATGATATAGGTCCTCAGGGCGACACATGTACATGTAAATGTCGAATTTCAGTGATATTTGACATTTTGAATACGATGAAAGTCTCCTCATGACAGCGATCAGACGAGGAAAGCCGCTTTGAGTGTGGAGCATGCATCTGTGGACATGTACGGATAACATCCGATAGCAAGGGGACCAGTCCTCGTATGATATAGGTCCTCAAGGCGACACATGTACATGTAAATGTCGAATTTCAGTGATATTTGACATTTTGAATACGATGAAAGTCTCCTCATGACAGCGATAAGACGAGGAAAGCCGCTTTGAGTGTGGAGCATGCATCTGTGGACATGTACGGATAACATCCGATAGCAAGGGGACCAGTCCTCGTATGATATAGGTCCTCAGGGCGACACATGTACATGTAAATGTCGAATTTCAGTGATATTTGACATTTTGAATACGATGAAAGTCTCCTCATGACCGCGATAAGACGAGGAAAGCCGCTTTGAGTGTGGAGCATGCATCTGTGGACATGTACGGATAACATCCGATAGCAAGGGGACCAGTCCTCGTATGATATAGGTCCTCAGGGCGACACATGTACATGTAAATGTCGAATTTCAGTGATATTTGACATTTTGAATACGATGAAAGTCTCCTCATGACAGCGATCAGACGAGGAAAGCCGCTTTGAGTGTGGAGCATGCATCTGTGGACATGTACGGATAACATCCGATAGCAAGGGGACCAGTCCTCGTATGATATAGGTCCTCAAGGCGACACATGTACATGTAAATGTCGAATTTCAGTGATATTTGACATTTTGAATACGATGAAAGTCTCCTCATGACAGTGATAAGACGAGGAAAGCCGATTTGAGTGTGGAGCATGCATCTGTGGACATGTACGGATAACATCCGATAGCAAGGGGACCAGTCCTCGTATGATATAGGTCCTCAGGGCGACACATGTACATGTAAATGTCGAATTTCAGTGATATTTGACATTTTGAATACGATGAAAGTCTCCTCATGACAGCGATAAGACGAGGAAAGCCGCTTTGAGTGTGGAGCATGCATCTGTGGACATGTACGGATAACATCCGATAGCAAGGGGACCAGTCCTCGATTGATATAGGTCCTATTTAACTAATATGTTTTAAAACTATCAAACATCGGACCAGTCCTCGCTTGAAGTAGGTCCCATTTAACTAATAATTTTTGAAACCATTGAAATTAAGCCGGAGGAGCTAGTCTTCATAATGTTAATGCAAAATTGATTTATTGAAATATATTAATGAATAAGAATTGATTTTGTTTAAACATGTAGAAGTGTATTCTAATGAACTTTAATAAACGACGTCATAAATGGTAGCGAATGAGGATGCGAGGATTGATTGACGAATTACAATCCGAGGATTTGCATCCGATGAAGGAGTTGTATACGTGCATTAGGTCACGTGTAATAAATACCAATGAAGGAAATAATGCGCCTAGTTATTAGTTGAAGATATTTTTGATGATTTGTTTCATTATATTTATGTGTGAATATGATAAATACTTCAAATATCAATTTAATGATGCAAGGATTTCACATGACAAATGTATTTGCATGATGAAATGTACTGGTATATAATTGACATATGTGTAGTTTTGTAAATGATTTCTCTGAATGATGAAGTTTTCTGTCTATTACTCTTGGTGAGGCGTATAATATTCTTCAATATCTGTAAAAGGTTACTGTAAAAGTTTCTCAGTCATAAAGAGACTCCTATTCACGAAGTACATCACAAAACATGTCAGAATGGGTCTTGACTCGTTGATTTGTCTTGCTTTGTATTACAAATTTTTTGAGTGATTTCAATGCAAGCTTTTTTCCTGCCATAAGTGTCTCCAAAACATTCAATACAGCAAAGCCTCCATTTTTTTTGTTTCATGCACCATAGACAATTTCTAGTCTTAATCCTTAATTTCTAAACGTCTTAATTCTTAAGTCTTCTATTTCTCTTAGGTCTTAATTTCTAGTATTGGAGATATAGCCGGTGCAATAGCTACTGCCAAAAATTTACTGTATTCTGATTGCCACCGAAATCGAATGAACATGCAATAGTAATCAATGTCAAATTAATGGCAATAGTTAACCCCGGATGAACCAGCACAATTAGAGTCATGCGGCTATTACTATGGCTGAGCCGGCAGCAAGCACTAGAAGTGACCGGTAACGGATCCAGGGGGAGGGAGTTCATGGCGTTAAAGTGGTTGAAGCCCATGCTGGTTCAGGTAGGTCCAAGCTTAGCTATTTTATAGAAGTCTGGGACTTAAGTTTGGAATCATGTTCAGCAAGGCTGGTTTCAAACAAGCAAAAGTCAGAATACAAATCTGATAAAGTACAAACAACTCGAAATACAGAAGGTAGTAGAACCAAACTTCACATAGCACTTAACCACACCCTATGATATAGCGCAATACAAAATTGAGACCAGTCCTGCACAAAAAACACGCTCATGGGAAACATTCATTTTCATTAAAAATTAATTCAATTTCATGGGATCACCAGATACCAATCAAAAACAAGCATCAAGATATTCAGTTAAATCACGCAACCAATGCCACAAACCAATGTTCATGATCCCAATGGATGCGAAATTCAGTCCCCACCTCCTCCATGCCCTGCAACGGCCACAGCAAGCTCTCAAAGTTGACCTATTTTCACGGATTTTACTAAATTTGACCATCTCCTCTCTACTAATTTTAAGCATAGCCATAGCGGCCAAGATCAGGGTATCCGGGGCTTTTCCGTCAGAAAATTCCAGGACCATTTCAGAACATTTTCAACATTCCTATGAATTATCCTCAAAATTACTGTTAATGATCTTTCTTAATCATGTGTTCGAAAATGTTCCGGTGTGCATTAGTGAAGGAATCGTCATCACATTAACATGAGTCCTTCTTTTCACTACAAGCATACCCATCATTGGCATTTATTATTTGTGTTATGAATGTTTGTCCAATATTTTTTGACCGTAAACGTGTGTGACTTATGAATGATCAAAACAATGTTAACGATGTTTCTTCTCATAATGATAGCCGATTCAGCTGATGGATAATCAAGTCGAGTGATTGCTCTAAATCATTGGACGCATTGTCATGGCTTAAAGCAATGATATCAATGCAAAATTGGTTTAGTACATATGAAATGTTGAGGAAGATTGAGTGTGTTACCATTATAAAATCTATATAAGCTAAATCAGCAGTTGAGCGTCATAAACACGCAAATGCCGTCTATGGTCATGATCCGGTTGAGTTCATCTAAAGCAACTGGCAGAAAGCTATTGGAATCGATATTTTCTAACGCTAATTGCTATTGCTTGAGAAAATAAAAAGCTAGCCGAAGTTCTTCGAACGAAGGCACAAAATTTTAAATTAAAAAAATTTGAAATATTCGGCGTACCTGCATCTTCTGTGATCGAAAGTTTATGTATATAATGGAGTATCCGAGAGTTATACTTATAGTCGCACGCACGCGTGCATTCTATCTCCGGTCTTGATTAACTTTCAGATTCATATACGCCTACCTAGATATCACCTCTAGCTCTAACCTGTAGCTGAACCCATTTTTACGGTGCATGTATTTTCCTTATACCGTGTATCGCATTATGTTTTGACATAGGGCCTATAGGCTAAAAGCGGTGGATTTCCTAAACCTCACTCTTCAAAGTTAGTGAATAACGCTTGTCTTAGCATTATGCAATTTCATGCACGCAAGGCATATATAGTACTCATTGCATTTCATTTAATCGCGGTGAATTCAACCTGCTTTTTCAACGCAGCTTTTTTGTACCGAATATATATTTGATAGTTTTATCTGCATAGTATCACAACATGGTATTAAGCTTCTCGCTTAATCATGAATATAAATTTGCCTTCGATATGTAAAGATTCGATATATTATTATACAAAACAAAACTGCTTTACAGATGAACTTTTAGCAGCATTAACACAGTAGACCTACTGTCACTTTACACGAGCTTTTACATAGCATTTGGAAAAAAATTTACTTTACATTCTTTTCCAGAGAGCCAAGAGGTCTTCGTATAATACCAAAAGAAGATATTTTGTAGAACAGTTGATAATTCTGAGAAACATATCAGCGTCTGTATCATCAATCGTTTTTTAATAAGTCGAGCTGCTATTGCCGATAAAAGTAATGATATCTGCTAGGTCTAAATTTTCGCCTAATCAGCCTCATTTGGGAGCAAATCCTTTAGTCCCTAAAACTTGATATTAGACGCTTTTATAAAGGGTTCAAAAGAAAAGATTCTTCGGGTACTTCCAAGCGATTATTATTGTGTGTCGCAATAATAATCGCTTGGAAGTACCCGAAGAATCTTTTCTTTTGAACCCTTTATATTATGGAACCGGGTACGTGGAGGACTCGGCCTCAGGGCCATATCACTTAGACGCTTTTGAAAATACATCATTTTCTAACAAACTTATGAACATTTTCACTATGAAATTGTTTTACTAAACCTTCATAATACTTCAGAAAATTGATTGTCTAGATGACATGAATATTGAACAGGAAAATGGATGTATTTATATCACGTCTGAAAATTTAGCAACTGAAATATAAAAACGTTTAACCCATCAAGGTCCATTGATCCATATTTGGACAAAATGTTTAAATGTTTCTTAAAAAGAATTCTTGCATTATATTTAGCCATACTAGAATGTTTCCGGAAAAGAATGACTGCAAAAGCATATTTTCGTACATTTTTGTTTTACTTCATCGATGATCATGCTACATGAACGTTTTGAAAAATTGAAATTCTGATCATTTTTCGATGCTTGGTGATCTCTTCGGATATGTTTCGTAAAAGTAAGTTACTTGATTATTTTTTGTTCTGATGTATTTATCTTACCCTGATGTAGATACTGAGACAGCTTTTACTTCCTAAAAACTGCTATTTCTGATCGTAATTGATAATTTATCTAAATTGTCCGATGTCGGAACAATGGGCCGTTGTGTGTTACTATTTTCATTCGTGTTTCCAGCATGCCTTCTACCTGAGGATGTCGCAGCCGCTATTCTAGACTGCAGTGATGACGAAGATTGTGATGTAGTCGTCATTCCACCTGATAATAATTGCAATTCTGACGAAGAGCAGTTGATGATGAAAACTTAGACAATGTTGAAACAAGTGATATTTGCGGAACTTACGAGATACATTATAGTGAGTAAATATTTTAGTGTCATAGAACCAACCTAAATTAGATGTGTACTTGACACAGTACTTTGCCTACCTCAGACATGGCAAACTAGCAGAAATAGCATATTCAAAAGTTTAAAACTTATTTAAAGAAAATGTTTCTCAGCGGTGTCGAACCACTCACCTGAGAGGAGCCTGTTAGAGCACTTAGCCCCTGGACTACTGTCTCACGCCAACAACGGATTCAGCACATCAATTTTGTTGCAGCCATATATATCTAAAAATAAACCTCCACGTGCGCGAGTTGTCTTGCTCATATTTTGACCTGCACTGAAGACATGTGACTGAAGATTGTGCGCTTGTTTCGCTTGCACCGAATGAATGAAATCCTTTCTAGTTGTTCTCAGATGCATGTAGGCTACTATGCAAGCATGGTCTACATGTACTTGTTCTATAACTTTGAATGCGGATGCTAGTCAAATATAGTACATGCTGTGCTGCAATAAATCAGTGAAACTTTCTCTATTTTTACTTTTAGCAATCAATGATCACGTATTCTGTTGCATTTCAGATACCAACGATGAACCTGCTGCTCCCACAACTTCGAAAAGAAGGAAGAGGGAGCTACCAAAATGGAAGGAGAATATGGACACGTTCGTTGACCGTATACCAGAAAGACATCAAGGCACACATATTGTGGAAGACTTTCCTGAGCTTGCCAACCTGTCTGTCGAGAAAATTTTTAAGAAAATGTTCCAATCCGATATTGTTGAATTGGCTGCCGTTGAAACAAATCGCTATGCAAATCAAAAGAATGACCATGCCTTCGTCACGACACCTAATGAAATATGGAGATTCATCGGCATACTCATCCTAAGTGGCTTTAATATCAGGAGAAACCAGCGGCATTACTGGGAGACATCTTCAATGGTTAGTTGTCCTATTGTTCAAAATGCTATGTCCAGAGAGCATTTCAAAAAATTGAAGTCATATTTCCACTTTGTAAATAACGATGTTATTTCTTTGAATGAAGCGAATTCAAAGAATAGAATGTTCAAACTTCAGCCAGTTATTGATCTCCTAAACAAAGCTTGGATTCAGTTTGGCACCTTTGAGCAGGATGTCTGTATAGATGAGCAAATGGTTCCTTACTATGGACACAGCTCGATCAAACAGTTCATGAGGGGAAAACCTGTGCGATACGGATACAAAATTTGGATGCTGTGTTCATCCAGTGGTTACTGCTATCAGTTCGATGTCTACTGTGGAAAGAAGGCCAGAAATAGCAATGGACATACTGATCTTCCGTTGGGATCCAAAGTCGTTTTAGATTTACTTGAATGTGTGCCTGACAAGAGAGCAATCAATGTTTGTTTCGATATCTTCTTCACGAACTATCAACTCCTCAAACTACTGAAAGATGTTGACATTCAAGCAACAGGAACAGCAGGAGTAGATAGAATGCAATTGGGATCCAGGGGACTTCTGCCAAAAGATGCCGCTCGAGGTGATTATGTGTACCTATCAGATGGAAATGTGAACATGGTGCAATGGAAGGATTGCAAAAATGTGTACGTTGCCTCAAATTATGATATAGTGTCTCCAACAAAGTCATGTCAACGAAGGGTAGTTGGACAAAAAGAAAAGATCAGTGTTGATCAACCGCGGATGATTGCGACATACAATGCACGAATGGGCGGGGTCGACTTGCTGGAAAAATTGATCAGCCTGTACCGCATTCGTCTGTATTCAAAGAAGTGGTACTGGAGACTGATCAACAACTTCGTCAGCATTTCTTGTGTAAATGCGTGGAGATTGTATCTCAATTTACACAACATCCAACCACAAAAGTTTCCCTTGCTGCAGTTTCTCCGGGAAATTTCTCAGACACTTCTTCTCTCGACAAAAAAGCCACTGACAGGCCCTCAAGCAAAATTGCCGGAATGCATTCGATTCGATGTACTGGATCATTGGCCTATGGAAAAGCAGCCTCAGAGACGATGTGCACTTTGTAATAAGAACACTACATGCAAATGTGAAAAGTGCGATAAAAACTTGCACATCGGCGCCTGCTTCAAAGATTACCACATGAAGTGATGTTGCTGTCTTAGTATAATTTTTTGACTGAATAGACTCACTGGAACTCTTTCTATCAATATCTGTAACGTTTCCACATAGAAGAACTTACACAGTCCACTTTAAACATTTCTGATGATTGAATGTAAAATTATACGTGAAGGCCCATTGTTCCAAATATGGACAATCGTGTAAATCGCAACTAATTGTACAAATACCTCAAATTTCAGTCTTTTCATGTTTTACAGGACCTAAATTGATAGTAACCAAGGAATCTTTTATTAATTCACAATGGTTCACATGACGGGCCTTGATGGGTTAATTAGGGAACAATAGTTAAAGCGAGACAAAACTTTATAAAACATAGCCATGATATTTAATGAATGTCCGTCGAAATTTCAATAACTTACTAATTGCAAATCTCAAATTGACTCGGGCATGACTGCAACTTTCAATAGGAAGTTGTGTCGATGTTGAGAGATGTGAACTAGGCCTGCTGATGATTCTTGATATTGGAGGAAATAGCTGCTATTCAGGTCTGTTCCCACTTTTCAACTGAGGATGCAACTCAATATTTAATTATTCTATTTACACAAACGTAGCCATTCTTGAAACAAAAAAGCCGTCATAGAATTTCTATATAAATGAATTTAGGATTTTCAGAATATTATTAATAACACTTGATGATCATGTACCATCTGGCTCAGAATGACACTGTTTCGAAGAGGGCACTTTGGCGTTCCTATGCGTTCCACAACAAGGGCAGGTAGGAACTCCGTCCTCAAGCGTCCCCCCTCCGACGAAAGCCGTGGTTTGTACAGATAAAGTGATTTCAAAATTCAAACTCCTTCCACTTCAAAATACAAATTCAAATACTAAGATTTGGTGCAAGTATTGATGTTACCAAGTTAGGGAATTTATCTAGCAACTTCCAGCATTTTCTCTACACGAACAACCGGTAAAACCGGAAAATACCGATTTCATCGAAAAATGAAGAGTTATCATAAAATGACGGTGCTGCATGGATAATGAGTTTGTACAGTTCTACAATCGTTGAAATAGTATTCCACTAATCGTATCTGAGTTTTAACACACACACTTTCCCAACACGCCGGTAGATACAGGTTATTATGCAAGAATCCAGCCAGAGATATATGTGCACGTTAAGCCAGAGATGAACATGAATGCAAGGAAATATATCAAAATATTTCATCAATTTATCCAGAGTGAATACGAGGTTGGTTGATCGGTGGGCATAGCATTATTCTAGTGAAAATTACATAATTCCAGCGAAGAAAGATCAATTTCCGCTTTGGTGTGCTACAGAAAATCAATGAATGCTATGCTTGTTTTTGATTGGTATTTGATGATCCCATGAAATTGAATTTATTTTTAATGACAATGAATGCTTCCCATGAGCGTGTTTTTTTGTGTAGGACTGGTCTCAATTTTGTATTGCGCTATATCATAGGGTGTGGTTAAGTGCTGTATGAAGTTTGCTTCTACTACCCTCTATATTTCCAGACTTATGGATGTGTTAGTACTTTATCAATTTTGCACTCTGACTTTGCTTGTTGTTTATAACCAGCCCGAAATGGCTTAGGGCTTCAGCAATTACATTTGCAATTTACTAGTATCGATTCTGCTGAATTATATTAAGAACAAGGCCTGCAGCTTCGTATTATGAAAGGAAAATCATGTCATGGCATTCACTTAAAGCCTGGAACAGTCACGTTTTTTCACAACCGCAACCTACCATCTTTAAGTCACTTTTCTTTACCTGAAATCCTTTAATACATGACATAGTGGAGGAATCTCAGCAATGCTGATGTGGACATCTACCCCAACATCAGACAGCCCATCCTGGTTGGATGCGTCTCTCCAATTCTCCAAAATTCCTCAGAATCAGAGAGAGACCGTTTTATGGCTTCAGACATCCGAAGGCGCATCTCTTGTGCACCATCTCCGAGGAATGATTGGTAGACTGACAATCGTGGCAAAAAACAGTGGAAGATATGAAGACGTGTGAAATTTGGAAATCAAGGATATCTGTGATCAGCACAAAATATCGATGGTAGCTCTTATCCTTCGAAGTAGAAATCATTCGATGTCTTTGTCGAGTACTTAAATGGGATCAGGACAAATAAGTTGCTTACAAAGTTTAGCATACTAAAATAAGCAAGTTTTGAAATCTTTGAATACCGGTATTACACAGTATTTCATGATGGTCGTTAATTACACAGAAGCGTTCAGTTTTCCAACCGAAATTTTTTATTGAGCGGCTCATGAGGGCAAATCCGAGACGGCTCGTCTGTCAATCGATGTCGCTTGAGTGATAGGTGAGACACCATAATCTACAAGCAACATTGTGGAAAAAGGAAAAGGATGCTTGCGGGGATTTGAATTCAAGAATGGTTTTGCAGTTAACAGATAATTATTTTCAAGAAACTGAAGTTAGCAGTAGTTCTGGCAGTAGATTTTTAGAAATAATTTTTTTCAATCCGGATTTTCCACATGCCTGATGAAAAATGATCTAGAAATTTGTTCATCACATCAGCTTTCAAAAATTCCTCTCGGATCAGGGTAAAATATTAATAAAAAAATTCACTGAGAGATTAACTAATGCTTTCATGATCATATTCACGATTTTGTTCATACCAAAAAAACACGGATTCCTTTTCCAAGAGCCATTCGAGAATTTGTTCAACACACTTGGAGTCCCTCCCAGCCCTACAATACTCGCTACTATAGCATAAACATAAAATAAATCAACGACATTGTCATTTTTTCACTAATTGCTGCTTCCTGACGCCAAACAACACTTTGTTCACACCAAACAACCACGAATTCCCATTATAAGAATCATTCCAGAATTTGTTGGACTCCCTCACACCCCTGCAAGCCCTAGTTACTTCTTGTTCGTATTCAGGAAGTGTCAGTAAGTGAAAAATGACAATGTCGTCTTGCTGGGCTGTGAGGTAGTCCCAATGTGATGAACAAATTTTGGAATTGTTCTTAGAATAGGAATGCGTAGTTGTTTGGTGTGAACAAAATCGTAAATATGATCAGGAAAGCATCAGTTAATCTCTCCGTGCATTTTTTGATTAAAATTTGAAATTTTACTCATCCGAGAGGAACTTTTGAAGACTGATGAACAAATTATTTCTAAAAATCCACTGCCAGATCTAGTGCTAACTTCAGCGACTTTTATTTTCACATTTTTGTGTCAGCGTGAGGCATGATGGGAAGGTATTAAAAAAATGAAGTTTTCGAAATGCAATGAAAGTGAAGAAACAATAGACCCAATATCAGGCTTTCTTGACACTTTTTTGATTTTCATATTTTGATGTACTTGTGTAGGGAAGCAACTCGCACTCAATGTAAAGATGCGTCGTGACATACACACGCACATGTACATTGTACATTGATCGCACTTTTTTATTTTGTCAACCCCCTCCGCGCCGAAAAGCTGGATCCGCCTCTGACTAAGATGCGAGTCAATCTTTGACAACATATATTTACTGTCATTTTTAGTGTTACTGAAGTCTCTGTTAGCTAGGAAACAAGTTTGCTTCGAACAAAATTTCTCCAGCTAAAACATTAAGGAGACGAAGTAAAGGAGAAAGTCCGAAAACATGACCAAGCAAGACGAAGCAAGAAAAAGGTGCGTGTCGATACATAGGCCTATTCTAATTCCTGATTCTCGTTATATTGAGTAATTGTTTTTGGAGCTGAAACAGGTGAGCCGTGGTAACATGGCCATCAGAAGAAAATTGCATCGGCTCAGTGTTGTAGCAGGATTTAGTGTGTTCTCACCTGAATGATGTTAGTCATCCTGTGTCCTAGCTCTAATTGGTCGAATTCCTTTTCAATTACCTTCATGAGATCGAATAAGTTTCGAATGTCATCTCGGTCAGTCACTTGTCTCTCGGTCAATCTGGATGCTTTCACAGGGAAATGACTTCCAGCCTGCATAGCAGTCGGCTAGTTGCTCGCATTTCCTATTTTCGGGTAAATTCGAAGTTGAGTGGGTGTTCCCGAATAGCCGGCGATGGATTATTACTATGTCCAAGATCAATTTGGTATCGAGATGAAAGGGGCAATTAAATACATGTGAGAGATGCGGTGGAACCTGGAGATTACGGGTATCTAGAAGAAGTCATCTCATGACATATCCTGGAATCTTGTGAAACATAGCATAGGCCTATTGTCCTGAAATCTATCATTTCAGTTTCCTTCCTTAAAATAGGCCCTACTACGTAATCTTCTACAGACATGATTTTTCGGGTCAAAGTATGTGGCTCCCTAGTTCCGAAAAATCATGCGATAAGTTCGCTGAGACTTTAACCCTAGAATGCATGATCTTTTTTTCTCCGTTTCTGCATAGTGTGGGTCTCTGAGACCCATGCCCCATAAAGGTAGTCCTGTGCGTTTAAATACATGTAATAACAAGTTTTTATTATTGATGTAGCTTGATGATCCATTTAGTCAAATCGGCAATGTACAAAAACTGATCAATGGTGTAAATAAATGCTCATATCAGGCCTATAATGTCTCTGTACATACATGTATGTATACTTGGCAAATACGAAAAATTCAACGTTTAGCACGAATCACATTTGAATTGAGAATGTTGCAAACACAGGGGAGTCTGACAGATACAGCATAAGTATTTGGTCTTTCTGTCAACCTTTGACTTCCAACATTCAGAGCATCTGACTCGCCTGACTGAAGAGAGAGCTGGATGAGGATTTGAATCCACGCTGCTCTGTCTCAGCATTTGACGTCTGGAATTCCGGTAGTCAGCAGAAAGATTAGTTCCCAAAGAAATCAGAAATAGTCTCCGTCGATGACTTCTGCGTCGATTCTCCTCTGGAAATACCTCGCTGTAAAGAACAAAGGCGTTAAGACAGGCAATGTCGAGCAAATTGCAGAAAACCGTGACGTGCCATCTTTTTGACTTGTATTTCACTGAGTAATTTCCAACCATTCTGTCCATCACATCAACTCCGCCCTTCGTTTGGTTATAATAGTGAATAATATTCGGTAATTTTCTCGGATGGGATTCCTGAATGGATGAACACTTGTAAGTTGATGACAAGACCATCACAACCTTGTTTTTCTTCGCCTTGTAGGAAACGAGTTGAATTGGATTGCGGTCACTTGTCGTAAACAGAAATTTGCTGGAATAGAGCTCTCTGCCTTGATGATTCCTCACTGTGCCCAGTAAAGTGAGATCACGCTTCTTTAGTTCTCTGGCTAAGGAGATGCTCGTGAAGAAATTATCTGTGGTGACATTTCTTCCTGATGGGACAGAATGAGTGGCCTGTAAAACAACATGTTCTCCCAAACCACGATCACCGCGATTGTTGACTGTGTCTTTTCCGGTATACATAGTTACATAAGAAACATAATAGGTTTCCGAATCAGCGAGGATCCAGAATTTCAGTCCATACTTAGCCGGTTTGCTTGGCATGTACTGGATGTATTGGCACCGGCCTTTGAAAGGATATAACTCTTCATCTACGGTAACGCATTCTCCATGGTTGTAGCACTTTTGGCTGTTGGTGACTACGCCATCAATGAGTAAGCGAACAGCTGCAAGTCGATCATTTCGCAATCTTGTCATTCTTGTGGCCCTGTTGTCGAATCTCATCATTCTTCGAATTTCTTCAAACCGATTTATGGACATAGTTTCTCTAAATATGTCACGACCTGTCTCTTTATTCCATAACTCGCGCAACTCTTCATTCTTGCTTTTGAAAACACCACGTAGAATACATAGACCTATGTACGCTTCCATTTCCGCCGATGAAATCGCCTTCCAGTCACTTCCCTTCACCCTTTGGCCCTCACGGTTTGTTTCAATAACCATGGTGGATAGCATATCCTGATCGAAAATAACTTTGAAAGCGGATATATGAATTCTCTGGGATGCGAAAGCAGTAATTCCGGGTCGTATTTGCATAACATTTCCTGAATGCAGTCTTCCAATGAATGTAGGGTGTCCATCAGTCCAAATTTCTCCAGATGGCGATACGAAATTCCTAGTTTCAGCGGCATGCAATTCACTGGCTTCTTCTTCGTCTTCACTTTCTCCTTCTTCAACTTCATCGTTAGCGATAGGGAAGGCCATGATTTCTTCCTCGATGTCTGACACATTCTCCATTTCTCCTTCATCTTCGCTGCTTTCACTACTAGATTGAATCAAAACAGCAGCACGTTCAGCGGTGAACCGTCTCTTCATTACGACAACTACGAAGGAAAGTGTAGTAAGCTATGATTCTACACACTTTCAGAGGCGTCGGTATGACGTAGTAGCATCTATCCATATAGAAAAGGTCACTGAATCACTCAGAGTGTTAAATCTGCCATTTGTAGGTCATACAAATGCATTATATGAACGGGAGAAAATGCAAGTATTGTACATAAATGGCTCTATCTTTTGAACCACTGGCCCGATTGATTTCATATTTGAAATACTGATGATTCAGGGCGAGAGCATCATTTCTTCTATTCATGCAACCCTAACATTCTCAAAACTAAGAAAGTTAGTCAGCGCGCGAAAATTAGTAACTCGATAAAAATCAAAGTATTTTCTTAATTTTTATCGAGTTACTTATTTTTGCGCGCTGACTAACTTTTTTAGTTTTAAGAATGTTAGGGTTGCATGAATAGAAGAAATGATGCTCTCGCCCTGAATAATCAGTATTTCAAGTATGAAATCAATCGGGCCAGTGGTTCAAAAGATAGAGCCATTTACAATACTTGCATTTTCTCCCGTTCATATAATGCATTTGTATGGCCTACAGACACGAGTCCTTCTCTCTCTAGTTGTCCATGGATATATATCTCTATCTATCAGGCAGTCAGCACATTGCTTGTTTGTTATCGAGGCACAGCAGGAAGTTGTAGCAATCGATGCCACACACTCACACAGTGCATACACGCACGCATTCAGCAAGATATTGCAGCAAAGACAGTTTATTTTGAGAAGAAGAATGCTTATAATAACGGTCATGTAGGTTTGGGTCTCAGGGACCCATTCATGCAGTAACGGAGACATGCCTGAAAAACAGCTTTCGGTCTAGACACATTAATTAACTCATACACGTTTGGATAGGTATAGCTAAATGAGACAAAGTCATGAAATTAAAAGGCATTCGGTTAAATACTTTCAGTGCAACACACGTTTATATCTTGTGTTGGATCTCACAGACCCACTCATGCAGTCTAGGGTTAATCGTTACTTCGAAAAATTCAGTGTGTATAACTCGGGAAAAATTAAGGAATTTTAAAATTGGGAGCAGTAAAGATTAAATATATCTATGACTGATGACAAAATAAACAAAATTGCCTACTGTACAACAACAAAAAGTAGAAATTCCATGTTTTTGATATAGGCATCACTTTTTATATCGTTTGAAGATTTGATCAATAAGTGCAAATTTGCAAGAAAAGTATGGTCATAGGTCAAGCATTTATAATTTTAATTTTGAAACATTGTACGTCTGCTTCACTAATTTTCAGCAGTTTGTATAGACAAGGAGGCCAGTTTTGCTTTTATGAGCTTCCTTAGTTTGCTGCTGCGCTTTTCTCCAAAGCTGCGACCAGATCCACTCTGATGGGTGGGGAAAGCTGCTTTGAAAATGTCCTGACGGAATGTGCATGCGCAGTCGAGGAAATCTGGATCCTTGGCATTAGGACGGATGCTTCGTTTTCTCATCCGACCCACGCCGTTGATGTGAGCTTGATCAGATTGATCGGTCAATGGACAAGTTGCCTCTGGAGATTATTCAGCAGGTTCAGGACTCCCACGCCTTGCGCGTTTATAAATAGTAGTTGGCTGATTAGGACTCTGATGACAGTCTGAAATCTGAGATGCTACGAAACTCACGTAAAATTCATCGCGGATAAATAGATGTTCATTGTTCACAGAAGGTATTGAACTGAAGACAGGGCGATGACAAGATACCTGAATTCTAGATTTCTTGGTCATGCTGATACATCTGAGATGCACAAAGCTCTTGAGGGATTGGTCGATGGCCTAGACAATTCTAAGCTCCTGCAGGTGGTAATGGATGGTCCAAATGTCGATATCGCAACTTTTGATAAGGCATCCACCTGTCACCGCTACCTAGCACCCGCACATATGCTTCTTTTACCAACCTTTTCAATTCGCATTTTGATTAGTCTACATAGATAAGTCTACGGTACTTAATAACCAAAATAATTATCACCTAAAAAGTCAAATCCTACCTGCCTAACGCTTTATTGCATTTCCAAATTCTACAGATGTTCCTTCTTCATCTGTGATTTCATGTACATCGCATATAAGAGTATGGCAGTATATTTGGCATCAGGAGTTCGATTCTCCGCTCAAAGTGCTAAAGTGAGCCTGGGGGATGCTAATGCTGACCGTGCTAATATGTGCTTTTCATTGCTAGTGTGTTCAAAGTAGTGAGATAATCCAACATACTCGAAACTAAAGAAACATCTCATTGTTGAAATGCTTTCCTGTGGTTTTATCGATGTAGAAAGTGTTTGGGACTGTCATAGCTTCATCACATCATTCATCGGAAAATTTAGTTGAATTTTGATTCAAGTGGAGAACATCTTATAGCAGGATTTGGTAAGTGATGAACATTTATATCATGCGTCTTAATGAAAAGTACAGTGTACATGCAATGAAGGCTGAACTACGTTGCGTGACAGAAACATGCGCTGATGTTTTAATAAAACTACAATTAAGACTGAACTGTGATGCGTGACAGAAAACACTCATCTAATCAATAGCCATTGTTAAATATTTAAATCGATCTTGATCTCAAACAGATTTCTACGTGTATGTGCCTTTTCTTGCATGAACATATGAAGATACCGTTTATCCTTTTGCACAGGATCAACGTTTGTTTAAGTTTGGACATCGTAGAATTGCAAATTTTGCTGTCGTTTTGATATAAGTCGTAGCTGCATGATGAAGCACCAAGAAAAAATCGTAAATTGTTGAAATGGTTCGTTGTGGACGTAGCATGCGCAATGTTGTTAAAGAGTCAATGTTTGAATGTATCATGTAGGCTAGCTGATTGGAATTGGTGGGCGCGTTGGTGTGAAGAAGCAAAGTTGTAAGGATCTGGATGACCAAATTTCAGAAGACAAGTGATAGTCACAGATTGAAAGCTGGTCATTCCAGCGAAGAGAAATCGGTTTCAGATAGTTTCACGTCTAGCAAAAGGCTGGAGATTTGCTGTTGGTATCAACTGGTTCTTTAGAGCTGCATATCAACGTCTGAAAGAAGCGGGATTTAAATCCTACAGACTGTACGCATACCTCTCAATAGCTTTTTGAATTTTAATGGATTTATGCGGACATTTTCTAGTCCGGGAGCTAGCGTGAGGATGAATGAACACATTTCAGGTCACACATCGGAGGATAGTCAGTTATCAACGATGAGGATCGATTTTCCTTCTCGTGTCATTTCTTTGTCAAATTTTTGCATATAGTCATCGAAGACATTGCTGATCATCCACGATCATCTGTTCTTTGATGAAAAATCCTCCGTTATTGCTCTCTTTTGATTACGTGGAGAGAGTCGATTTTGGGGTTTTCGATACCAAACGGCTATCCTCTTCTACATATAATCAAAGAAAGATCTTCTGTTCGCTTTGTAAGTGACAGGCAACTTTCTGATCCTAGAGAAACATCGACGTTTTTCGAATAGGCTGATATCAAAGAGCCTCCTTTTATGAGAACCGTCCATGTTTGCCATTACCATTATAGTCATCTGCTGTTTGCTTTGTTTTCTTCCAATGCATTTGTTGGCTTTTGATGCTAACATCGAATCTGAAAGCAATTGCGAAAGACAAAGGAGTTTCCCCGATTAACCAAATTCAATGGCACTCTATGGCATTCTATGACACGCAATGGGAGTGCCATAGCACACCTCACCATTCAATCGAAGTCAGTTGGATCCAATTGCACTGGAAATGGGAAAATATGAATGCCATAGAAGCTATCCAAAAGAAGCAAACGCGCAGCGACAGTTTTGACTCCGTAATTTGACTTTGTCCAATGATATTGCAACATTTGTATGTTCAGTATAATTTCAGATGCCTTTGGCATGTGCAACAGTCATTGTTAATCACATCCTTTGGTCGTGTCTCAGTGTCTCGTATTTTTATAAATATCCGTCGTTTGCTGAATCAATCATCTTATCCGGTTTGTCTCAATCATCACACCAATGGAGTAAGTTCAAATGAAACTTCAGTTCTTCAGTATCATCGTTCAGTATCATTTGTATAGTCCATCAGTCAAATCATCAAGTCCTCATTGTTCCAGCAATTCATTCACGCACTGTTTTATTGAATTATGCAATTATTTAGATTTTTCGAGGTAGGAATTAGAACTACTGTAATATAAGATTTATGTAGACAGACTTATCTATTCCTCGTTCAATTGTGGTATGTGTAAAGTAGCCATTTCAACAATACGTTCAAGTGCTATGCGATGTGCGTTATCATAGCACAAAAATTATTGTAAATTTGAATATTTTAACTAGATTAAATTATTCAGGATATTAATTTGAAAATCGTAAACCTTTCTCAGCGAAGACCTACGCATAAATTTATGCTATAAGTTTTGAAGATAAGCTGTAATCACTTAACCCTCTACCGGGCGTTGTAGCAAATTTGCTACAAACTATATAACATGCATTTTCTACCCCTACGCTTACCTAAATGTTACATTTCGAGTTTTAAATGAAAGAAAAGGTCTTAAGCAATTTTAAGAATTGAAGGTAATGTACCCATGGCATCAATTTGCGCACAAATAAACATGTAAAACAATAGTATTATCTGAAGTTGATAATTTCAATAATGACCGGTTAAATGGTGAGTTATTATCGTGTCTTACATATGATCAGCCATGAGCTAGTGTAGCATTTTACGTGTTAAGAGATCAGAAGAGTTGCATAGTGACATTACTTGACATTGATCAGCGTTTTCTTGAGATTAATTCATAACGTTATTCAATGCCGGTAGAGGTTCGGAAACAATAGCAAATTTTGGAGTATACTTATTCGCCGAGGTGAGGAAGTCTTCCTGATATCATAATCGATATATCACGTGATATGCATCACTCAATACACCAAATCTTCCCATTGTAAGGACTGCAATCTCCGATAAAATTGGGAACATACGATTTCTTTGATCGGGTCAAAATATCAATGGTAATTCTCTATCTTGCAATGTTTAATTAAGAATTATCCGATATCTCAGTTTAGGTATCCAAAGTCGTTTCCAAATCATAGAATAGAAAGATATGAGAGTTTCCACGCTTACAGTCTTTGTTCCCACGCTTTGTATTGACGTCATTCCCGCTTGGGTGCATATCAGTCGTTACTTGTGGACATAGCCATTTTCTGTGAAAGTCATCGTTATGGAACGTCGTACAAGATTTAGAAAACTTGGAGTGGAGGAAGTGGTACAACTAATTCTCGAACCACAGTCTGACTCAGAAATTTCTGATGTTAGTGATTCCTCAGATATTGAGGATAGTGAGAATAACCTACCTGTGTCAACTACTTCGGAAGCTTTGGAAACCTCGAGTGGTAATATGGACGACGCAAGTGACATTGTTGAGCAAAGACCTGAAAACGTAGCTGCTAACCATGTTTTCAAATGGAGAAAGATAGTTCCTCCGATCGTCGATATCCCCTTTTCTGACTCTTTCTCTCCTCCACCGGACAGCATAATTACTCCACTGGAATATTTCAAGCTATTTTGGGATGACGAGGTATTGAGAATATTGACCGAAGAAACAAATCGATACAGCATAGAAGTATCCGGCAACTGTCTAAATATATCTTCACAGGAATTGGAACAGTTTCTCGGAATTCAAATTCAAATGGCAATAGTAAAAATGCCAAATTATGAGATGTATTGGAGCTCATTCTGTCGGTACGAGCCCATCGCCGCTATCATGTCATTGAAAAGGTATAAATCGATTAGATCTTTTTTACACGTCATCGATAACTCTAAAAGGGAAAATGCACAATACAAAAATGAAAAACTTTTTAAGGTCAGACCTTTACTCGATATCATTCGCAGGAACTTCATGAAAATTGAACCGGAACGTGACCAAGCAATCGACGAACAGATCATCCCTGCAAAAACTAAGCGAAGTGGTGGAATTCGGCAGTATAATCCCAAAAAGATACATAAATGGGGCTTCAAAAACTTGGTACGTGCTGGTAAATCTGGATTTATTTACGATTTTTTCCTCTACTCCGGTAAAGACAGTGCAGGTGCTGATAACTGCAATGCCACAAATACTGTTCTTCGACTTGTTTCTGATTTACCGAAAAATCGTGGTTATCGTTTATTCTTCGATAATTGGTTTTGTACTTTGAGTCTGATGCTTCAACTTCAAAGTATGGGAATACTTTGTATGGCAACGATTCGATCAAATAGACTCGGCTCTTGTACACTGTCTTCGGATGCTGATTTAAAAGCACGTGGTCGGGGTGCTTTTGATTACAGAACCGACAAGAATTCTGGCATCCATGTCGTGAAATGCATGGATAACAAGTGTGTCCTTCTCACATCGACTTTTGCAGGAGTATCTTGTTCGAATACCGTTGAAAGATGGATTGGTAAAGAAAAAGCACATGTTCAAGTTCAGCAACCCAATATCGTACGTAAGTATAACTCATCTATGGGAGGTGTAGATTTGGCAAATATGCTGATATCACTCTATCGAACGACTATCATCTCGAAGTAAAGATGGTACTTGAAAATTATTTTTCATTGTGTAGACATGTGTAAAATCAATGCCTGGCTTTTGTATCGTCGACATTGTGACCATCAAGGTACTGAAAACAAGCATCAACTGAGACTATTGGATTTTACTGCACAAATTTCAGCCGGTTTACCTGTGGCTGGTAAGTCAACTGAGAAAATGGTCGGTCGTCCTAGAAAAAGAAGTTTAACTCCCTTATCTGTTGGGCGGGCCTCTTCTCATCCAAAGCCGACAGATGATATCATTCGCGATGGATTTCATCATTGGCCAGTTCATGGTGGCAAACGAAATCGCTGTCGGAAATGTCTGATAGGATTTAGCGAGGTGTATTGCTCCAAATGCAACATGTGTCTTTGTCTCAACAAAAGCAGAAACTGCTTCTATGACTATCATGTCTAGATTCTTGAATATTTCATGCCTTTCATAGAATTGTTGTAATTGTAATTGCATCTTTGTTTTATATCTCGTGGAAATACCATTTTGATACGACTGGATTTTTGTGGTTTTATCCCTTTATGTATCAAGTAGGCTAAGTATGATATAAATCCTTATGTAAAGAACTGGTACAGATACGTATATAAATTAGATGCATACTATAGTATGCATGTAAATGAGAAGTCTGAAACTTTTCAGTAGCATATCAACTTTTTAGTCTGTAGCTTAGAAATCTTTGATATTGGAATTGATTCATATAGTTATTCGTAAATAATTAAAAATACTTTGTCAACTCAAAACAATATTCATACGAACCAATGATAAATTCTCGAATTTACATGTGATGGGTCAATAATACTTAATACGATAATATGCTAACTTGTAGGCCTATAGATATTTAACAGCTTATTATAAATGAGGTTTACTACATGTAGTTATCGATAACTTTATTGGTAGATATATTCTATGTCAGAAAACGTGCTCAGCATTAATAAGGAAAGGTTTTCGATTAGTTAATCTTCGATATTTTATTACGTAGTTCATGACCCCTACCGGGCAATGTAGCAAATTTGCTACAAATTCTAAAGTCCAGGTAATTGTTCAAAATCAAAATCCAACGGTCGTAATGTGATGTTTCGAGATTCTGTAGAAGGTAAAAAACAACAAATAATTTTTTTATCGAATATTTCAAAATGTGCCCGGTAGAGGGTTGAATGATGCAGCAGTTAGTTACATCGAAATTGGAACAGAATTTTTCTTATATTAGATACCGGGTGTATCTCTTGATTCCGCTTGTTTCCTAGCTTTCTAACTGGCCCAAGCATATTATGTTTTAAATTTCAGTTCGGGCTAATCGGGTTCTTTCAACGAGTCTGCTGCGTCATCTGAGTTTGGTGAAATCCTCGAATCGTTGTTTTAAGCCATGAAGTAAGTTATCAAGTCCTCGGTGTTCCAACAATTTATACACTACTATCTGATTTAATTATAGCCCAATTATTTTTGGTCTTTTAGTTATCACTTAGAAAACCGTTCTTTAATTTCACTTTCAAAACCTTTAATAGGTGTGCCATCAGGTTGACTCCACTGTTTCACAAGTGGTTGGAAAGATCAACTCGAGAAAATGAGAAATCGAATACAGATTTTCTTCAACCAAATAAGAGAAAATATTAAATTATTATTCTGTGTAACGTTTCGCTTTCTGCTTCTGCTGATACAATCATAAAAATAAAGGGAACTTTAAAATCACATTGAACGAATTGTACTAGAGTCTGATGCATGGGAGCTGCTTTCTCTTGTTCCCACAGGCCGACGAATTTCTATGTTCTTTGCTGAGGTGCATAGTTGACCATTGAATCACTTTCATAGAAGGATTGGCACTGTATGCAATTAGCAGTTGATAGACATGTGATATAGGGACAGTCACGTGAACTCACACTCTAGATCTTATATGATATATATGATACATATATATATATATATATATATATATATATATATATATATATATATATATTATATGATAGCTATCTGTAAATACTGCACACAGTCTTACAAATCTGAAGTGTGATTGCTAAAGTTTTGTATATGTCTCATTGAATGTACAGGTTGCACATCGACATATGTTGGAGAATCGGCTCGCACAATAAGATCTAGAGTGTGAGTTCACGTGACTGTCCCTATATCACATGTCTATCAACTGCTAATTGCATACAGTGCCAATCCTTCTATGAAAGTGATTCAATGGTCAACTATGCACCTCAGCAAAGAACATAGAAATTCGTCGGCCTGTGGGAACAAGAGAAAGCAGCTCCCATGCATCAGACTCTAGTACAATTCGTTCAATGTGATTTTAAAGTTCCCTTTATTTTTATGATTGTATCAGCAGAAGCAGAAAGCGAAACGTTACACAGCATAATAATTTAATATTTTCTCTTAATTGGTTGAAGAAAATTTGTGTTTCATTTTTCATTTTCTCGAGCTGATTATTCAATGCTAGCGATTAAGTGTTATTGCGCTTTATCAGGGTTGTACGACAGTAGTGCTACACTTGTTTATTGCATTCGTGATGCACCGTGCGCAATATTCTGCGTAATATTGTGTTATAATGCTGTTCTTCTTGAAAATTAAGTAACCTTAATAAGTGTACCACGGCACTCTAACACGAAAAATTAATACACACACACGCAAGCATAATCGTAATAAAAAATAATTCTCTGGAAGTCGTCATTAATATTCAATTCGGTTGCCTTAAACTCATACTTCAAATTATAAGTTAGAATATTAAAGTCTAAACCAAAAATTGAATGGACTAAGATGCACTGTATAATTTCCTTTATTCTATAGATTGACGATGTTTCCCAAATACATGTGGTAATAACTTTAGATAGTCTAGGTAGCAAGGATTCCATTCCAATACGTTTCTTTAGTCACTCAGCTTTGTAGCCGCTGCACAACTTTCCCGCTTGTCTGTAACGCCTACCTTGTGTGATTCATTCATTACGCTAGGTACATGGGCAGCATGTAACCAATACGTTGTTTGACCCTATGTGCAAGCAATCTTAGTACAAACTCACAGGTTTCTCAAGTGATCGTCTTGAAATAGAACAGTGAAACTCATGTTTACATTATGGATTATTTCCTCGAAACTTTGCATACTTGCCTGCCAGATTCAGCAAATATAAGCTAATCATCTCAACATGCAGTCTGACCAAATGGATTTCGGGTTTTAGTCATTGTTCCATTATGCATTTCCTGTTCAAAATCCCGCTGGGCGCACAGATGTGGACGTCACTCGACAAATGTTCATCATATTTCAAGCGATTATCTTCAGCGATTATCTATTAATTTTCATCCACTGCATAATTTGCATTCTTGCTTTTGCTAATAATCCTTGCAAAGCGCAAAGAGAAATATAAAAACTGGTGATTGCGGCAAATGACTGCGAAACTTTTCTTCTCTCTTCTGCAGGCCTGTTATATCACGGAAGTTGATACCATTTATCGCTACTTGACAAGTAAATCAGCTAAATAAATTAACTATTGGTTGCTGAAATTTTAGACGGCTGCCTTAAATAAAGGAATGTAAATTCCGACATTTAGTTGTTATGATAGGAAATAGATCAAGCAGCGTTTGTGATAAGAAAATGACGCTTTGCATCTAAGAATTTTTAAATGATAAAAAAGATGAATATTTTATTTGAAATTCTCTCAGAAGGAAGGAAATAATTACGAGAAAGTATTCATCTTTCGAATATAGTAAATAAGTGATGCTTCCTGTATTTGTCTTTATGCATGTATGTAATTAAGTATGCGTGATCCACTAATGTATTATTGATGTACTAGCCATGATTCCCCATTCTATGTTATTCCCATGCTACAACTCCCATGAAACTGAGGTTTTCAGTTTTCAATGCCGAATTTTTCGACCGACTTTTCAAAGAAAAAAAGAAGAGAATCTATTCATAAGGATGATGAGTTCCTCTCTAAATAAGCATGCATGGACCAAATGTAATGACAGAAATCTAATGTCACCGCCACTATAGTATATTAATTATCTATGAAGTTTGAATCCATTGTCCATAATTTTTGAAATTATTTTTATTATGTATTAAAATTAAAATTCATATTTGAATTTTAATGCAAACATGATAATCACTCTAATAAGCTTAACCTCTTTCGTTTCATCTGATGCGGTTTTAGTAGGTGAAAGCTTAGGAGCATAAATCTTATCAATAATAGCAGTGTTTTTAATTCTAAAATTCCACCAGCATCGCAAGATGCTTGCAAAAAGTTAGAAAAGACAATAACTTTACATACTTACACCTTGAATACGCGCATACATGTATGCATGTATGCACGTTGTTTTCGGAAAAGTTGTTAAAGGAATGAATGTTGTAAGGAAACCAATATAATGTTTCATAAAGTTTCATTTTACTTGCTTATTGTCAAAAGCGCGTTTCGTCTGATTTCAGTAAGTGTGACACGCAGAATGAATCAAACTGATTGAAACATGATTCCTGCTAGAATATCGATCAAGCAATGGACAGTCATTGGACAAGCAATCACGAAATGAATGAGTAGTAGCTAAAAAGTACATATACAGAAAAATTACTAATATGAGAAGTAGTGCATCGACAACTTGAATAAAAAGAAAGGACCATAGTTTGATCGATATTCTAGCAGGAATCATGTTTCAATCAGTTTGATTCATTCTGCGTGTCACACCTACTGAGAGCAGACGAAACGCGGTTGTGACAATAAGCAAGTAAAATGAAACTTCTGGCGTATTTTTCATCTGCAAGATCACAGCGGGGCGCAATTGCTTTATTATGCTATAATCCTATATAAATATTATAAATCTCCAATACAAGAAACATAGCAATTATCAAATATTCTTCAATTGCAATATTTTGCATCATTTTTCACTTAAATGAAGTTTATCTGTCTATATGCAGAACGTCTATGTTCTATCATCAACTTATCATTTATCGCATATTTATCATTTATTTCCCGTTTGTTGCAGATCAACTTCAACTACATTTCCAATGGAAGAGAAAGAAATATGGAGAATGTTTTCTGAGAAACTTTTCATCGAAGCAAGTGTTCAAAAGACTAAAAAGAGAAAATATTAAAAATCATTGGCTGTTTTTTGAATTAATGACGTTTTGTGAATGATCATGAAATTAGTAAAAAATAATGCTCCATAGTGTGATTGATTCTCAAACTACTTTTTTGAAATCTGGGCCAGACTTTCACCGACATGTCAATCAAAGTTCAATCAAAGTTAGGGATCAAAGTTCCCTAAAATTCAATGGGACAAAACGTTCCCACAGTGCCATAGAATGGAGTTCCATAGCAATAGCACTACCCGCTATAGGAAAATTACAATAATTCCGTAGGACGTTTCCTACAGGAGTGCCACACTAGTAGGACAAAATGGCGGTCAAACGTTACAAGGTTCGCTACGGTCAGATCATCTACAACTGAGGCCAGTGGAAGAAACATCCAAGGTACATAATCCTACACCGCTACAGCGTAAATTTAAACAAGCCTTGCGTTATGATGATCATAGCGTAGTACTCCAAACGGGAATGCTCCCTTCCACGGATGTCAAGATAATGCACAATCAGTATGGGGACTACATACTGATCCCCGTGAGTCCGTACATTCGCCACCAACTTGATATTATTGAGGAGTACGTGACATTAAATATGGACATTCCTACTCCTCTTGCTCAAGAGTGGAAGGCGAGAGATGACAAGGATACTCCCTATAGAAAGATTTGGGATGGTAATCACATTTGCCTACCGGTATCACATTGGTGTACTTACTATAAGAAGGATGGAGATCATTCAATACCCATCAGATGTGATGAGCTCGGAGAAGGTACTTGGGATATCCTTTTCAAAGTGAATGGGCTATATTATGGTCGACACAAGGATAATAAAATAGCCTCTCTCTCCATGCATATGGAATCCATCCTATATATTCCGAAACCACCCAACGTGGACGACATAATTGATCAAATCCTTAACAGCAGTGGTACGAAGCGCAAGTCGGAGAAGAATGCTACATCAAAACGCAAATCAAAGAAGGAGAATTACTAGTCCTTTCCTAACTCTACCCTATGACAATTCGCTTATGTGCTTTGAGTGTCGTAGACGTGGTCTTATTAGATACATTTTACTTCTTCGTTGCCATCATATCATTTGTGTATTTTGTCGTGAAAAGCATCGATGTAATTCTTCATTTTGTAATATGTTATAGAACGTTTCCTTAGATGTGTAAATTTCCGTTTTAGGCTTCTATCATCATTTTTATGGATTGTGAGGGTGAACCTGTACAGGAGCTCAGTGCTATTGCTATGAACAATTGGACATATCAGATTGTTAGTGTCTATCATCAACATGCCAACTGCGATCCCAATGTTGATCAATGGGCGAGAAAACACATTCATGGACTTAATCTGAAATATTTGCAAGACTATGGCTTTTCTTGTGAGAGTGCTCTTCTTATTGACTTTAAACGATGGTTAGCTGCTTTCAATGTTATACGCATCTTTTGTAATAATCCTGGTAAGGAGAGGAAAGTATTTCCCAATCTAATCATTGATGATATTTTGCTCCCGCCTTGGGATAGTAGAGTGAATCAACATTATCATGAAGTCACGAAACGTTTTAAGGATTTGTGTGTTCCTATTTTGTCTGTTCGTTGTAGTAGCTACGTTCATAACCAATGCTTCTTTCCTCCTTACCTCAACACTGCCAAAGTCCTGTATGGTTATCATTGCTCGCTGTATGATAGTTACCAGCTGTATCTATTTTATCTCTTTCAAACCATTGATTTATAATGCATGCTTGTTACCGTTATTCAATAAATGTTACTATGAGAAGAGTTGTTGTTTTCATGCAATGGATGGGTTAGTTAAAGGGCGATCATGTCTTTCTCAAACGACTGCGGAACATTACGTTTTCATAGGCAAAGTTTAAAAGGAGCTGTTCAAGATTATGTGATAAATTTTCATAAAGATGAGACCGACATCGAAGCAGTGGTCGATGATGCTAGCACTCTATTTCTAGAGTTAATGAATACATTCTCTGATAGCATTATCATGGCGCGATTAGTTGCGAAAATTAAGTTTAGTCATTTTGGAAAGGAAGAGGTGGAAAGTCGCTCTTTCCATTTTGCTTCTTATTCAATGGAAGTGGTAGATCACCCCGAAGAATTTTTTAAAAGACATATGATAAAAATTGCTGAACGTCTTAACGCATTTAACCATCATGGTAGCAGTCTAGTGATTGAAGCGATTTCAGATATTCACATTCAACTTTCCATAAAGAAAAATTGAAAATGCAGTGGTACTTGATTGTAGCACAACTGGTTTTCGAGCTATGTCTGCTCACTCTCGAAGTATATTCCTTCTGTACATGCGTCTATTATTTAGAAAAGGCTAGCAAATTCATATCTTCAAAAAGACTTGCTATAGACATCAGTAACGGTGAAACTATGTGTTGCGATGTATGTAAGCGAAAGGATGGAAATGAAAAGCGCATCTTCAAGAGATGTAAGCATGCTTTTTGTCAACGCTGTTTCATACGTAATTGCATTCAACTTTGCCAATGTAACCACTGTGATATTGCTCATTTCGAGTGTCACTTATGTCGCAATAGTTAGTACCTATGCAAATGTGGTAAAGATAGGTTTTAGCAAAGACTAACACGGAAAATGGCGAAACGTAAAATGACGAAACGTAAAAGTCAAAAGTTTTCTTCAGCCATTCAAGCTCTCCGACGAATGAAAGCAAATCAGCGATACAATGCTATACGACATGCTAACGATAAATTCATTTGTGAAATTATTTCTCATGTGAGGAAGTTGAGGACGAAGAAATTAGCGCCAAAACAACGAAAGTTACTTAAGCGATATGCTACGAAATTGCGTTTCATCTCCAATCCTAAAGTCGCCCTTCAAAGAAAGAGGAAAACTCTAACACAAAAGGGCGGTTTCCTTTCAGCAATACTTCCAATGATAGCTCCTGCCGTGGGCAACCTATTGGGTAATATCTTTGGCTCTAAGCGTTAATTATGCAAATGTTGAGTCTCAAAGTAATAAAATGGATTTCAGACTTCAATGTGATAAAGTTCTGACTGTATCAGGTCCATCTCATGCAGGTAAAACTGTTTTCACGCTGAATTTATTGGATAAAAGAAGGGAGTTGTTTAAGGAACCTATCAATCGAGTGATTTGGTGTTATGGTATTTATCAACCGTCGCTGTTTCAGGAATTGCAAAGTCGCAACTTTATTCGACATGAAGGAATTATTCCAGTGGATAAACTTCAGTCTAATGATGTTGTTGTATTGGATGATTTATTAAAAGAAAGTAAGAATTCAAAAGATGTTACAGATATGTTCACTCGCGCAGCACACCATAAAAGGTGTTTTATCATCTATATTACACAAAATTTGTTTCCTGATGGAAAAGAAGCTCGTACACGAAACCTGAATACACACTATTATGCTATTTTCAAGAATCCGCGAGATAAAAGTCAATTTGAAATTTTAGCGCGACAAGTTGCACCCAGAGGATCAAAAGCCTTAATTGAAATTTTTCAAGCAGCTACTGAAAAACCATACGGTTACTTATTCATTGACTTTACGCAAGAGTGTCCGGAAGAATTTAGATTTCGAAGTGATATTTTGAAAACTCCCATGATTATCTACAAACTATGAGTTCTTATTCTCGCATGATTGTTATTCCTCAGGATGAATATGTACAATTGACTGCCATGCAGCAAGTAAAGCAACCTCTTGCAAATCAAATGTATAGGAAAGAAATAGATTATCAGCAAAATGTTCACATCAAAGATCCACATCGTGCTGTATTATTACAATCGGAAACTGTTGAGCAATTGAAAAACTTGAAGAATAAGATGCGTGACTCTGTATCGACTGCTACACCTTTAGCATCTCGCGCACATGCCATATCTCTTTTCAACAGTATTGAACCCCATCTCAATGTAAATGATAGAGGAGAAATCATTACAGATGAAAATAAAGTGATTGATGCTTCACGTTATGAAGACTTGATTCAGTATGCGACACGTAGAAAGCGCCGTCAGGGCTATGTTCCACCTGGTTGGTCATACTTTCTTAAACTATTGAAAAAGCATAATGTGCCAAAATTTGCTTTAAATAATGAGACATTGAAAGAACTTGATTCAACAGTGGCTACTACTCCAATGCTTCAGGCGATGAAAATGCCAACAAATTGGTTTAAGACGTCACCTGCTACATCCCCTCCCACACTCACTAAGCAAACAAGAGGAAGAACTCGACGTAGATCTACATCGCCACTAAAACTGGTAAAAGGAAAACGTAAAACAGCTCCTCCTAGGAAATACATGTTCTCAGACTATTAATATGAAGCAGATGTGTTGCTTGCCATGTAATGAGCCGCCAGAGGTGAATGTCGTTGTCACTTGCACTTGCTGCGCCAGCTCTCATAATGAAACCCCTAAGCAATGTGAACACGATCGCAAAACCGCTAAAGCTAAATGCTGCAGTTGTTGTAAATGTAGAAAGGCAAGAAAACAAAAAGATGAGAAGGAGGAAAAAGAGTCAGTCGTCATCGACTGAACGTTTGAAGTCAATCTATTATGATGTAAAACATCCGGCAGGATTTGCATCTATCAAGAAATTATCAAAAGCGAGTGGTCTTCCACAATCACAAGTGAAACGATGGTTAAAGGGTCAGGCTACCTATACACTCCACAAACAAGCGAAAAAGAAGTACCGCACCCGCCATTATATTGTTCATGACATCGATGAACAGTGGCAAGCAGATTTGTGCGATGTTGCCTCCATTTCAAAACATAACTCGGGCAATAATTTTATTTTAACCGTCATTGATATTTTCTCGCGTTATGCGTGGGCTCAACCTTTAAAAACTAAAGAAGGGAAAGGAGTAGCAAAAGCATTCCAAACAATTTTTCGAGAAGGTCGCATTCCAAAAAGAATTCAGAGTGATCAAGGAAAAGAGTTTGAAAATCAGCATGTGACAAGATTATTTGAGAGGCATGACATTGAGTTGTTTAGTGTAAAGAGCGCTTATAAAGCTGCACTCGTTGAACGTTTTAATCGCACATTAAAAAATCGCTTGTGGCGACATTTTACTGCCAACTTGACACAAAATTGGACAAAGGTTCTACAAGATACACTCCATGCCTACAATCACTCTATCCATCGTTCTATTGGACTCAGACCAGTAGATGTAAATGCTGACAATGTAGATAAAGTGCGCGAATCATTCCAACGTAAACGCACTCATGTGAAAAGTGATGTGAAAATTGGCGATAAAGTTCGTATCTCAAAAGTGAAAAGTGTTTTTGCTAAAGGGTACCTTCCGAATTGGACAGAGGAGGTATTTACAGTATCAAGGATTAATCAAAAAGACTCTCCGACCACCTACAAGTTGAAAGATTACGATAATGAAGAAATTGAGGGTAGCTTTTACCGCGATGAGATTGAGGTAGTCACTGAAAGTGAAACATATTTGGTAGAGAAAATCATTCGATGTAAAAAACGGCAAGGTGAAGAATGGTGTCTTGTTAAATGGACTGGTTATCCTTCAAGTATGAACTCTTGGATGCGTCGTGCCGACATCTTTCATCTAAGTGATCGACAGTGATTCATGCAAAGTTGTAACTAACAATGTTTAGGGTTTGAGCTATGAATCCAACTGCCTCATTTTATTCACGACCCTCCTATGTAAGTGGTGGAGGACAAATTTACATCGGTGCTCGCCGCCAACGTGGAGGTAGCATACTTGGTGCACTGAAATCTGTTGTAGCACCTCTCATATCCAATGTCGGTAGATCTTTAAAACGAAATGTTTTAAGTAATGCCGTTGGCTTTGCTGGTGATGTTGCTAGTGATCTTTCCAGAGGTAGAAGTTTTAAGAGCAGTTTGTTGAATCGTGGGAAGGAACGCGGTTTAAAAACATTGAAGCAGACCATTGCTGGTGTTACTCAAGGAAAGAAATCACCTAAACGAATGAATAAAGGAAGGAGGAAACATCGCGGAGCTGGTAAGGTGCGATCTTCAGTCAAAAGGCATTCACGCAAACGTCGCAGAGGCTCTAATCATTCATCAGGCGCTAAACGACGACGCTGCTATAACTTCTAATCATGGAGTGTAAAACTTCCGGTTTTTGTTTGTTCGATCAACAAGCCATACAGACAGATATTCTTAGTTCAAGTATTGTAGATTATCATCCTCGAACAGCTGAGAATGCTGGCCCCATTGAATTTGTTATTCCTGGTGGTAGTGATGACTACATAGATTTGAGTTATGCGATGCTTGATTTGAGGTTTAGAATTCAGCAAGCAGATGGAACTGCTATTGACGATGCACATAAAGTTGGACTGAACAATTTACCATTGACTACATTACTTCGCGATGTTTCTCTAACGATTGGAGAGCAGCAGGTGGAAGGTGGTCAAAGCGATTATCCCTATAAATCATATTTCAATCATGTATCACAGTTTCATCCAGCAGCACAAAAAAGTCATATGGAAGCCATGGGATGGTACAGAGATGAAGCAGGAAAATTTGATGTTGAAACAAACAGTGGCTTTGTAAAGCGATCTGCTATGATTAAAGATAGTAGAGTATGTCAGCTATATGGTCCGCTGAATTTAGACTTCTTTAGACAGTCAAAGTTTTTACTCTGTAATACCAGCATGCGACTCAAGCTGACATTGAATAAGCCTGAATTTGCGCTGAATGCATTTGCTAAAGTTGACAATTTTAGAATTCATGTGGAAGATATTGCACTTTACATTCGTCGAGTAGTACCGAATCCAAGTGTCATTAGAGGGCATGCTGAAGGTCTTAACCGCCAAAATGCCATTTACCCCGTTCAGCATACAAAGCTTCTCACCTTTACAATTCCGAAAGATCAAAAGAGTTTCATGAAAGATGGCCTCTTTCCATCGGAAGCACCGAAGCTCCTCATGGTGGCAATGGTTGAAAATGATGCATTTAATGGTAATATAAAGAAGAATCCTTTCAATTTTAAACACAATCAGTTAAGTGAAATTGCTTTACGTGTAAATGGTGTGAGTCATCCTGGTCCACCCTACAAACCAGATTTTGCTTCGGATCAATTTATGCGCAGTTATGTTGATTTTATGGATGTCTTTGGCTTTTACAATACGGATGACACCAACGGACTGACTATGAAAGAGTTTAAGAGTGGATATACTATTTATGCATTTGATTTGACTGCTGACAGCGATATTAGTGCACCCTATCGTCAAGCGAACGTGCCTCATAATATTCGTTTGGATTTGACGTTCAAAAGAACACTACCTGAGACGATCAATGTATTAATTTATGCAGTCTTCGATTCAAATATTGAAATTACAAAGTATCGTGACGTGATTCTTCAGTATAATCGTTAATGAGTTGGTTGACTGCTGACGATATTAAGACTAAAGTGCAGCGTAATGCAGACGAAGCGACGTTGAAAGCTTTCGATAATGTCTATTCACTCGATACCTTACCACCTGCAGTAAATCACTATCCCATCTTTATTGTGCTAAACACTCATTCACAGAATTTAGGCGGTGAGCATTGGAAAGCGATCTTTATTGGAGAAGACCGACGTGGTGAACTATTTGACTCTCTTGCTCAACCTCCAAATATACCAACACAGCAGTGGTTGAGAAAACATACGCGTCAATATCAGCGAAATGAACGCATACTACAACATCCACTTTCATCAACGTGTGGTGCTTTTGTACTGTACTTCATCTTAAAACGTTTACATGTATCTCGATTTGCATCTGTTATTCAAAACTTTTCATGTAATCCATCCTCTAATGAAAAAATGATTTGTAAGTTCTATCATGATTTGAAATAAAAACATCATGTTGGAAAAATTGTTTTTTATTTTACAATCCGCTGGGTACGTACATACTCAATGAGATAGTCTAGGATCACATTTGCTTGTACATGAGATTTTAGTCCAGTAATGATCACTTTACTATTATGAAAGATTGCCACATGCACAGGTAACCAACAACTAATGAGAGCTGCAGGAAAAAGTTCGGGTTCATAACACAAATTGTAACTGCTGGTACGAATCTTCAAAAATGATAGACTGTCACTCAATTGAGTAGAGATCACCATATTGTCCACAGTCAGATTCGACATCACACACCTCTCCCTCTTCCATATCCGACGTAGTAGTCTTTGTAGCTCTAAGCGCATTGACTGCGCCGATGAATGAGAAAGGGCGCCGAGAATCTGTACAGTCCCATTTGGGAAGAGTTGAAGATTCCGTGAATTGTTCATCTTCACCACTAACATTTGAGGTCGGCCCGGGTAATACTTGCTGTTTGGAAGGTGTTGGTGTAATGTTGTGAGATCGATTTTGGTGTAGAGTCTGAAGCGACGGAGAATGTTGACGATGGTGTAGCGATGGCGCTTCATGATGAAAGAATGAGTAAATTGAGCGATGTACCTTCCTTTTATACTTTTCCCAACTACCTTGATGAAATGTGAAGTTAGTATGAAGTTGGGAATGATAGAGTTGAATTCGCCGATTGTTGACGCGCAGCCAGATGCGATTTCCAATACGTGAATGTCTTTTCATATAGAAGTATTTCAAGTCCTTCATGATATGATGTAGAGATTGAAAATGACGATAAGATAAAGCAAACTCTCTTCTCACATTTCCAGTTGAATCTTTGAAATAGACGTTTCGATCATGATCCGTTTCAATACGTTGTAGGGAATCTAATTTCCAACTCATGGTGCGTGGTAGTCATGTCTGATTAAGATTTGCATAGTAGGGCGATGAACTCACGACGAATAAATGTCATGATGGAGCGATGTATGTATCTTCTATACTTCTCCCAATTGTATTTGCGAAATGAGAAACAGTTTGCGGAATGAGAATGGTAGATTTGAATTTCATTTCTGTAATGTTGAAGCCAAACTTGATCACCCAAGGAGATGAATCTTAATGTTTCAAAATATTCCAAATCCCTCATGATATCATTGAGGTTGACAAATTGTCGCCATGTTAATGTAATTCCTCTTGATGTATGACCATGAGAATTTTTGAAATGTACGTTTCCATCACGATCAACTCTGATATATTGTAGAGAGTCCAAAATCCAAGTCTTCATGATGTTATGCAAAGTCGCAGATCAGCAATATAAAAATGTCGTTTTATCATATTTTGCTTAGCAATGCGGCTACAAAGAGATTTGCTAGTAATCGAGCCGCACTCTTTTCTACTCCCATTGATCATGCACAACAGCTAAATGGAAATTGGGAAGTGGGTGTCACTCAACTTGTTTATAGCAACTGTGTCTATACTTTTGATCATGAGGTGATGACTATTAATATGAGACGTACAGCTGCTTATCAATGTGAAAAGGGGTGCCGAGTATACATTCCACAGTGGCCAAAGAAAGATCTCTTATCATGTAAAAAGTTTATATATGATTTCTTGAATAAAGCGTGTAAACATATTGTCCAATTTACTCCGCACAATGATGATTATAATTATGTACATCATGTAGTTGAGAAAGATTGGATTGTTGGTTTAAGTCCAAGTTTAAGAAATGATTTAGGTTACCTCGCTAGCGCCTTAACAAGCTATGATAATTTTAACGTTAATTACCACATAAGTGGTCATAAACAGTTAATATATCGAGAGGAAGCTTATTATGTAGATCTTATTCCAAGAAATGAGAAGACGTTGGTGAAGAAGATTGTGATTAAGCCAAGAAAGACAAACATGACTCCTGAAACATTATTGAAGAAATTTAATTATCTCCTTCGAGTTGATGGTAAACAAGTGGCAACATTGACTTATATCAAATCATCTAATCATATTGCAATAAGCAAATTAAATGATGATGATCTAGTATTAGTTTGTTCAAAAGATTTTCATCAGTTCTTACGACATCGTTCTGCAGCTGTTCATGGAAAATCTGATATGCAACATTTACCATGTGAAAGGTCAAATCAATTTGATACAGAATGGGCCGTATCTTTATACAGAAAGTGTGTAGAGCCTTTAGGTGGTATCTTACATGAAACAAGAGTGTTGATGCCTCGCATTATTACTTCGGTTAAATTGGTTGTAGATTATTTAAATGAAGTGATTAATGAGCAACATATTTCATTTTCTGAAAAAGAAGGTACTTTGTCTCTCACTATAAGTGGAAAAGGTATTGAACTAATTATGGATAAAACTCTAATGGACATTTTGGGTTTTGATCAAAATATCTTTAAAAGTGGTACTGTAACCAAAGCTAGCGCAGACATGTCGCTATCGCGTCGTATTAACTATTTTCAGATATATTCCAATATTGGTGAAGATGTACGTGTGGGAGATGTTGAAGCTCCATTGCTAGCAATGATACCATACCAGCCAAAAAGCTGCAGTATTTTATCTGAGCATACTTTCAAGAAAGTGCATTATACAAAGCTGAAATCAAACTACATCCCACAAATTGATATTGCCATTTATGACGATGCTGGTGCGTTGATTCCTTTTCATAAAGATGCTGTGACAAGTATCACACTCCATTTCCGAATGAAGAGTTAATGCAAAAGTATGCTAATATATTTTTCCAATGTGAATAATATGGAAAGTGAAAATAAGGACTCGTTTCTAATCTACTTGCCCAGTAATGCTTCTATGAATAAATTTCCCAAAAATAAACCATCAGACTATCGAGTAGAATTAAATCGGCCACTGCATTTAGAAGGTGAATGGGAGGTTGGCGTTTCTAGTATTTGCTATGATAGCAATATTCAGAATGTGAATGATTTGGAAGAAATGATATTGACTCCTCGCACCCATGATGGAATAACGATGAATAATGCATTTCAGTTCCCATACAATTTAACATCAGATGGAAAGTGGAACTATGAATGGATTCAGATAAAATCAGATTCTTATGAGCCATTTGGGAATGAGAAAATTATTAAGGCATTCAACAGTGGTAATACTTCCATCATGAAGAATAAAAATCAGAAAGCTTATGAGTTTACTATCTATCATTGGAGTGGGAGACAGTTCCTCCGCTTTCATTCTTTTACTAAAGGTCTTACGCTGAGGTTGGATAGTGAATTCTATCCACATCTTGGTTTTGGTCATGGACTACATCTAACGTCAATTGCTACTGCAAATGTTAAAAAAGTTTATTCAAATCGAATCAACAAATTTCATTATAGATTTAAAATATTTGATGAAGATGTTGTAGAATGCGAAGAACGCATCATTTTGAAAAAGCGTGGTGTTCAACCTTTATCACTTATTGAGTTAGTAAAACGATGGAATGAGACTGTGGGTAAGAAGTATGGAGAGAAAATTATGGCGGACAAAAATAAGTTGGTTATTCAGAAATATAATGACAAACTTACAGTTTATTTCTCTCCAACCTTGCGTCATTTTGTAAGACATTATACACCTATTATTGGAAGCGGTGTGGTGTATGGTTCTCATGAATATCACACTAAAGCTGATTCAGTTAATGATGAATGGTGGGTGGACATCTATGGCGATCGCATCAAGAAAATTTACCAGTCTTATGAAGAATCTAAAGTTGCTATCAATATAATGCCGCGTCTATATCATACAGTTGAAAGCTTCATTCATGTAGTAAATCCTTATATACAACAGAAGTTGAAGCATGTGATGAAAAGTAAATATGATGTAAAGACACACCACATTTCGTTTTCAATTGAAAATCAACGCGTTGTTCTGAAACTGGGTGATGACATTCAATGTCAATTGAGTAAAAATTTGAAAAAACTCTTTGGTTTTTCAATGCTACAAACTGTGTTTGCTGCTGCGCATACGATTGGTATAGAAACACCAATGACACTTGATAAACATGAACAGCACCTTTACATTCAAAGTGATTTGATTTTACCTATTTCTGTTGGTGAGAAAAAAGAATACATTTTACGTGATTTCATTCATGATAAAGACGCTTCATATGGAATAGTCGAGAAGATGTTTGAATCTATTTTCTATCATCCCGTCGTCAAACAAACTATACCCTCTATTGCTATCAAAATTACCAATGGTTTACAAGAGTGCATCCATGTGAAAGATACTAAATCCCTCGTAACTTTAGTGTTTCGGAAAACAAAGTGAAGTCATTGTGATATGTTTATTGAAATAAAAATATGTATATGAAAAAGTCTTTTCACAGATATAGGGGGAATGGGCTGACTGTAGGCATATATTCACAAGGAAGAAACGATCTCATGCGATACATAAAACAACCATGTATATCTACAAAAAGCAACATCAAAATACTGAGTTAAAGTTGATTATGTCAATACATCTCCTGAATGTGGTAGCGTGAGTTTTATTCTTTTGGGTGGAGGTATGTTTGTGTCAGGATGTCCATGTGGAAGAGATGTGTTATGTCCTATCCAACACCTCTTATCCTCCCATGCTGAAAGTGCTCGTTTCTTGAACGTGTACGTTTTCACAGTATGAACTTGAGATTTTAAGATTGTCATATTGACAAACGTTATAGTTTTATTTTTATAGGCCTTCTTATAGGACCGATGTTTCATTTTATGAACAATGGATTTTGATATACCTTTAGCACGCTTAATACTATCTGCACATTCTTTTAGTTTCATGGAATACATTTTAGGACGGAGGAGAATCATTTCATCTATTTCCTTTCCTGCTGTTTCATCCTTAAAACAACCAAGTTTGGCTTTATTCTGTATGGAATAGAGTGGATGAGTGGGATTGTAGTTAGATGTGTCGAAATATTTTTCTAATGACTTGCCTACTTCATTAAAATTTAAATCTTTTTGAGTGGTAATTCCTAAAAAGAAACTATCTGTATCACCACCCAGCAAGCGAACCTCTTTTACGAGAGGGCATGGTTTTAATATTTTGTAGAAGAGTTGATACATTTCAAGCTTGGAATAATCTAAAACGGCTTGCCCAATATAGATGGGTTTGCACAACTCAACTTCTGATTTTATCATTTTAACACCTACAAGATCCTCATCGATGATGTCTCTATCAATGAAAAGAGGTGATGAGGTCAATTTGTGATATTTTTGTTCATCAACGACTAGTTTGTAATTCATACGTTTTCTAACATCCTCCATGGTCTTTCCGAATAGACTGTTATTCTTATATTTATAAAAATCCTTTTCAAAATTATTTTGGGCGAGTGCACGTTTTTGACTGTTACTATCTATGTAGGGTTTGAGGAAGGCTTTCTGTCTAAATTTGATAATGCGGTGAACTGACTTTAGAAGCATGCCCATTTCTAAATAGAATTTTAATATGCAGAAGTGTACGAGATAATTTTTCTTATCATATTGGGTGAGTAAAAGTTTGCGGCATGGTTTGTACCTTGGCTGTCCACACTCTGTTAAGTTATTATGAAATTGTGACATGAATGGTGAAAACATATCTTCAGTCACTTCACCAGATTCAGGTGCGAGTGGGAAATCAGCAGTTTTATTTTTAATGCTATTTGGATAAATCAAATCCACTTCAAAATAATATCCCCAATCACCTTCATCTGGAATCTTCAGTATGTTTGAAGGGTTGGAGTAATACTCAAGCTCATCTTGATTTAACCAACTAAACTCGGAATGAGGTAGTGGTTTAGACAGTGAACTGCCATATAAATTATTTTGGTCATAGTACTTTAGGTGGATATGATCATCACCTACTGTTTCAGATTTTATATGATGTTTATTTACAAATGTGAGACCACCGCGTATTCCGCGCTCAAATATATTATACATCTCCGGGTCTTGTAAGAGATGAATGGTCTCACCAGTCATTTTAAAGGCTGATTTAAAGGACATGGCTGGTAGACTGACAAAGTGGACAGGATCTAATTTGTCTTCTTCTAATGCCACTCGTCGAAATTCCTGAAAGACATCAGCCAGCAAAATGACATCTAATTCTAAGTAAGCGATCATATAATCGCCAAACGTTGTACAATTCAAATTTTAACCATGCCTCTTGAGCATGTTCATAGTCCTCTACTGGACAATCTTCACCCGTCAAATCGTTTTTGAATTTGTCAATGGAAGGAAGGGTTGTTTCATTTAGTTTAGACATTGAGCTAAAATACGCATAAGGAAAGACTCCTTTGCGAGTGATTATTTCATCCGTTAAGTTTGGATAGTGTTTCTTCAAAGTTTGACTATGGGGAAGAAACTTGAGATTACGAACGAGAGAAGCTAGTGACGCTGACATGAATTGAAATGAATCTAAAAATTTTATTTCGAAGAAGACTGTCTTATTTTCTTTAGTTTTATCTACTGGTACTTTTGCTGTCATTGCCATGAATTTTTCTCTCGTTTGTGCTATTACATTAAACTGCCACGATTTCATCTGGCTCAACCCTCCTTTTATGAGCATATGACTGTCATAGCCCTTAAAGTTATGAAAAATGACGGGTAGTACACGACGTCTCAACCTAAGTGAAAAGTTACATTTGGAGCAGAGTGCGTTTCTAAATTTACCAGTGATGTGATCATGATCACGCACTTTCTTAATTTTATCGTCATCAAACGTTTTATGACATTTAGGACAGGATGTGCAACTTTCAAATTTTTGTTTGTCTTCATCTGACATATGTAGTGACTTACGCTGCAATTGGGAATCATATGATTGTTGAAATTTAGCAGCTTTATCGAGAAATTCTAGAAATTTTGAAATGCAATCTTCACCTTGCCAAGTATGCATTTTGTTTTGTCTATTCCTAAAGTGGTCATGCCATACTTCATAGCAGGATATGGCTGCTGGCTTGTGGATGATATCATCAATGTAGCATTCTATGTCTGCGTAAATGACACGCAGGGGACTTAATTCGTCACCATTATCCCTATGTGAAAATATTTTATCTTTGGGCATGCGTTCCATTTGTAATTTACCTCGCTTGCACCATTCATAGTGAGTTTCAAATTTATCTTTACTCCAAAAGGAGCGGATGCAGCGGTCGCATACAAAATGTTCACCTCTTTTAGAGTGCCCCAAGTGAGTGTACAAGCGAGAGATTTTGGGAATACCACAGTAGTGCCATTCCTCGCTATCATCTTGTTTTACTAATAAGAGGTTGACTACACGTTCATAACAAGTTGAACGTGAATTATAGCGGGCACCCTTCAACCCCTTCTCCCACACGTGAACGACAATTTTAATCTTATTATGTTTTTCGAACGTTTCTACATCTTTGATTTTCATGTTGTTACTATCACAACCTTCAAAGTCTAGTTCATCCTCCCACTGTCTATAGCTATAGGTGCGATCTCGATGCGCGTTGATATCATTATAGTGAAGGATGGATAGGACTGCATATTTGAAACACTGTGATTTACAATCGACATTGATGACAGCTTTCTTATTATACAACGTTTTTGGTAGTTTAAATGTGCCTCGAGCTGCATGACTTTCTAATAGGGAAATTTTGAATATGGCTGAGTCCACACCATCAAAAATGAGAGCGCTGTCGCGTTGATTGAATTTATCTACATTTGATTTTAAACATTGAATGTGAAAATTTAGCCAAGACTCGCAGTCTACAACTTCGGTTGCGGAAGAGGAAGGAACATGAAACTGTATTCTCTCCGTCACTTGACCCGTTTGAAAATCTATCTTAATATATTTTAGTTTAAGGTAGATGAGCGCCTTCATTCTAAAATTGTCTAAATTGTTGAAGAGCGCTTCGATAATGTTAGAATTTTGAAGGAGCCACTCAGGAAAATCTACTATTTGAGTATTGGACTCCATGCAGTAGTCGCGTACTAAATTATTATGTGAAACATTAATGAGGGAGATGGTAGAGGTACCGTTGGTGTAGTGATCATTTGCATGCGTGTGTTGAAGTCTGTGCGAAGATCGCTGAAAGTGACTATCAAAAGAAAGAGGGCACAAATCGCAAGGAAAGGAGATGTCATCGTCAGAATCAACTTCACCTCCGGAGATTGACGCCGCTTTGCGTTGACACACACGTTGTTTGATGTGTCGAAGGAGACTGTGCTTCCTTGTAAACATATGTCCGCAGTCGGCACATTCCCACTCGTTGCCTTGTCGCGAGAGTCCTGAGCTGGAACTCACATCACCTGAAAGAGAAATCATTCTTTCATCTCTGTTCAAGTCTCAGTGTATTGTTACAACCTACCTTGACTCAACAACTCTAAACTTTCCTCGAGAAGGGAGGGCGTTGGTGATGAAGTTGATGCCTGAAATTGAGGAAGATGCTATTAGCCACACGTTTGAGGGAGATGAGTGAAGAAATTTTCAACTTACCATTTCAACGAAATCGAGTTTAAGGTTGATACTTCAACAAGATAGAGACTTCACGAGAGAGCAGTTTACTTGTACGCCTCAAATATAGAATTCGTCAGAGAACACTTCACTTATATGTCACAAAGACAGAGTGAAATGACACGAATGTCACTTTACATATATACTTTCATATTCATCATTCATTGGCTGTTCATTCTGATTGGTTGCTTGTTGATACTTAAGAATTAGAAAACATTTCAAAGTTATTATTCACAGTCAACATGACAAGCCCTCCGACAACACCAAACACAAAATTCTCTTCTCCATCCTCAACACCAAACGCTCCAACGAAGGTAGAGAAGGTGTTATTACCAGCGGACAACGAAGAGAGTGTATGTGAGAAGGAGTGTCCCGACTTAACAGGCGTGAGGTGGAAGTATCTCCAGTACGATACTGACGATGTGATGGAGATCACCAGCACGAAATTCCTCCACCAATTATGGGAGTGGTACACCCCTAACTCCCAGCCACGAACTATGGCGGAGTGGGAGTATATTGACAAAGTGAGGCTCGCAGTGGAAGAACGATTAAAGCAAGTGAACTGTTTTTGTTATCTATGTGAAGCCAGACTCTGGGACGATATTGACGATGAAGACCTTTTGAAATACATGCCATAATAAATTTTTATTTCGTATTATCTTTGCTTTCATACTGACTTACTTGAATGGGGCTTCAGTGGATGATTTAACCATGTATACTTTTTCATTTGGAAATAGTAGCACGCTTAGTCTAACTTGTAAATCTTAAAACATTTCATATGGACGATGATGATAGATGAAATAGTGTCAAATAAAATTAAGATAGCTTACACTTCTGATACAGGGATAGCAATCGACTGCGATCCATGTGTAAAGAGCTTGTTAGACTACGGATGGGCTTAAGTGGATGATTTAACCATGTATACTTTTTCATTTGGAAATAGTAGCACGCTTAGTCTAACTTGTAAATCTTAAAACATTTCATATGGGCGATGATGATAGATGAAATAGTGTCAAATAAATTAAGATAGCTTACACTTCTGATACAGGGATAGCAATCGACTGCGATCCATGTGTAAAGAGCTTGTTAGACTACGGAAGAGAGAAGTGTGTTATGTTGCGTGTGGCGCGTGAGTGTCCTCCCATTTCATTCCATTCATCAATTCGTCTCATTGATAGAGACAGGTAGAACTCATGGTTCTCATAACGTATGCAATGGAAAGTTTTAGGCAACCTTCGACAGTTGGCTAAATGTCGCCCTGACGCGAATGCATACTACGTTGAGACAGAGGCAATCACTTGCAAACATGACGCAGAGAGGTTAAACAAGATTGACCATTGCCGAATGTCCCTTGCGGTATACATAGCTACGGGTTTCACCGCCGCCCTTTACAGGAACGCCCGTCGAAAGGAAGTATAACACCGAACTTCATTTGCAACGTTCAAGTTGACTGATAGCAGATTCAACTTAATGATAGTATTCGCCGGTCCGAAGACTGCCCAGGGCAAACCGCGAGGAGGTTCTATCATGTCTTGCCCCATGGGGCCCTTAGAGAGCCGATGGTTTAGTTCTCGGGGTGTGATGAATTTAGTTGACTATTGGCTGGAATAGTCAATGGGCTTATAACGGTTAGGTTCTCATAGACCCTATACCGGAGGTCGTACTGGTGCATTGGCACTTTCGGATGCGAGTGGTATTCGGAGTCCACACCCTCATCCGTCCAAATGATCTTTTCGATCTCCCCTTCTTATCATCCTCTTCATCCATCGTCGAGGATGACGAACTGGGAATTGGCGTTGTCTTCATGATGAAGACGGGAATGTTGTTGTAGATGTCGCTTCCATCGTGACTTCAAATTGAATGAGAAGGTACAATCTTCTGGCTTTCTATGGTTTTTAACCATGAATTGCTCAAACAGCGAATCAGAATGCTTAGGAGATAGCAATCGAGCTGTTAATGTTCAAGTGATGATAGCAGATTCAACTGAATGATAGTATCGCCAGTCCGAAGATGCCCAGGGCAAACCGCGTGGAGGTTTCTATCATGTCTTGCCCCATGGTGGCCCTTAAGAGAGGCGATGGTTCGTTCTCGGGAGTGTCGTGATGGGGTGGTGAAGGGGGGCAAAGATCTGCAATGAAAATGAGATGGATTTGAATAGGTTTATCCTATCTTATTTACTTCCGGCTTCACTTACCCAAGTTATCCATCCTTTTGTCAGTCTCGCGGGCTTTCCGAATCGAGAATTTATGTAGTGAACGCGCAGTCTTAGGCTGGCTATTGCGACATTTTTTCGTTGGATGGCCGTTATAACATTATTATAGATTCGTCGGAGGCTTTGATTTACCAGTACTTCGGCCGGCCAAATGATTATCCCGAAATAGGGATGTGAAACTCAATACAAACGATCCTCATTCACACGGTCCACTCATCCCTCATGCGCTCCAACTTCTCATTTCCGCCTGGCATCTCATCACCCCGCCGAGCCACAGTACTCTACAACTCAACATTCCTCGCTCTCAACGCACTCATCTCCTTCTCTTCTCCTCAAACTTCGCTTCCTGGCATCTCTCATTCTTCCTTCTACCGCTGCACTCGCCTCTTCTCACACTCATCATTCTTTCTCTTCCAACGCTCGCGTCTTATTCTTCAAATCAGTCACACTACGCCTCATTCTAATATTCTATCCGCTACCTCCTTCGACGTCAGGTCAGTCTTTTTCAACGCATCATCTCTTCACAAACTTCATCCTTCCTTTCTTCAAAACTTTCTCATACTTATTTCACAACAATTCAGGGCGCCATTGGGCGGTGAAAAACAGGCCTCTTCTCTTTTTCCTTCAACCACACTCGCGATGCAACGAACCCACAAATCTTCACTTTAGGTAAAGATGAGCACATCGGGGGGTCGGTGATGACCATGTTTGACACCACCGAAGACGACGAGCACAACTGCCTCACACGCTGCCTCACACGCTCCCTATCTAAATCCACATTCATCCTCATCTTCACTCTCAAAGCACTCTCTTTCGCTCAATCTCAGCCTCCAACGACGCAACCGCTCTCGCAACTCATCATTCTAACAACATTCTAAAATCAACATTCTCAACTTACCATCACGCTCCGATCGCCAACATGCGCTCCTCTCTTCCACAATCAACTGCGTAAATCTCAAAGTCACTCCACTAAACCACACTCCGTCAGCATGCACTCTGTTGAAACGCGGCGTGCATCCTCATCACCCTTCAGCACTCTACACTTCACACACGCAAACCCTATTCAGATTAATCATAGTGGCCGGGCCGCCTTCTTGACATGGCCTTGGCGTCCGCACTGGATTTATTCGACGCACACCACACATTTTGATATGATATTTTCTATTCTTATCATTAGCCATGCCTATTTTATCGTTAGAGTTTAAGATAATGGAAATTTGTTAAGTTTGGAATCATGTAGTACAGTCATATTCTAAAGCATTAACTTAGTAGGAATGATAGATTTGTGTGTAGTGGTGGCACTCGATCCCGTCGCAGCCCGAAGGCTTGTTACTGAATCACTAGGAAGTGAGAGATCTTCCCGATACCCGCTCTTTACAGCTGAAGACATCATTGTCACTGCCCCGAAGTGGTAACAGGATCGCCGAGTCAAAGGTAGTGATCAGTAGCTGGGATCTAACCCCTCAAAGCTGCCTTAGACTTAGTTAAATTTCAAATCTAATATCAGATTTGAACTCAGCATACTTGAAAAACTTAGTCTACATGTTAAAACTTTGAAAAAACTGAAAATTAAGAATTTTTAAAAAATTCCGCATTTTACTACTCATACTACTTTTAAAAAATTTTATCAGTAGTAAAGACACTATCAAACTCTATCATACAAACTTTGAAGTAAGAAGATAGCTTGCCTACTTCAAAAGATAGAGTCCTTTGAAACACCCGATATCGGGAGCTCAGAGCGACGACCGTCGCTTACCTCGTCTTTCGATGAAGTGATCAGACTTACGTTGTCGGGGGTTTATATATGCTCGGAAGAAAACTTAAAATGGCTCTATCTCCGAAAGTATTCATCGTAGCGACATGCGGTTTGTTGCAAACGATTTGTCTCATCATTCTCTATCATATGACACCTGAACCATTCTCATATGACCACGGGAAGTTGGTCCGGCAGCACATGTCCATGTAACATGCCACAAGTGAAAAAATTCCTAAGTGTGAGAGCTCCAGTGTGGTGAAAATTTTGAAAAATTTAAAACTTCCGAATTTTGACCTGGAACCTTTACCAAAACATTTTTCATCAAATTTCACTGACCTCCCCCCTCGATCGGAGAAATTTGATGAAAAATGTTTTGGTGACGGTCCCAGGTCGAAATTCCACACTTTGGAAAATTTTCAAAATTTTACCCATACACAGCCACTCTGACACTTAGGATTTTTTCAGGTGAGCGAGCTCCGACCTAAAATCTTGTAACAGCTCTAACTTTTGAACGGCTGGTCCGATTGACTCGCAACAAAAATGTCGTCGAGCAGTTTTTTCTCCTCTTTCAAACGAGTAGCTGTAAGACAAAATCCGTTCACTAGAACCAAAGTTAGAAGATTGCTGTCGGGGGGGGGGGGTCAGTGAAATTTGATGAAAAATGTTTTGGTGACGGTCCCAGGTCGAAATTCCACACTTTGGAAAATTTTCAAAATTTTACCCATACAAAGCCACTCTGACACTTAGGATTTTTTCAGGTGAGCTCCGACCTAAAATCTTGTAACAGCTCTAACTTTTGAACGGCTGGTCCGATTGACTCGCGGCAAAAAATGTCGTCGAGCAGTTTTTTCTCCTCTTTCAAACGAGTAGCTGTAAGACAAAATCCGTTCACTAGAACCAAAGTTAGAAGATTGCTGTCGGGGGGGGGGGGTCAGTGAAATTTGATGAAAAATGTTTTGGTGACGGTCCCAGGTCGAAATTCCACACTTTGGAAAATTTTCAAATTTTACCCATACAAAGCCACTCTGACACTTAGGATTTTTTCAGGTGAGCTACAACAGTCCACCCTCCCAACCTGGCGGCACACAATTCCCCATTCAATGTTATTCCCATGCTACAACTCCCATGAAACTGAGGTTTTCAGTTTTCAATGCCGAATTTTTCGACCGACTTTTCAAGGAAAAAAAGGAGAGAATCCATTCATAAGGATGATGAGTTCCTCTCTAAATAAGCATGTATGGACCAAATGTAATGACAGAAATCTAATATCACCGCCACTACAGTATATTAATTATCTATGAAGCTTGAATCCATTGTCCATAATTTTTGAAATTATTTTTATTATGTATTAAAATTAAAATTCATATTTGAATTTTAATGCAAACATGATAATCACTCTAATAAGCTTAACCTCTTTCGTTTCATCTGATGCGGTTTTAGTAGGTGAAAGCTGAGGAGCATAAATCTTATCAATAATAGCAGTGCTTTTAATTCTAAAATTCCACCAGCATCGCAAGATGCTTGCAAAAAGTTAGAAAAGACAATAACTTTACATCCTTACACCTTGAATACGCGCATACATGCATGCATGGAAGCCAATATAATGTTTCATAAAGCTTCATTTTCAAAAGCGCGTTTCGTCTGATTTCAGTAAGTGTGACACGCGGAATGAATCAAACTGATTGAAACATGATTCCTGCTAGAATATCGATCAAGCAATGGACAGTCATTGGACAAGCAATCACGAAATGAATAAGTAGTAGCTAAAAAGTACGTATACAGAAAAATTACTAATATGAGAAGTAGTGCATCGACAACTTGAATAAAAAGAAAGGACCATTGTTTGATCGATATTCTAGCAGGAATCATGTTTCAATCAGTTTGATTCATTCTGCGTGTCACACCTACTGAGAGCAGACGAAACGCGGTTGTGACAATAAGCAAGTAAAATGAAACTTCTGGCGTATTTTTCATCTGCAAGATGACAGCGGGGCGCAATTGCTTTACTATGCTATAATCCTATATAAATAATATAAATCTCCAATACAAGAAACATAGCAATTATCAAATATTCTTCAATTGCAATATTTTGCATCATTTTTCACTTAAATGAAGTTTATCTGCCTATATGCAGAACGTCTATGTTCTATCATCAACTTATCATTCATCGCATATTTATCATTTATTTCCCGTTTGTTGCAGATCAACTTCAACTACATTTCCCAATGGAAGAGAAGAAATATGGAGAATGATTTCTGAGAAACTTTTCATCGAAGCAAGTGTTTAAAAGACTAAAAAGAGAAAATATTAAAAATCATTGGCTGTTTTTTGAATTAATGGCGTTTTGTGAATGATCATGAAATTGTAAAAATTAATGCTCCATAGTGTGATTGATTCTCAAACTATTTTTTTGAAATCTGGGCCAGACTTTCACCGACATGTCAAGGGGATCGAAAGTAAAAAGTGCAAATACCTCATGCATGTTGTTGTCTTTATATTGACATTATCACTATTGCTAAACTAAACTGATTATTCTTTACAATCATGATCACATAAAGCGTCAGTATGTCGCGGAGAGGGTTAGACACGCTGTAGCAATAGGAGCTGCCATGCACGCTGAATTTCCCAAAATTCTATGGGACAGGATTTCCAGAAGATCGATAGGACAGGATTTCCCGAAATTCGATAGGACAGGATTTCCCACAAGTCTATGGGACAAATTAGTCCCAGAGGCAATAGGATCAAAGTTCCCCAAAATTCAATGGGACAAAACTTTCCACAGTGCCATAGAATGGAGTTCCATAGCAATAGCACTACCCGCTATAGGAAAATTACAATAATTCCGTAGGACGTTTCCTATAGGAGTGCCATAGATTTTGGTTAATCGGGTAGCCATGAGACATGAAGACCAATTTTCACGGTTGATCAAGTGGAAAAAGAGTTGCAAAAGCTTAACCCTGGAAAATATTTTGGGAGTGATGGGATACCAACGTCTCTTTACAAGCACGCTGCAAAATCCCTGTCACAACCTTTAGCTCATCTTTTCAATTTGTGCATTCAACATGATTACTTCCCGAATGTTTGGAAATACGCCCACATTGCACCAATCCCCAAAATCCCTCGACCAAATCTACACGAATTGAGGCCAATATCGCTACTCCCTATTCCCAGCAAAATATTTGAGCGAATGTACGTGAACTATTTCAAAGTTGAGCTTGAGCAAGCATCTGGAGTATGCCAACATGGTGGAAAACGCAATGCTTCGACAACAACAGCTCTTATTACTCTTTATGAGTACGTCACAACCATGCTTGACAGTGGTAGCGTACAAGGAATTCAAAAAATTGGTCATATGATTTAACAAAGGCATTTGATAGACCAGACCACCAAGTTATTATTTCCTGTTTAGTCCAATACAATCTACCCTTATTTTTCATGATTTTTTATACAATCATATTTGTCAAATCGCTCACAAAGTGTTCGTGTTAATACCGCTGTAAGTGAAGTTATCTACACATCTTCTGGTGTCTCGCAGGGATCTGTTCTGGGGCCATACCTCTTTAATATTGTACTTGCAGGTTTAAAGACAGCTAATGAAATGTGCAAAATGATCAAGTTTGTGGACGATGTCGCTGTGTGTATTCCTCTGTTTAAAAATGAAGACAATCGTCATGTTTTGGCTGAGCATAATAACATTATATCTTGGGCAGAAAATTCTAAGCTCCTTGTTAACAGGTCGAAGTCAACGTGTTTGTTCATTAGAAAGTCAAAAGATTGTGAACCTTTTTGTATTCCTGATATTCAACTTGTCAGGAAACATAAAATTCTTGGTATTATTTGGTCAAACGATTTATCATGGAAGAGCCATTTTGACAATGCTACACGTTTGTTTTCTCAAAGACTTCATTGTACAAGAGTCTTAAGATCTTTCCTAAGTAAAAGTGAACTAATAACTGTCTATAAGGGAATTTTGCGACCAATTTTAGAGTACTGCTCTCCACTGTTTATTTTTGTACCATCAGTGATCACCGAACAACTTGAAAAACAACAGCGACGAGCACACAGAATGATTTGTGGAAGTGACTGTTTATCAAACTGTCTTGAATCATTGAGTGATAGAAGAATGAACAGTGCCCTTTCACTATTTGAAAAATGCATTTCACTGGACGATCACCCACTGCATCTATTTCTGCCACCAAGAAGCATGCGTTCCGGTGGTTTCATTCTTCCTCACTGCTGTACTTCGCGCCCAAAGTCATCTTTCATTATGTTTATGACTTTGCATAATTATGGACTCGACTTCGTGTAACGTCTTTGCCGTTTTTTTGCATGTACATCTTTACTTTGATATATTCTTGCTTGTCCTGTATTGTTATCATGATCTTGTATTGATTTCCAGTCATTCTAAATATACGCTTGCTTACTTACTTATTGAGTGCATCTACTATCCAATGTTTGCCACCGATGGCATATACTGTTGAACCAATTTGATGTTACTCTGCATTTCTCCGCTGTGAAGAGAAGTATGTGTTATTTATGTACATTGTGCATCTACTTTATATTATGTTAGTGAACACTATACCTGAGTACTTGTGTACTTTAGTACACATGCACTCTGAACTACTTTCTCCTCTGGTTCAAATGCTATGGGATTTAGTGAAATGACCTCCATTGCTGGACGGTAAACATCGAATATCACTGATTTCTAATGTTAAAAGTAATGAGAAACAATTTCTAGGTTAGATAAAATCTCATTGCTGGACGCTAGAGTCTACAACAATGACAATCGAAGTGCGTCTTGACAACAACAACGGCAGATGTGTGAGAAGGCGCGCGTTCGGCCTAAGCGCTCCACGATTACAGCTCCGTCTCAATTAGCAAAAAGGATTTGCTTGTCGTATTTCGTTTATCACCCAAACTAATTAAAGTCATTGCATAAGATAAAGTCAAAACCGAATGGAAATTTTGCTTACAACTTATCAACACCATAGATATTGAAAGCCTGAAAATGACCTTGTTAGCGCCAGAAGATGTAAACAACTTTTCAACAGCCAACAAAAACAGAAAATTATGCAATAAATTTGGGATATCATTGTTTCTCTAAAAACATTCCGATTTCAACGAACAATACATCAAAAAAATGCCCAGAGAAAGCCCTTTCACCTTGTGTCTGATTCATTATCATGCTCATATGCCTCAATATTGAAAAATTGAAATTTCTAAAAGTGGCGATTTTCACATTTTGACCTCTGTCCACCGTAAACAATGATGGATACAAATGGATAATAGCTCATTGAAGCATCTGCTTCATTATGAACAGGGAATTATTGTGACTTGTGGTGAATTGTATTGGCACTGCAACATGAGGTTTTTCTGTCAAGAACGTTATTTGCCTGAGGATGACTGACTGGCTTGTCGAAAAGCCTCACAACAACAGGTTTCGGCATTAATTGGCTAAAAAGTCAATCACCCTAACATAATATTTTTAGGAACTTACGAATCTGCATCAAATAGGCTACTGTAGGCCTGCATTGTAATCTAACTGCTGCTTATACCAGTATTACTGGATTCATATTTTGAGAAAGTGGTAAAAATCGTCCCTCCTGACTTCATTGATAAACATGAGTCGTAATAATCTCGTTATATTCATGAATGAATATTCAATGTTAGGTCTACATTTAAACTTTTCAAATGATATTTTACAGCTCGCATGCATTATGTTGATTGATGAGCTTAGTGTCGGTGTTATTAATGCCATTACCTGAATGATTTTTTGCTCTAACACCGAGGATTCAAAGACATGAATTATTTTACGAAAATAGTGTTTATGCAAAGCTACATTGTAAGCATTCCTTCTGCTCTACATAAGGGTTCATCAGGGAGGTAAGCGGGATTTTCAAAGGAGGGACCTGTGCATAATATAGGCTTAGGTGCCGATGCCAGATGGCAGGAGCTTGGGGTTGGCCCTTCTCCGTTTCCATTTGAGAGATGCTCAAGAGTAATCGCTTTTAGCCATCCTTGAATTTGATTCAATTCTTGCTCATATGCGCCGCTATCCATAGACAAAGTTGTGGTATTTTACCAAGATGTGGGAAGTTTGTGTACAACCACTCCTCGCCAATTTAGTGGTGTATCGAGTGCGAAGTTGGTCGTCATCCTTCCCGAAACTTTGATGACTTGACGAAGGTGGTGGCGCTTCTCACAAATGAAGTGGGTGCCCTACTCACTTCAGAACTGACACTCGTAGCACAGAATCACTACATCCTTCTATGAGAGCAGAAGCCTCTTCACATCTCAGCTAATGTTGTAAAAGTCGACAGTAAAATTAACCGTATTACACGAATAGCATGAGACTTGAAAGATGTTGGCATTATTTTTACAACAACTATATAGATGCATGGATAGATGAATTAATGTGTTTACTACACTGTAAATCGCTCAATACCAATCACATACGAAGGATGCATACCAAAATATTTTTTTGGTATATTTCTGTATTCTCTTGGTATATATTTGTATACTTTTCGAATGTGGTATGCTTTACATACTAAAGCCATACTAGCACAATGTTAAAAGAAAGCATAAATCATGTCCAAAGTATCTTGATTTCAGGCCTTTTGTCAATAAAGATCACACTAATGTCACTACTGTTCTGTAAGTAGTGTGATAATGACATTCAAGAGTCATACTTTCAACACTGAATTCGATTTTAATACACGTAAGTCTAAAGCATTTCATGAATAATCAATAAGATTTCAACCATCAACAATTATGCATTATGTAATTTTGAAATTAAGCATATTGTCAATCCAAAATAAAAACACATTATAATTCATGAAGCAAAAAATAGTTATGTTTGAGATATATAAGTCAACAAGATTTCACTAAAGGTATCTTTTAAATGAAATGATATTTATCAACTTGGTTCATAAAGAAGAGTTAAGTAAACGTCCTGTTATTGTTACTAGACAAATAACATCGAGAACATATTCGTGGAGCATGAAATTCACAATAAATCTAATGTACTTAAATATCACTCTATCAAACAAACAATATTCAAGACTGGTATTATCGAACAAGTTATTTGACAGTAGTATGTAATACATATATTTTTTTGCTATGTGACTTTAAGCTGCTGATACGAAACACATACCAGAGACATACGAATAAGGATGAACTTGCATCGGGTCTCGTATATAAAACATACCAACAATTCGTAGTTCAGTGTAAAACAGCCAATCACAGACAGAATAGTTCTTATCGCTACATACCAATCACATACTAAAGTAAGTGAGATGTGGTATGAAAACATACCAGATCCCTGTATACATACCAGAATCTCGTATCAGATGTTAGTTTCAAATTGTATGTGATTTTGGTATATGTTTGTATGTAGTTTTGGTATCCAGCGATTTACAGTGTATAGCTTCATTTGTGCTCCAATTTGCGACCATTTGTGTCAATGTTCCAAAGTGATATGAATTGATTGTGATGCCAAAATTCTTGATTATAGAAGTTTGATATTATCGAGGTGACTATGCGTAAATTTTACAATGTACAGTGCATGTACATCGCACATGATGAGTTTCAAGAATATGAATATTCTCTCAAGATGGACAAAATGAAATTGGTAATTATTGAATTCCGTTCAGCATATGCCAAGAAAATCAAAAGTTAATATTCGCTCGGTGCCCTTCTTCTGATCATTCAGAAATCTTCAGTGTAAGGCTTTTTAAGAAAAATTTACAACTGCACAAAATTTGGCATTTCGACTTTGGCTTCCCGCTGCTTCCTCAAGGCAAGGATTCTTCCTTGCATGAGATTCGCTAATCATTTCAGTCGTAACTACACTTGAGATCATCTTTCTTCACTTACTTCGCAGAATTATTTGTTGAGTGATACAGGTGTATAGCGGAACACGCAAATGTTTGGTTAAATACAAAGCATCTATTTATCACATGCTAAATGACAATTTTGTTGAGATTCTGATTCTACATCATCGTTGAGACTGTGAACTTAAGTCGTACGCAGTGAAACCATCCAGATAAATGAGAAAATGTGATGTGTAAACACTCACTTGCTGCCAATGTTTTGCTCTCCTGATTGCCGCAGCATGTCGAGAAGAACCAACGGAACTCAAAGAACTCCTCGATCTTCTCTCACTAACTGACGTTTGGAGAATCATTTGTTAGTGATAACCTATTCGATGAAATTTGATCAGATCTTCAAAACCTACAGTTCAACCTCTTACAAGAGAGATACCTACGTGATAAACTTTCCATAGAACAGTCTTGACTATTTGTACAAACAACTAGTCCGGCAGCCAGAACGAGTTTCTGCAGGGAACGAGGCCGAAAGTGAGACTTTCACAGAATGATGTACACCCTACGCGTACTACGAATCGGAACGTCTGCCGAGTTCCAGTGAGTTTCTCTTCTTGTCAGACAAAATCAAAGAAAAACAATAAGCCAAGAGTCATAATTTTTGGTATGGAATGTCTTCAGGTCATTTCCTATTATGTGCATGTGCTTTTATCATGCTTCTGATCGGCAATGCATGTGAGAATATAGTTCAACGTGGATAAAGTTGCATAATATGTTTGTGTTTGCCGACATTAAGAGGCTAGCCAAATCTAAGTCTACTTGGCTTTATGGACAGGGGTGCATGGACATCATAGGAAATGACTTGAAGACATTCCATGCCAAAAATTATGACTCTGGGCTTAGTATTTTTTGCTTAATCAGAGAAAACATAGAAAATGTCAATGTAGCCAAAAACTGCGATCTGCGTCCCATTGGATTTACATGTGTTTTTCTTTGATTTTGTCTGACAAGAAGAGGAACTCACTGGAACTCGGCAGACGTTCCGATTCGTAGTACGCGTAGGGTGTACATCATTCAGTGAAAGTCTCACTTTCGGCCTCGTTCCCTGCCGGACTAAACGTGCAGTAGGCCTCAATTTCATTTGGAACCGGATTTTACCTAAGTCCCACCAAATACCAAGCTTTGGGATTTTCGTTTCCGATTGTTCGCCCCGGAGAAAGCTTTAGGGAGCTACGTATTTATTTCAGTGCGCTTGATCAATCTTTGCTTCACGCTGTTCCGTCAAGACAATCGACACTTCCATAGATGGACACTACTTATCTGTTCTTCTTGTCAGTTGTAATCCGGTATAAGCATAAATATCGAGAGAAAATTGAAATCTTTTCACTTGAATAACATTGACAGCACAATTTAAATAGGCTGTAGCATTTGAAGCAATGCATCTGATCGACCTCATGCTTAAGATAGACTTAAAGAATCAGGAGCATGCTATCTCGATAAAACAACGACAAAAACATCGACAAATCAGAACAGAAATAGTTTATTTGTCGTGAGAGTATTTGATATGATGCGATGACCAATGTTTCATAGCGTCGAACCAATTTTCCTATGTCCTTTCTCTTCTGTAAACACAGAGTTGGAACCGGCCGGCCAAGGCCCGGCAATGAATTTTGAAGACTGACCGTCCGGTTAATTTCATTAGGCCTATGTTGACCATTAACGATGCATTCATTCTAAAGAAGAATGTAACCTATTTGAAGACTATATACGTATGCTATGTTACATAGATGTTACGGCTGTTTCTTAAACAATCAAAAAGTTACTAACTTGTGCTGTAATTAAGTGAGCATGTAATTAAGCTCAATCTTAAATACAATTTTCAGAATCCTCGTATATGAATTTTTATACCAGTTGAGCAAAAATCAAGCTCCCCTTTCTGTTAAGGTCCACCTTTTTTCCATCGACCTTTGAAAGCTCAGTACGCCTAAGTACCGTCAACTCCTGCATACTTTAGCGCTAATGGAAGTCGACCGCAAAAGAAAGAGGGGCTTGGTCTTCCGTTGTTTGGTCAACTGCATGAATTGTGTAAAAATTTGCATTCCTTAGCCTATCTGTCGAAAGATAATTTCATATCTCAAATAATTTCAATACATGGGATAGTTCTGGGAAATCGTGGGAGTTAAAGTGAATGACTTGATTTCAATGCAACCACATGCAATGCCAGTAGCGCCTACTTCCTGAGCACTTGACTGGATACTATTGTCTAAAGTTAACAGCATGCGATCAATTTTGATTGACGTTGCACCCCGGCTTCATGCATCATAGAATTTTTTAATAATGTATTCCCAATTTGTTATGCATGATCTACCTAGATTTTGCAAAATGCTTTCAATATGGATTTCTTTTGTTAATACTGCCGATACTTCTGCAATACTTCCACGGATTCAATCAAGTATTTGATCTTTCCGAAATCTTGCCCCGTTTCAGACTTATGGGTAAAATTTCTGTACATTGTTGATGTTCCATGAAACTCCCCTGTTTTTTAATTTGCGGAATATCACTAAGGCATGTGCTTCAATGAGAACAGAATATTTTGGAAATCGTAAAACGAATAATTGGTGAAAAATTATGGTTATGTATCGTTTTCAATAACAAATGCGCACATTAAGCACTTTCTTTTGGCTTTCATATTTCGTTAAAAAATTGTAGAGGTTTATTCCTCAGTTTTATCATTTCAGCGATCCTCATTTCTGTAGTAGCAGGCTGCAGAATTAGCTGACCACAAAGTTAATCAGATGCATGATGTGGTCAGCTAATAGAAACGTTTGCCCACCTTTGGGCTAGATGATTCGTATGCAACATACAAAACTTGCAAGTTACAAGTCATACTTGTACATTCAAAAAAAATCACCTTCTTTGTCCATGACTCTGTCTCCTGTAGAATGTTTCATGACTGGTCAACAGTTTCTCTGCTAGAACTGCATGTATTAGTTTTGCAATTCCCAATTCATCAAGGCAATGGCAGCAACAACGCAACGCATCACCTTGGCATCCAGACAAAAATAATGGCACACTGATGTAGCCTACACTGTAAATCGCTGGATACGAAAATTACATACAAACACATACCAAGTTTACATACAATTTGAAACCAACATTTGATACGAGATTCTGGTATATATAAAGAAATCTGGTATGTTTTTCATACGAATGGCCATTTACTTTCGTATGTGATTGGTATGTAAACGATACGAACTATGCTAACTGTGATTGGCTGTTTTACGTTGAAAAACGAATTCTTGGTATGTTTTATATACGAGACCCGATGCAAATTGGTATGTGTTTCGTATGTCTTTCGTATGAATAGCTTTATGCCATATGGCAAAAAATATGTTATACTACATACTACTTACAAATTACTTTTTTCCAGTGATACCAGCCGTGAATATTTCTTTGTGAAAGTGTGGTATTTAACTAGATTAGATTTATTGTGGAATTAAAGCCGCATGTCATCTTTGCAACTTGTCTTATAGCATTCACAAGACTCATAATTAGCTCATTTCCTTGAACTAAATTGATGAACATCATTTCAATATAACGATAACTTCTCAGCAACCATGTTGAGTTATATATCTCAAACATAACTATTTTTGCATTTAATGAATTATAATGTGTTTTTACTTCGGATTGATAATATGCCTTATTTCAAAATTACATGATACATAATTGTTGATGGTCAAATACTTATTGATTATTTATGAAATGCCTTGGACTTACATGTATTAAAATCGAATTCAGCATTTAAGGTATCACTCTTGAATGTCATTATCTAACTACTTACAGAACAGTAGTAACATTAATGTGATCTTTATTGACAAAAGTCCTTAAATCAACATACTTTGGACATGATTGATGCTTTCTTTTAACATTGTGCTGGTATGGCTTTAGTATGTAAAGCATACCACACTTGAAATAACATGCGAAAAGCATACAAATATATACCAAGATCATACAGAAATATACCAAAAAAATATCTTGGTATGCATCCTTCGTATGTGATTCGTATTGAGCGATTTACAGTGTAGGGGCGAACAGATTTCTCCAAATGTACACCTTGCAACAAATAAAATATTTAAGTCTCACAGTTGACAATCAATTATAGAAGTCAATCTTCTTACAAATTTCAATTATCAACAAATAGTCATGTAATATTGGTTTACTCTGCCGGTGACGTAAGTCATGTAATTGCCATTCATATCTTGACATCCACTCCACATTCTGCTGCGTTTTTAATTTACCTATTTTCCTGATTGCAATTTTTCAACTAAACAAATCAAGAAAACAACTGTACATTTGAATTTAGAACTGCACGAATTGTGTTCAGTTGCTCGTTAAAAGAAACCTGCTTCAGTGTATGGGCGTTTTTTCAGGCACCTGTTGTTATATGCCTGGATGATCAGACAAGATTTACACAACGAGCATTCACTCTTGATTTTGGGTGGTGAGACTTTTAGCAATGGAAATAACAAATAAATATGAATGCTACAATGAATGCATGCCCATTTCTTTTAAGCGGCGGCCCATAGAGTAGGTATATTTAGGTAGAGTGGCAACTTTGCATTTATTAAATCCCCAATTTGTATACACTTTCGATTTTATTAAATGAAATCGAGGGGGATGCAGTCGGAATTGTTTCCAAATGTGAGATATGCATATTTATGCAGTTTTGCGGTTAAATTACGACGGAATTGACTGATCATGATAGCATAAAACAGAAGGAAATGATATTATTTTACAGGTCGTCCGTGTCATGACATGCTTGGAGAGGTAATGCTTGCTAAGTTAGCAACTCGATGACGCTATTGCTTTCATGCTGAACCTCAAGAGAATCTTCTTAAGCGAGATCATCATACGCAACCTGCCTGCCACTGGTAGAGCAAAATTTCTTTTCATATACAACTTTTCACTGTATACAGATACTTTTTTGAGTCGATACTCTACCTACTCTATGCGGTGGCCTTTCACTCAACGATGCAATTCACTAATCATCAATATTGTTTCGTCCTCCGAGATTCTGGCAGCATGCGGTCAGTTTTGTAGTTATACATGTATTTATTGTTCAATAACATTTCTCCCGTCGCAATATTTTCGCCACTCCGATGCTACATATTTCTTTGTGCATCTCGGACAACTTGTTGCATGCACATGAGATCCTTTAACGTTAATTCTTAATGGACACAACTCCAAGATTCAGTCACGGTAAACAGATTTAAAAGTTGTTGACTAACACATTTGAAAGCTAGCACTGCTGAAATCCATTCAATTAATTTATCTCTTCCTGGTTCATGTAGCATTGCGGTTCACATTTTGGTTCATATGGCATAGTGAAGGTGAAGAACCGTCTTATTTATCATGATTCGAGGATTTAGATCATGACTAAAACTGCTAACAATCATTGACGATAAAGTTGATTTGTGCTTAACAGTTTCACGACTCATTGTCATTAGTAGCACTACTAAGCATGTCGCTGATATAAATAATGCTACACTTTCGCTTACACAGATATTCATTACACAGATATACAGACAACTCAGCCGCGTCGCGAATTTGATATATTAAAACATCCAAAAGATGGCTACAAAAATGATATTGTTTTTCACAGAGTGCATTTTATGATATCGATGTCTTTATTATATGATTGCTGCTGAATAAAACATATCAACTGCATGTTTCGATGTCTTCTTTTTCTATCATAATAGAACATGAAGAATAATTTCAGATGAAGTAAGAGGAATAAAGAAGTAATAATTTGCATCACAGACACGCCTCTGTCAAAATAATCAACAAACTGACAAAAAGCAATGATCAACATTCACACATATCTAAACATAATGCATTTCCATCAAAGTGCCAACAATATCTCAATCATACTTTGAACAGATTTCTAACGAAATTTGCATTCAAAGAATTCGGTTTTCTAAAATAACAGTTATTTCTAGAGAACCATATGATTTTCTGAAAAACGAAATTATGTCCAGAAAACCAGTTTGGTTTTCCAGAAAAACGATGAAAAACCTAATTATTTAGAGTTCATTTCGACATGCATTGGTTGGTATTTCGAACTATTCTCATTGACAAAATATTTGAAACATTTACTTCTTTAACTTCTTTCTTTTTATATATGCATGTATGTATGATACCTTGATAATCTCCACAATCTCCACGAAGTCGCTAGCACAGAAAAACAACGCATGTACCGTAGCAGATTCAACTTTAATAGCGCGTGTGCCCCCCTCGAGCTCCAATACATTCAATAATCCGAGATAGCATGCATTCACAAAGTTTCTGAATGAAGGATGTTTCAAGGAGAAGCCACTGCTCTGTCAGTTTTTCAGAGAGAATCTTCAGGGAAACTGGTGGAAGTGAATAGCGGTCTCTCACTCACCGCACAAGATCGTCCCAGACTTGTTCAATGGGTGACAAGTCAGGTGAGCGTGCAAGCCAGTCAAGGGTCTGAATGTTCAATCTCCTAACAGTGGCAATGACAGCCGAGTAGCAATGTGGTCTTGCGTTGTCGTCTTGGAAGACAAGATCCGCCACCCTGACCACTGGGGCAACAACAGGAAGCACAATTTCATTGAGATACCTCTCTACAGTCAACGTGCCTTTGATGATGACTGCTGTCGTTCGTCCGCCGTGCCAAATGCCACCCCACAGCACAACACTTCTACCACCATATCTGTCGTGTTCTTTAATACAGCATGAGGCAAAGCGTTTACCTGGAAGACGATGCACTCTGACACGACCGTCATTGAAATCCAGAGTGAATCTCGATTCATCGGTCCACAAGACTTTCTGCCAGTGATGGTCATTCCATGAGCGATGGGCATCACAACAGGCAACTCGTCTTCTGCGGTGCTCAAAACTCAATGGAATTAGGACAGCTGGTCGTCGCGATTGAATTCCAGCTTCTCGCAATCTTCGGTAAGCCGTTCGAACGCTATAGTCTATATTTAAGGCACTCTTCCAGTGTACGACTAGCTTTGGGACTGACACAAACCTATTCCTCTTTGCAGCTAAAACTAGACGTGCGTGTGTCCTTCCTGCAGACTTTCTTGGTCGACCAGATCCCTTCTTCTTTTTAACATCTCCTTCTGCTTTCCATCGACACCACCACTTCCAAACAACGACCCTCGATAGTTACAGCTCTTCGGCAACACTCGCACAACTTCTACCAAAACGAATCATTCCAATAGCCATACCTCTGGCAAATTGATCGTGTGCCATTTTATTTTACAAAAGCTGGATTTCAGTTCACGTTTATGTTCAATTTGTAAAGGCAATTGTGACAGTTGTATCGATATCAAAAAATTTGAAATTTGACCACCCTAGATCTTTCTCCATTCTCTAATGTGTTGAATGGTAATACAGAGAAAGCGAGATATTGCATCATACCTGAGAAAAAAATGAAACAAACCTCAATTCAAGCCAATTATAGTTTGTTTCATTAATTATGTCAATGAGTATATTTTTTTCCTTGTTGACAATGGACAGTTGATTTCTATTAAATTCATCGACACTTGAAAATGATATTTACTTGATGATGAATTCGGAAGTACTTCGAAAGTATTGATTGACTTCCAGTACCTCGCAAAGTAGCAAGTGGTGCTGAAGTCGAATTTCGTCCGAAAAGGCTCAAGAAATGGGCCGAGAAGCCGCAAAATAAGAAAACATCGTAATCCTCATGGTAGGTCGTGATGCAGTGTGATAGTAGAAATGTTGCTTTGCAACCAAGAGTTGCAATCTGGGGATCAATGAGTCTCGTTAGAATCTGATCCCAACTCTTGGTCAATCATTCTAGTTTTAGCCGTTTTTTCATATTTTTACTACTTATTGCAAACTGGTGAAAGCCTGTTTTGCGTCTTCGGATTTCAGCATTTTCCTGCCCGTCTGGTTTCATTTATGGGACCTACTACTAATTATCCATGTGACAAGCAGAAATGGGACGTAAGTTCATTGATTTTTCTAGTGACGATACATCGTCAAACAACTATCAAGAACAATAATCGAAACAACTATATTCCAATCTTGAGTAGTCTAATATCTACTTCACGTCAAATCTGCCGTGCAATGACAAAGTGACTTAAGTGCAATGATGTCAACTTTTCAGGAGAAGCAGAAAACGTTTTTGTTCGCTAATTATGTGTACTTTTGATCATTTTTTTGCAAAAGCCAAATAGCATATTTGAGTTGAATACAATAATTTCCCTTATATTAGTTAAGCGGTGGTTGCCATTGGCAACGAGGAAAAGTCACCAAGTCATTTTATCATTGTACCTTATATATATGTGTTATTGGACTTACAATGACAAAAAGGCTTAAGTGTATTTAAGTCGTTTTGTCATAGTGTATTTATTAAATAAAAGACTATAAACAATGACAAAGTGATTTAATTATGTATTAATTGTAATTCTGATTAAATCTGAGTATAAACCATTACCAGGCTTGATTAATGACCTGAAAACCTACCTGTAACCATCGCTTCTGCACAGACCGCCCTCTAGATGCTAGGCCCGGTCATCGCTGAATTTAGAATTGAATGAATTATGGTTGAATCTTTTAAGCGTAAATCCTTACTAGGACTGACTAAGGACCTGCGTAGGCCCCCTACCTACAATTCATAAGCTTACAAATTCTAGACATTGTAAAATAAACATTTTGATTTAGGCAATCTGGCCTGATTCATCGATGTAGTTGTATGCCCCCTATAGGTCAAAGCTGCTTGTTGGACTAAAATCAACAAAATCAATAAACTTAGAAGAGCTTCTTGTACAGGAAGGTTGCAGTACTTTTGTAAGATCTTTTAACCTTGGATATGCCTATTCTAACTTATGCTTAGGAATAGGGGAATGTAGCCTTGAAATTTGTTTATAGTATGCCTATATGCAAATTTTACTCGGTTACTCATCATCAAATATCATGAAATTTCGCCTTCAAAAATCGGTCCTGGGCTGCCATACTGATCGTAATGTTGAGCTAGGCAAAGGCCATCTCTCCTCCGCCGATCTCGACAATCATTCGAGGCCTAAACTGAGTATGTACTTTGTACCCCATAAACAAGAGCCTATCATATACATGTAAATGAAAAATCACATTGTGGTAACGGTACTTGAATTCAATTTTCACAAATCAAGAAGTTTTACTGAACTCTGGAAAGTAAATCAACACTGTCAGCTGATTTTGGCATGTTCATCCATGTATGTCGATGGTGCGGAGGCATATGTGATAATTTAGCTTGGTGATAATTTCTTTGATTTTGATATTCCTCGTGGTGCCATCCTTCTGTCAACTACCGCGTGAACGTCAAATTTTTTTTCAGGATACCATCGAATGGAATGTAGTCTCGCTCAAACCTGAATTTGAATAACATTGCCTGAGTGTCTCTTCGAAACATGACGCTTACTACTTGCGATAAGAAGGGGCGATTGTCACCCAATTTCCTCAACTTGTGTTGTGAAACTCCATCTTCGAAGTCGAAGAAATCAGTAAATTGCAGAGTTCTTCCTACAACACGTTTGGTTGTTATTAGTTTTCTGAACTCCTCAACATCGTAAATACACGGATGTTTGTTAAGCTTTTTCCCAGCTTCTCCGTGTTCTGAGTCAGCACTCATGAAGGTGTGGCCAGTTTCAAGGTACTTGATCTCAATTGTTTCTGCCGCTATGTCTTGACGGTTAATCAGTTGCACTAATGATGAAAACAATAACCAGTTCTTGTTCTGCGCCGCACAATTATCCACCCAAAAAATGAAGGTCTTATCGTTGCGGTGTTGAAGAACGAAGTTATGGAATGTGCTTGCAATGTCCGCAGCTGATCGTCCCGCTACAGCCTCATCCCAACAATAGGCCAAACCTGTTGTGACACTGCTACTAGTCAGTGGACTGAAAGTTTCGTTGAATGTCACAACTCGTGAAGTGAATAATGAAACTTTCAGGGGAAGTTTCGGCAACAAAAACACTTTCATCAGATCAGCTGATACGATAACTGTTCTGTCCTGCCGAGGTCTCTCTGAATCTCTCTTGTAAGCCTTTCTGGCTTCTTGGTAAGCTTCGCTATGACGTTTGTAGGACAAGCATTCAGGGCAATCAATTTCCAAAGTTCTATGAACAGCCGTATGGTACTTTTGAGCAGTGCAAACTTCACATTCATTTCCTAAATTTGTAAAAGTAATTCCTGCTTCAGCTACAGCCTTCCGGTATGCTTCGTACGCTACGAAATCGTGTGTTTCTACAAAGTCATCATGCATTATTTTTATCGTGATCTCTGCAGGTAGGTACCTTCTGTTTGGGGCATGTTCTCGACGATAGTGACTAATTTGGGGATGGAAGCTTTCTATGTGTATACAGATACGCTCCTTCTGTGCCTCTGTGAAAGCATGAGCTGGTGTGTGTCTACCTCTTTGATCAATCTTCTTTTGACTAATGTTTCCTCCGAACAAACTTCGCATCACACGGTTTGAGCTGCTACTGAATCCTAATGTTGCCAAGAACATTTTCTGACATACTTGTAATCGACCTTCGGTTTCAGTTGTAAGGAAGAATTTCATGGTGGTCGTCCGTTCCTTAGTGGAGGTTCAGTTAGATTCTGTTAGGCGTCGAGATGGCTGTTCACGACTTATTAGACCTTTCAGAAGGACTCTTCTTGATTCAAATGTTTCCAACCAATAATTTTCATGAAAGTTACGTCGATCTTCTTGCGAAATCTTTTCATAGCATTTGATTCTGCAAGAACACGGAGAAAGCATAGGATGTTGTTTCTTGTCTCTTGATCGACGTTCACATTCATTTAATCTTGGATTCCCCTTCAAAAGCTTTCCTCTCTTCATTAAACCTTCTCTTTCCAGCTCATCGAGGAAGTCATTGGCAATTCCTCTTGCCTCTTGGTCTTGGGTAAGATCATCACTTTCCATCACAGGATCTGGATTACTGTCAATGGAGGAATCAGAATAGGGCACAAGTCGTGAAGAAGTGAAAAGGACTGGCTGAGGTTGACCGTCTTGTTGGTAGACTGTCTGAGGCTGGCCGTCTTGTTGGACGACTTGCTGAGGCTGACCGTCTGATTGGTTAACTTATTTTACCTATCTATTGCCTATTTATTTTACCAGGAAAATGGAACCAGATTAGATTTTCCGATCAGAAACTGTACACCGTAGCACCAGTACATGCACCGTAGTTGAAACCAAATGCCTCGATGCATGCGTCTGCATAGTATGACTAAATGCTTTGGTGTAAATGCAAAGAAGAAGTTCACGAAACTCAACAGACTAGACATAAAGGTACCAGTAGATTTAGGCCGATATTTTTACATTGACTAAAACTGTACTTCTGTACTAGAATCTAAATTCAATATGAAAACATAAAGATAGTGACATTACGATGCTAAAGTATGAAAGTTGGACAAAGGCAGTCAGTCCCACAAAATTTACATAAAATAATGAAATTTGGAATCAGAGCCATCATTTTTATACTGTGAGAATTCTTTCAAATTTCTATTTTTTAAGTAAACCGGTGAGAATTTCTTCGTAAATGTCAAAGTGATTATGATGCATGGGTCATACGACCTCCTTTCGTCCTTTTGGATGGTTCAGTACCTAGGTGCAATTCGGTCGATTTCAATCAATGATAAATATTTAACTCACTTCGATTTTTCTCTCCATTTGGTTGAATAGTTTTCTTTAATGCTGCGTTGAGCATTCTCCGGCCCCAACTGCTCATCTTGATAATCGAAATCTGAATTTACAATCACAAAACCGTAGCACAAACGTCAGAATGAAATCAGAATTGCATTATAAGAATAAGTTTTTCTTATTCAAAATTCAAATTTATTGACTACGCACTGAATCATGACTGAATCTGCGCATTGAATTTCGACTGAATGATGTCGCCAATACATGGATATAGAACAATAGAACTGGAAATAGTGCTTCAGTAACATTCCATATCGTTTCAGGCATAGACATCTAACTAACACCTGCCACAAAAAAGTAATGCTATATGGTAACATGCACTTAAGTCATTTTGTCATTGTTTTGTCGCACTTCATGCTACACTTAAGTCATTTTGATTTTATATGATCTTGTCACGGCGAATTGAAATAGCCCTAGGATAAACCAGTGGGTCAGAAGATGCAGATTAGTATCCTTAACAAGTTGGTGCTGTTAGTGTGATTTTGACAAAAATTGCACTTAAGTCATTTTGTCATTGCACGGCAGAAATATAGGAGCACTATGAAACTCAGAGCTGAAAAAACAACACTATTGTTACACCACAACAGTAATATACAATAACACTAATAACCTATTGTTAACAGCATTTTCACTGGAACAAAGTCGAAAGACAACTCCTTTTTTATTACCTTTTGCTCGCAAGTGCATAGGCAAGTGCATATTGGTGATAAACATAGAGTAGAGATATGTAGGTAGAGTGTCGACTCAAAAAAGTGCCTGTATACAGTGAAAATTACAGTGAAAAGGGATAGATATTTGTCCCTCGAGTTCATTTGATAAATTCGAAAGTGTATACATGTTGGGGATTTAATAAATGCGGAGTTACCACTCTACCTAATATACCTACTCTATGGTGCTAAGTCAAATCGAAAGATTCGTATTTCTCTGAGAGCCACAAGAATGTGATTCAAATTTCTTGTTCAAATTGTCCTCATCACAATTATTTAAACACAAATAATTGATTTTGTGAGCATGTTGACTTTCTTTTGTTCCCGCCTTAGCATGCCTTAGCATGCCAGCTAGTATATCAAGTTTCATATTCTTTGGACAATGTACAATTTATACTGATATGTCGTTTACACAATGACTGCCTCTTTAAAATTAAATTGTCTTCGGTAAAGCGCTTGAAACTTTTCTATTACCCGTTGGGTTTTTTAACAAGAGAGTCCTTCCTTCCCTTTGAAGGAAAGAATCACCAGTTGATGATTTTCAATGATTTCTCTGTCTAATTCTTTCACGTTCTTGTCGCAACCTACAATCATCTGCTATTCGCAAAGTACTAGTTACCTACCTATTCGGAAGCTTTTGTATACTTCCTGCTATATGTTTTTTTTGGTCTTCATGCCATCCTTTGCACTTTTCATTTGAACTTGCGCTCCGGAATATGCCCGACAACATCTATGGTGGAAATATCACAATTAATTGGTAGTTATCTACGATCATTGGCAGGCATCCTAAGCAACAAAATGTCTATTTTGGTATCTTAGCATTTAGATGCATTGAATCATAGCACAACTAGCAAAATATCTATGATCTTTGATCCAACAATCACTGCATGCACTTGCTTGCCGACTAGAATTTTTATCTCGAAGATAAGCAGCTTCTTTTCGACACGTCCGCACGATAAAACTAAGGGTGATGTGACAAACGGGAGACACAGGGTGACATGCCACGCTCAATTACACGCTATTCACGCGTAAACAACGCGTAATTGCACATTACCCTAAACATCCGTGGCTATGCGTGACATTGCTGCAACATCTGTTGGCAGTCCTGTTACATAGACTTTGCGTCTCATGTGTCTGCATGTATCAGAGGCCAAACAATGTGATAGGACCTCAATTTCATGCTTAAGAAAGACAGAACATGCTTAACGGTTCGTACGTGGTTCAAGCGGCAACGCAGACAACCGTAGACGATGCGCAAACTATATACGCTTCCCCTCGCGTATTCCCCATGTTTTGACAGCATCAGATCAAGTGATTTCTGACTCTCAGTGCAGCGCGTATGTACGCGCGTAGAAGAATAGAATGTCCTTAACCACGGATGTTTGGGGTGCTCCGTAATTACCTCGTGAATTACGCGTGTCATGTCACCTAGTGGAGCTCTTGATTTTATACGTTAGATGCATTTAGTGAAACAAAATGCATGCATGTCCCGTTGGTAGCGCTGCATAAGTGTCTGAATATTGATTATTTCACACTTAGGTGAAATTGTGCGGTCATTTTGTATACTGATTTTACTGAAACGTGAAGCAAGTCGAATATGAATGTAGTTCATTGATGTAGTTAAATTGAAATTTGAAGACATTTTTTGACGAATATGACATGCCGGTAACTATTTTGCTATCAAAATCGTGTCATAACTCAACCGTATTATAAAGTTTTATTGTTTTTACTTTAATTCATGTTAGAGCATAATCAACTTATTCCAAAAATATAATTAAGTCAGTGAAATATGTGCAATATGATCTGCATAAAATATCTTGGTTGTCTGAATAAATCAATCTTCGTTATTTTCTTGACTTAAGATATGTGCAAATCACTACCTTTTGATATCTATCAATTTCTGAATCTCTATTAAACAAGCTGACGAAATTCAAAATTCGCAGTGAAGCACTAACTATGAGTTACAAAATGCATTGTGGAAGCAATTTGGGCATGCCTATAGAGGAAACGAAATTGAATATTCACAGAAGCTATCAATGAGTGGTCTACTTTCAACTTTTGAGATTTTTTATACTGTACTGCAATCTGCACACAGCCATATGACAGGCGAAACTATAGCCGTATTGAACAGCCATTGTCACAAACAATGTACATCCAAAAGTTGCTACTCAGAACAGGCAATCAAAATCAGACAATAGTGTGATATGAGGCAAAGGTGTCTGCTATTCTAATTTTCTACCATATATATGATATTTCCAATACATTGCTGACTGCCACGCTATTAGTAGCACGTTGCACTAGGTGACATTCCACGCTCAATTACGCGTAATTACACATGACCCTAAACATCCGTGGCTATGCGTGACATTGCTGCAACATCTGTTGGCAGTCGTGTTACATAGACTTTGCGTCTCATGTGTGTGCATACATCGGAGGCTAAACAATGTGATATGACCTCAATTTCATGCTCAGGGAAGACAGAACATGCTTAACGGTTCGTACGTGGTTCAAGCGGCAACGCAGACAACCGTAGACGATGCGCAAACTATATACGCTTCCGCTCGCGTATTCCCCATGTTTTAACAGCATCAGATCAAGTGATTTCTGACTCTTAGTGCAGCGCGTATGTACGCGCGTAGAAGAATAGAATGTCCTTAACCACGGATGTTTGGGGTGCTCCGTAATTACGCGTAAATTGCGCGTGTCATGTCACCTAGTGTAGTAATCCGATGACCATTTCAAATGGAAGGTATTGCCAATGAAACACTTCTCAGTAACGACCTTAAAGCATCCAATAAAAACTCCAATAATAAAATATAGTAATAAAAAACAAGGCATCCAATAAAGCTGTGATCAAATCACAGTTAAATTGGCAAAAGAGAAGACTATTTTTAACATGAAAACATGGACACTTTCTACGATCGCTTGACTCAAGATCACTGTGAAATTGTCAAGGTCCACTGCACTAATTAAATCCATTACTTGCTACACGTATCTGATGACCTGCATTAAAATGAGATGAAACTGTGAGAATTTCACAATTTTTAGTCCCACTTCAATAAAAGTGTAATAATAAACTTGAATGAGTAAAATATTTTGTTTTGCTATTTATTGAAAGTGCTATTATTTTAATAATGAAAATCGTTTTCTTATTGCCAATTTATCTGCGATTTGACGAAAAGATTATGGCCTCTTTCTCTCAATTTTCAAAGATCCTTAGTTACAGCTGTATGCTCCAAGTTATTTTCGACCAGACTAAATTAACTTAAGAGAACCACATGTACCCATAACAATTCTAAAAAACTTTTTAAAAACGGAAATATCATGTGATAGGTAGGCCAATGATTTTTCATGTTTTTGCCTCATAAAATATTGACTTTGCAAATGAAATGAGAAATAATCACTGAATTTATGACAAGCGAGAAGCTTAAATTTTTGATGACATCGCATCCAAGTCATGGTTGCCATGGATATCCACGAATAAGGTAGACTGGGATGGGTTGGACACTTTATTTGCGAAACTTTTAGGTCGTTTAAATGTAACCAGAGATCCTTAATCATCATATATGTGTGTTACAAAATGCAATATCTATGACACAATACGTTCGTCTCAATAAATATTTCAATTTCATTGATTCAACTGTCGTACACTGCTGGCGTCTAACATTTGAATTTTGAAGTCTTACCAACGATTCGCATGTCTTTCTATTGTTACTGCACAGAAGAATATTTTTTAAAGAAGAAGTAAGTTCAAAATTATTCAATTATTCAATTTTATATAATTACTAACGAATAATGATAAATGAAATGATGTATTTATCGCGATTGCTTTTTCAATAAATATCCAAGTTTAACATACTGTATTGCGGTAGGTTGGACACCATTGTCCAACCCACCCCATATCTATTGTTGAGCACTATCGTATGACTTTAAAGATCTATATTTTAAGGAAAACTGCGATTTTCCATAGGCCTGGTATATTATAGTTGTATTTCTTATCTCAATTGTTCACTGAAGACCCCATGATATGATTTATAATGTGCATATCAAATTCACTTCCTTCAGAAATATTTTTGTATATTTTGGAATTTTCGGATGGGCATTCTTCTCATATCACAGTCGAAAGCATTGTTTTTGCCAACGAATTATGGTATTGATTATTTTTCTTGCCTCCTCATTCGTCCCATAGACTGCAGCCCATCGACACACATTTCAGCAAACCATTGAAATCAAGCTGGTCTGAAGAGGTTTCCATTATTCTTAGAGATAAGTAAAAACGAGTTTTTCCATGTCTTCAGCAAAGTTTTGGAGGTAATGTCCACACTCTCAGAGCTTCTTATCAATGGCTTTAGCCATTGCGGTCTCTCCCAACATCTTCAGCAGATTTTAAAAAGTCGAAGTCCCTTTCTATCGGGTTTGATAAGCATGATGGTCTTGAAGATCGTTCGACTACAACATCAGCTCCTAATCTTTCAGATGTGCTTGATATGCCATGTACTTGTACAATGTACACCTACAACTTTATCTTTTATCATCCCCAAATAAGAAGTTTTATCCAGCGCACAAAAGACCCCATGTGGCAGAATTCGTCTCCGGAATTTTTAGAGCATAAAAAGTCGTGACAGGTTAGGAAGACCAAAGTTTTTCTAAAGGAACGAAAAGATCCTCGTTCAGCTTTGAAAACTAAAGGTGTTTGGAGAAGCGAGACTATCACTAACTGGTGCATTGAATGTGGCAAGTGGGCATGCAAAGCATGTTTCGCTTCAACAAAAATGCGCAAAATTCGAATCTATGGACTATGAATAGGTATGAAATGATGAATAATGCTTGTACACGAACATGTTTGTGAATGTTATAACGTGAATAATGTATATTTTCTATTTGTCAACGATATTATGACTTTTTCTCTTTCATTTTTGGGAATATTTCAGTTTAAAATGCAAAGTGTCCAACCCACCCCATTGGATTTTTTAAGAAATATCTGTATTTACCATTAATTTACCTATTTCAAAAAGCCGATCGCAATGAAACTATTTAGTTTATTGATAAACGTAAAAGATAAGCAAAAAATAGAGTCTGATGTAACGAATTCTAATGTAGGCATCGGTTTCTCACTCGGAGTGTCCAACCTACCCCAGTTTACCCTATTGTGAGAAGTGGACCTGCCGCATACAGTTCGCAATTCATATGAAACCATTTTTTAAATGATATCAAACTTCAAAAGTAATTTTTCCTGAGCTAAAAAAATAAAGAAGATCACTGCACAGTTTATATTGTAATATAGCGACGGATTGCTTTTCTTAAATTTTAGAGCCCGCAGAACCGGATCCCAGATGTTGGTTGACCATTCCTACAAAGCTATACTCATTCAAGGCGATGTATGCTGAATCAACATAGTAATAATGTTTAATCGTGATATTCAACTTCTAAATGTACCTGAAATGAATCATTTGACTCTGTAATATTGAGTCGGAAGAGACTACGTAGGCCTACAACACCTGCCTGTCGACGTGTACGACCTCGTCTTCATTGGATTCAGTTGAACCTGCGCGCCCATAGAGATCTCCATGAACGTCCATATCCAAGATAAGCCTGGGGCCTATTGCACAAAAGTTTTTACCTGTTACCTGGTGCCGTGCAGTCGCGTACGACTCTCGGCGACGTCATACTGGATCCTTTTTCATGCGAAGCGGTCTCTTGCTTCCCGTGTCATCCGTTCCACCGTTTGTCATGTGAGGGTTTTCATTCCCTCTATCCACTCGATTCTTGGTCTTCCTTTTCGTCTGGATCCCTCTGTGGTGCCAAACATGATGTCTTTCTCGAGGGACCCATCAGCTCGCGTAACATATAATAATAATAGCTACTAAAAATTTGTCTGTTGCATAAAGAATTTTATCAGCTGCTAAATTTAGCAGCTACTACGGATTCCTTGATAAAATCTTAGGAGCCACTAAAATTTTATGAGCTTCTAAATTAGCAGCTTCATACAACTGTTCATTCAGTTTAATATCTACTAAGATATCGGACTTCACTGATAAAGTCTATAAGTCAAGATACGCTCTGATTTTTGCATTGCACGGTGATTCTCGTGACACCTACTACGAGATGAACAACAACGACAGGAAAGAGCGAGTTTTCAAAAGTCGAAAGCATTTTGATTGCAATGAGGGTTCACAAGGAAAGGTTTAGACTGAGTAGTGTGACTTCATTCTAGATAGAATTGGTGACAAACTGAAACATAGAACGCATCGAAATCACGCCCTTTCCCCCAGAGAACAAATTCTTGTCTGTCTTCGATTCCTATCAGACAACGCATTCTACCACTTAACGGGTGACACGCATGGAGTCCACAAGAGCTCAGTCTGTCGATGTATTTACTGTATGATGTAGTACACACAATCAACGAAGTGCTCTTTGAACAATTGGTTTGCTATCCATCTGATATGCAAAATTTATCAATTCAGTTGTTTGAAATCGCTAATATGATCAGCGTCTGTCTGAATTTCTGCTTTGATAATGTATGTGGTACAAAATGCAGAAAATAAAACCATGAAATATTGAAATCATTCATTGTCGTTGTCAAAATCTAACACATTTCGCAAGTTTTGAATACATAAATATTTTAGACTAATCATTATTTAATCTTCAATACTTGGTTGTCTAGAATTTTCCTGAAATAAAATTTAATGTCAACAAATCATTCGCAGCTTTTTATGTTGATTTAAGCTATATCGACGGTAATATGATCGTTCAGATTAGTTATAGAGGAAGCAAATAAGTGCCATCTATATCTGAACCAATATTTTCTTTCTCATCCGAAATTGCTGCTGTTCAACTACACGTGGTAGGTTTTATGTAGATATGGCAAGCGAATATTACTTTACATTGAGTAGTAATGGACAATAAATCAACATGTTGTTGAATTAGTTTATTGCGGATGTTTATTCAACACAACATGACACTCATATTCAGGATTTGTGAAGCGACAATAGGAAACATTATCAAGATGATGAGAATAAACATATAAATCGCTGGATGTTTTCATTAGAACACAAGCAAGCCAGACAGTTGCTACGAAGCCGGTATTTAAGACCAGTTCAGATAAAGGACATTTATTATATATTCATCTATATTTCACACACACTGTAAACTATACACCGTTAAAAACAGCTAAAAGAGCCCTTAAACTTCGCAGAAAAGCTTCACAGATAACAACCGTAAATATCTGTTAAAATGATGACGTCATGACATGATTAGTGATGACGTAACTTTTAAAATCCGTTTATAACCGATAAAAAACGTCTGTTTTTACGGATATTTACAGTTCACAAACTAATTTTAGCTGTCAGTCTTAACGGATACTTTCGGTTTACAGTTTACAATGCAGATAAATTGCACTGCATGCTTGCTTGGATCTAGTGATGACATTTTTTAACTCTGCATTGTGACAGACCAGAGCATTGAAACCACATTAGACTGAAGGAGTCAGCAAGTTTAGATCGTGGATAATATTTGGCGAATTGCCACGGATAACAATTGAGTGCACTGTCACTCACAAAGTCCCAAATGAGCACTAGAAAGTGCTGAACCTGAGTACTAACTACGTCTAAGAAATGAGTCCCAATTTCTAGTACACTTTGAGTTCGAAAAGATCAGCAATCTGTTAAGAACTCTTTGTGTTCGACAGCACACTACTTACTTTGCACTCATTTTACTAGAAGTCATTTAGTAAGTTACATGGGACAAGCACCTCTAAAAATGCCATGCAGCATATCCAACCCGCTATACCACATGTGCACACTGCACATCCTTCTAAGAGCTGCCTTGGAAATCAAACACAAATGCATTTGGATCAATAAAATATGCACAGGAATCAAAGCTGGTGTGGTTAAATATTGACAAGGCTCAAAGCACTGTCTGAAATTATGGAATACTGTGGCAGGACTCAATGCACTGTCGGAGATGATGGAAAACTGTGTCAAGACTCAGAAAAATATCGTGGAGTTTGGAAAACTGTGACATGACTCAAAGCACTGTCTGAAATTATGGAAAAGTTTGGCATGACTCAACGCACTGTCGTGGAGGATGGAAAACTGTGACATGACTCAACGCACTGTCGGGGAGGATGGCGAACTGTGTCAGGACTCAAAGGTCTGTCGGGGAGGATAAAAAAGCTAAAAAGATTCAAAGCACTGTCGTGGCACAGTCGGAGCGACAGTAGCAATTATGTCTCAGACCGTCATCGAGTAAGTTAACACAATCAATGATAGCGTCGTACAATGGAAAAGGCACTGTGAAGTGATGTTGTGGCAATGCAGTGCCGCAGCTTCATCAGTGCATCGTTGTTGTCCATTCGCGATTCATGCTATAGAAGGCTCAGCGCAAGCATCCTAGTATATATATATATATATTATCCACTCTGAAGAACTGACTCATGTGCTGACTGACTGATGCCTCAACTATCGACAATTGACATAATTAGCACATGCAACTCAACGAAACGAACTCAAATGGCCTTTGCTAGCTCCGTCAGAATTTCACGCTTGTATATCCTTCCCTCTTAGTAGTCCTTGTTATATTGATATTTCATCATATTAATGCTCAATTACTACTTTATAAGTATTTTAATACTTCTATGATTTTTAGTTCGGTACTTCTCGTACTCTTTCAATCAGTACTCAGATTTGTACTTAAATAGGGCTCTATGATTTACAGAGTACTTTTTACTTGACAGATGCCACAATCTGACGGTTGAGACTCGTATGTTCTCCACCGAATACGAATAGCCTGCTGCTGCGTTGCCAATACTTGCCCAATCACGTAAGCGAAAGGGAACGAATATCTTCATGTAAATTTCAATCGCCTGATGAAATTGCATTGAATACAATGAATGGGATAGGATTACTCCGCTCTGAATGACATTAACCCACAGACAGACGGAAGTTCATACATCTCATTCAGCATTTTTATGGGTGGTAAGTCAAAATAATCATGGATCTCGGTTTTGATTTAGCTGTCTCAAGGAATGCTTTTATATTGCTCTTACATGTAGGGAAGAATCTATTCAATTGCTTCTTCCGCACAGCTGCAACTGATCGAGAACCGTCGAACCGAACCCGACCGGTGATCAAGTTTCTGGACCGAACGACAATTTCACGTTGTTTGTATTATATTCGCTATATTCTTTTGGACAAATATGCGTCACGAAAGTTTGCTAATCACCTACCCGAGTAAAATTACCGTTGTCAGTTTAACAAATACTTACCAAGTACTTGGCATTAAAGTCCTAAACATTTAAGAAATATTTAAGAAATATTTATCAAACCTAGTACATTTCCTAAACTTTTACTAAATATTTTGCAAACTTTCCAAACTTCCACAAAATATTTGGCAAATTTTCTGAACTTTTACGAAATGTTTAGTAAATATTTTGTAAATTTTCCAAACTTTTACAAAACATTTAGCAAATGATTTCTAGCTTTTATAATATGTTTAGTAAATAATAAGCAAATTTTATCCTACTTCATAGGCGATTACGAAACATTTGCAAATTTGAATTCATGAAAAATATCTTCTTGTATGAAATGTTTTATATTTACCAAATAGAAAACCAAAACAATCATAATTCGGCAAAAAGATAGCTAGTAAAACGCTCTGCTCGAATTATTCATGCTCAAAATTGTTCAAAATCCGTACGGCATATAAAACTGCATGACTAGAATAAAATGGCTGATCTTGCTAAAATTATGCTTTGTACGATAACATTCATAGAGATTACAAAAACTGAGCCCTGCTCCCCAAAGTAAACAGCAGAAGGAATGGATATCCTTCAAAAATACAATTTTTCATACGTATCTGGAAAATGAACAGAGTTTTATATAGTAGCACACATCGAACAATTCGATACAAATAATTTTTATGAATATCACTTTTATCAACATAAAAGAAATTTCTCTATCCGGATTTGATCATTCTTCATTTGAAAATCCTACCAACAAGAAAGCATGCCCACAGCCCGAATACGCATTTCACTTCATCTGAAACACTGTCATTTCGAGTCAAACACCGTCGCGCCGTTATCAGTTACATTTTTAAGAATAGAGGTGATATCACGAAAAATTTACAGTTCAACGGAGAAACAGTCACTACCAAATGAAGTTTGAAGCGATGATACGAGGTCACTGAAAAAAACATCTTCGCGGTTGGACCACAACACGGTTGTCCAAATATGACGATCGCTGGGACGTTGCGAGTATGAGAGATTTATGGATAAAGAATAATTCCAGTAGTTTTCGGAGTTAATTAGCTCACAAGACAAGACGGAAAAGGAGCCGAATGTAGGTCAGGTATTGAGTCATCGATGGACAGATACACAGCCTCAGCAATCGACACCTGTAAAAAAGTAGACAAATCTTGTGCTGATGTGCAGAGCAGAATTATCAAACTTAACGGATCTTAATTAACATTCTATGGGTAGGCCTACTCAAAGTTCAGAAGATAAATCATTTGTAGTAATTTTAGGTGTTACAGTAAAGACTATTAAGAAAACTGCTTTTGGATTATTTCATCTCTGACAATGTGGGAAGCGATATTCTTAGGAATTTTGATAGCAAATGAAGATATTCAAGAGTGGTTGAATTGTGATCATTAACAATTTATCAATTATTTTTTTAATCAATACTCTTAGTATTTATCAATAATTTTATTTTGATATTCAAGTACCGGTAACTGTTTTACTACAAAAAATGCAATCTGCAAATTAAAACAGAGCCTTACCGAGATGTAGCCTATTACCGACTGCTTGTAAACCGTTCATGCGATGAAGATATTCAGGAATGCTTGAATTTTTATTATAGTATTTAATACCGCACATGTAATTTTATTTTGATATTTTATTTTATTTTAAACAATTTGTTTAAAATCACAATCTGCAAACACATACACACGTAATGTCATCTTGTCTACCGCTTATATGACAGCATCTCTACAGGTAATTCATGGTGGGCCTACAATTAACATGTGACCATAATAGCTAGGCCTACGATGATATTGAAAAGTGCGAAGCATAATTTGTAATAAATAAACACAAATTGAATAAAAGAGTAGCAATGAGTTTGTACTTTGATTGTTTTATATTTATCGTAAAGCATGAAAAATTATTGATTTTGCAAAACTAAACCTATTGTTGGACTGCAACGCATGACTGATCTTTATTACAGTGTGTATGTAGCCAACAACGTGAAGTCCGTCGTGTAGCATCTATGCCTTTTGTGTGCTTGATCATTTTTCTTAAACTACTCGAAATGTCAAATTGATACCATTTTCTAAAATGTGGCAATTCTGAAAAAATTAATTGAATATCATAGGCGGTAGCTACAGGTTTTCAATTCAACATATATAAAATGGAAATAGTAACCTATTTAAACAAGCTTCCTTGATGGATCCATCTTTCAGAAAATAGATTAAATTGCATAACTTAAGCAGATATCGAATAGCTCAATAGTTTGTCCGCATTGATAAAAACATTCTCCATCTAAAATTTTTGCAGTCCTGAAATAGAACTTTATGACTTATAGCATGTTTGACTGTTTCAAATTTTTTTTCATTTATTTGTCATCCAAATATTGATACTATTGCACAAGTATACTACATATCTAAATATTGAAGTGCTAAATTAAAATGGTTTTAATGCGCTAATTAAGTTCTTTCGTGCTCATAGTTTCTAAGGTTTTTAGCATGCAACTATTTTGTCTCAACATAACCAGATGTTTGTGCTATTTTCAATGTAAGCAATCAGAAATTACGAATTTGAAAACAATATATTACCATTTCAACATATTCCAATTTGATTATGATTTTTTTACGACACATTCAACTTTTGATCGATTTTTCAACAAGAAACGTCGTCGTGAAAACTGATATACATGCACATTCTCATATTAAATTCAAAGTGAATAAGCCTTGGGCATGTGACATCATTTGTGTGATGGAAAACCCAAGTAAAACGATGTGTTTCTTGAGAGCTATAATATTTATATATAAATAAATATTATAGCTATCAAGAAACACATCGCTTAACTTGGGTTTTCGATTACACAAATGAATTCAAAGTATTGGTAGGACTCCTAAAATGTGATATGTCTGCTATGAGGAACTAAGAGGAATTGAGATATTTTGTTATCAGTAAATTAAGTATGACGCTAGTAGCTCTTTAGTATTTGTAAAATTAAGAGCAGATATAGCAGTAGTCAATAATAGAAATGTCTCTACGTGTTCATGGTCAATAAACCCAAATCTATGACCAAATCTCTCCTTTGATTTTGTTTTCGGGATTTCCAAATACATGTACCTAGACTTGCACTTAAATGCTGAAACTAAGTTGACAAAATAAATTCAGAAACATTTAGAAGCTTACCATTTTTCTGTAGATGATCCAAGAGGTGCATTTTTAATTCTGATGCAAAAATCAAAGGAACTTGATGGATTCATTGACTGGAAGAACTCACTGACTACATGCGAGTGTTCATTTTCGAGTTGTGCTCCATTTTGTGCATGATAGCTAAGCAAGATGATGAAAAAACGTAGGCGATCACAAACCGACGATGAATAAATAAAGGTGTGTAAGTAGGAATATCCTCTTGATGCGCTGACTTCTGTAATATTAAGCAGTTAACGTAAACACGCGTTCGACATGAGAGCGAAGAGTGCACAAGCTACTGCGCCTTCTACTGCAGTTTTCTGTTCCACGTGATGGGCGGATAATAATTATTAAGCAGGGACGCTGAGTCACAGCGCAGCTAGAGAATATTATCGACCGCTCATGGCTCCCGAATGCGGCCACGACCAGGCTGCCAACAATGTGAACGAACTTCCTCAGCTGCGTGCGCGTGGCGAATTTCCTTAATATAGTGACGGAAAGTTATAGAAGCGAGATATGATTACGCAGACTGAGCGATGCTTATGTAATTGTTTGGTTCAGTTGCATACTGATTTAATATCATAAGTTTTGAAATTACTAGCTAAGTAATTTAGCGAACACACGAGCAAACTGATCAAAGTCGACTTGCTGATGGGCACGGTATAGAACTTAGAAACTTCAATAAATGCTTTAATTTGAGAAGCAAAATGTGTGCCGATAGAACTGCTTAGGCTCCCTTAATAATGAAAATATATGACTGATGTTGTTGCTATTGTAGCTACAGTGTACATGTAGTGAATGTGAAAGATGATGAAAAATGAGTAGAAGAAGAAGAAAAGGGGAACGAGTGAGTGATTGAGAAAGAGAGAGAGAGAGTAGTGATGAAGTCACCTGAATATTTATTTTATACACACCATTTCATCAAATATAAATGGGCATATATAAAATACTCGAAATAATAGTAGACATGCACATTTCAGGCCCACATGTTTCATATGTCGATATCCATGGAAATGACATAATGCACTCTCTTTAAGATTTGAAAGAAATTGCTGGTGCCATCATGGAAAAATATCAACAGTTTCCTGACAATTATTACATTATTCAATCATTTAATTAAGTTTGATGGCAAAAAAATCAGCCAGTTATCAACGACGCAAAACTGTGATATAGTACAGACTTTATTATTAGGTATTTCCTGTGACGTTGCATTTCTATTTTATTGAGAGATGATTGTAATCAGAGTTTATGAGAGCTGATGATCATCCTTGTGATATGCATGAGTTCAAAAAATTGTACGGGTGAAGTTACCGCACATTGAAATCACCATGCAATTAAAACCGCCTTTTACGACAGTTACTCATAAGCGGATCCTGCCTATTGCAAGATTTTTCTTTCATCAAACTTAGTAAATGCAAAAAAATCATTTGTTTGGATAACCAAACAAATATTACATAGGCATTTGATAAACGTTTTCTAAATTTCGCAAAATTCGTTAATATCGACTTACATACAAAATGTAGCAAATATTTGTTAGGCAATTGTTACACATTTCCTAAATTTGTTAAATTTCCAAAACGTTTGTTTAACTATTCAAATCTTATAAATTTTCCAAGTAAATACCAAATATTTGGTAAAGTTGATACGTTTTTTTTTCTCGGGTACATTGCAGCCATGAAACAATCAATAATACACTGTAAATCGTACGCTGCCAAATTGATGAAATGCATGCTATCAAATACTTTATTTTCTTTTGTATAGTAGCTTTTTCACTGTCTGGAAGCAAAATACCATAGCTGTATAGTTTCCTCTAAAAGTACAAACCATAGAGTAGGGATATATATACATTAGGTAGAGTGTCGACTCAAAAAGGTATCTGTATACATGGAACATTTTTTTATGAAAAGATTCAATTTTTTCCGGAGATTACGTTCCCGTGGTCCAAAAATTATTTGAACACTTTTGAAAATAGTCAAAATTTGACAATTCATATACTACCGAGAAGACTTTCCTATATAAGTAGCATGAAGCATGTTGGATATCAAAAGGAATGAATATTTGCTAATAAGCATCCCAACTAGGCGGAAAGCTAGTTGATTATCAAGGGAATTTCAAGGACCGCATTATAATGGAAGTCTTCATGAAAAAGTCGCGGTCTAATACGTGCATTTTTGGCTGAACTTTCAAGTTTTTAATTCAATTTTCACCGGCATGATTTCATGATTCACTAAAGTAGTGTTTCACTTCTTGGATCTGAATGGTGATGTTACCCATTTACATCTTTCAAAGTCAATTCAAATAATTGTCTTTGATTTTGTTATTTTGCTCTACCAGTGGCACGTTGCCTGTGATATGATCATGCTTAAGAAAATACTCTTGAGGTTGATGAGCATGAAAGCAATAGGAACCCATCGAATTGCTAATTTAACAAACATTACCTATCCAAGGCAGTCATGACACGGACGATCTGTAAGATAATATCATTTCCTTCTGCATTACTGTCATGATCAGTCAATTCCGTTGTAATTTCTGCAAAACTGCAAAAACTTGCATATCTCATATTTGGTGACAATAACACCTGTATCTCCCACGAGTTCATTCAATAAAATCAAAAGTGTATACTCAATGGGGATTTAATAAATGCGGAGTTACCATTCAACCTACTGTGTGGTATAAACATGTCAAAATATGCATGCTACTTTTTACTATACTATAAGTAGTGAGCTATTTACATTTAATTATCAAACTTACAATATTGAATGCGATTGCACATAACTCAATGATTTTCATACATAAGCAGCAATTCCACAGAAATAAATAATATGTATCAAGAAATTTTGAAATCAAGATTATAAATAGCCCGAAGTGATAATGCATGTTAATCTCATGACGTAAAATTGATTTATGTTTAATATATACAGTATAGTGGAATATGCCTAAGTTATTACCGTGCATTTGTAAAGAGCTCATGATCTCAGTCACTTTGGCACTTAAACTTAGGTAGCCTTGGGAAAGGGTTGGAATATTTGGTTAGAGGTGACTTCGATGTTACATGACTGAGAATATGATATGTACATCATATGTAAAATAAGCTAAAAAAGTTTGTGAATGCTGCACGAAATAATACTCTGCTTCAAAGAGCTGTCATGGATTTCAATGTTAAATCTCACATGTACGGATATGACATATCACTGATATCAGGCTCTACACGATGAGGAAGTCGGAGTCAATGGATTTAATGTACGAGTCTCCTGACAAGTACATTAAATCTATGGACGAAAACTTTCTTTGTGTAGAGCCAAAAATCAGTGACATATTATGTGTATGAATGTATATGAATGATTTATTGTCCAAGCATATTCGGGTGTATGTGCGTGTTGCCTATGTGAGTACAATATACGTTTTTGAAAGCCTGACTATATGAAACGGAAAAGTACGGACATGAAGCATTTAAATGATTATAGTGAATAAGAAAGCAAGCTCACTCATCAATGATTCCATAGAAATGTGATGTTGCTGAATCTTGAAAATTTAAGTGTTATGTAAATTCTAATTACTAAAAGCTTTATTTCATTGTAACTGCGAATCTAAGTAGTATCTTTGCAAGTTTTGTAATCAGCATCCTAAATGTTTGGAATCTAGTCTTTCACCATACAGTATCGGAGCTGCAGGTTTCCCGGACAAATTCATTTCTATGTCATCTAGCTTCAAGATAGGGCATGCCCTTTCCAGATTAGTGAGTCTACTTCAACGAGACGTCATAGATTTCTAAGTTGGATCGCACATGCTCATGATGTTTACACAAGTTCGTAATGATACATGCAAATTACTGAATAGGGAGAAAAGTTCAAGTCATTCCATAGAAGTGATGGCAGCAAACGGGAGGATCATGATAAAAGGCTGTACTCGTAATCGAGAAACGCACTCCCTTGAATTTCTGCAGATCCGTTAATTAAAAAGGTAAAAAAGAACATTCCATAGAAATTTGACATTATTGAAATTGGTTGCCTTGTCTTGAACTTGAACGCTTTAACACGAACTTGTGTTCCCTTGCAATGAAGCTCAGATGACACGTGATTGAAATTGACTCCTCTATCTATGGTCTTGGAAATTGCATGGCTTATCTTGAACTTGCTCGGAAAACGTGTACCTAAACGTGTCTCGCCAATATGAATTTGACAATGAGTTTCAATATGTACATGATATTTCAATATTACTTTGCACACCAGACTTTAACCGCTCATGATCCTCAAGCCAAAAGTTATAAACGAAAGATAGGAATTACTTAAAAGCAAGTTGAAGGATTTTTTTACCAGCTTTATCTATTTGACTTACAAGAATTTCTCATTGCATGATATGTGAAACGGACATAGGAAACACAGTTTTCTGATTGTAGATCTCGTTGACGCACTATGTGAACATGTTCCATGCAAGTCCAACCCCAAAGGGTGTAGACCATCGGTTTCACGACAAAAGCAAACGCGACAAAAAACCAAATGTAAATTTGTCAAAATTACCATCGTGACTCACGTCTAACATTGATCTCATGTGTGTTACAGGAACGAAGAACGACATTGAATATTGACAAACCTTTCAGCATGTATGTAAATTCCTTTAACTATTCAAAGGGATGAAAATTGGTACATAAAAACAACAAGACATCTGCTTCATCCGATTTGCGAAGCTCGTCTGTGAGATGCCCAATGGGGAGCAATGCGAGTAGAATGTTAAAAATTGATCCGATATGGGATTTTCAGCAGTCGATAAGGTTGAGGCAAAACATCTTTACGTCAAGCCAGAGGTTGATGAATATAACCAATGAGAGAACAAGCAAGCGAATTGAAAATTGAGGATTATTAATGGTCCGGGAGCTACTGACATTCGCGCAAAAATGGTTCAGTAGCATGGATTTGTAGATCTTGCAGCGCTGAATACAAGAATCAAATTCTTGAGTGTCACAGCCAGTCGCTTTCGGTTATAGGTAAGGTTGAAGGATTTCCATTGGAATCCAATGGTAAAATTCAAGAAATATCTACGGATTGTGAAACACCTGGTAATTTTCGCACATTTTCTTTTACAGAAAGGAAATTATTTATCAGAATGCCATGAAATTTGAAACATGAATGGGTTCAGAAAATCAACTTTGATATAAAAGTTGAAGTGAGTCACATGATTCAGTATTTGATGTCTGAAAGTCTCAAAATGAGTAAAATCGCCAAAATTGAGTCAAAACATGAAATTTACTCATTCAGACATCAAATACTGAATCATGTGACTCACTTCAACTTTTATATCAAATTTGATTTTCTGAACCCATTCATGTTTCAAATTTCATGGCTTTCTGATAAATAGCTTCCTTTCTGTAAAAGAAAATGTGCGAAAATTACCAGGTGTTTCACAATCCGTAGATATTTCTTGAATTTTACCATTGGATTCCAATGGGAATCCTTTAACCTTACCTATAACCGAAAACGACTGGCTGTGACACTCAAGAATTTGATTTTTGTATTCAGCGTTGCAAGATCTACAAATCCATGTTATTGAGCCGTTTGTGCACGAACTTAGGAAGAAAATGTCAGTAGCTCCCGTAGTAAGCTATCTATGGTACCAATCTGAGACAACTGCCCAAAGAAATTCACTTGCTTGTCACATGCCGCTCTTATTGATCATTCATAATGAATCTCCTACACATACGATAAACACCCAGTTAGCTGCATCTAGTCATTGTGCTGTCTAAACTATTAATTTGCAGAATGTCATCATAAGGTAGCCAGGTAATCACCACAGGTAGCAAAACCGAGAAATATAATATTCACAATGTTATCAAAGTATTCACACTTTTTTCTTAGTATTATAATTATTATTAGTAGTAGTAGTAGTATTAGTATATTGCATATCCTCACAATATTCACACAGTATAATAGTCACAAGGTAGAGGTTTCCGATTCCTGTCTGAAAAATACAGATTACAGCATATTCCTTATCTGAGTGTCTTTCTAGACCATAGGTCGCCATTTGAAAATTTTCGGTCGATGCAATGGGGTCTTAAAGATTAGTTAATTAACTAATCGTGGAAGAAAAAATATTTCTGGCATACTTTTCTATCTTTAATCACGTAGAGCCCAAGTCTGTATGTGACAGCCATCTGCATCTTGTTCCATGTCAGTGTTGAGTTTTAAGTCTAGCGATTTCCAGATTTGAAATTCCACTTTATAAGATTCTGCAGCGGTTCAAAAGACTCTCTAATTTATCATTTTCGTCAATTAAAATTACGGTCATCAGTTCCGTGAGGCAATTATCCAAAATGAGCCCGAATCCAAATCTTTTGCGGTACAATTTTGGGCCACGGTTCGCAACTTGAGAAGCACTGGTGTAGAGACTTACCGAGTTCGTAACTTTCAAAGACTGACAATCGCTAAGCCATTTCAAGTTAGTGTCATGCATGTGTCCTCGGTTACGAATTGAATCGTCTTTAGTTTCACTACTCGATAAATTCACAGGAATGCATCTTCTCTAGATTTCCCAACACATCTTCTTTTCCTAACGTGGGATGACTGTCGTAGATGGTCTCCTTGACACCTTCCGTCGGTCCTTGATCTGATCTCAAGCAATCCATTGTCTCTATCTGAATGATCTTACAGTTGCTGCTAATTTATTTCCTGAGCGACTCAGTGGCCCTTCTCTTTGCGTCAAATCCCTCTTAAAGTGGCAAAAAGGAAACGATTTTTATTTGAAAATAATGGCACATTACATTAACTCTCAATTTGAAATTATTGTGAAATTTTCAAGGTCTACTGCACTACTTGAAACCACAATATTCCAAAAGTGGAGACTTTTGAAGACCACTGTGATCATTGTACAAGCGAGAAATGGCACCCATCAGATGTAACGGAATTGAAAGCGTTACGCTCAGCGTCCAACTCAGTGGGGCGAAGGTTAATGTTTAAGATATGTCTGTAACTTTTCGTGATGCAAGATTAGCAAGATTTGACTGCAATACAAAAAATTATCTTAATCTAAGCGAAGTTGGAAACGAAGTTCAGATGTTGCCTAAATATCTAACAGGGAATCACTAACTTGCAGTTAGAACAGGAAGATATCGTGTAAATCGAGATAACATAAAACAAAATTAGTAAAAAAAAGTGATAATTACGTAACATCGAGAATGTTCTTCATTTCATTGTTCAATGTCCAGTCTATGAACCATGGTAATAACACATGGTGCTCCTCAAGCTTAAGGCAATGGAAATTACCTTCAGCTACACAATAGATTTTTGCCCGAAGCTCAAGGAAATTACCATCAGGTAAAAGCTATTAATACCAATTTTCCTGCACTTAGATTTATTACCTGCAACTGCAGGCAATTCCCTTTAGGTAGGTCGTTATTTATACGGCTGTATATGGAAATCAAGAGGAAACACATCTCTATGAGGAGGATCTGCATTCAAGACTACATTCGGTGCATGCGAATGAATTGAAATCAACGTCCTGCTATTTAACAGAAGCAGAGAAAATTAGAAACAATAGGACTTAATCTTTGGCAACGACATGACAAGTGAGATTTATTCACATCCGCTTAAGAGAACCATCCGCGTCAGACTAGTCAATTACGATTTTGTCTTTCAATCGAGAGGCAGTGGCGTCGCGTGCTCCGAGACCATAAGCCTTCGCTCCATATTCCTATATTTCTACAGCAGACAGCATAAACTGCATAAAATAAATAATATGACGATGTCTTAATTTCAGTGAATTTTCATACTCGTACAAGTGGTGAACAGGTTCAAGTACATGAACATTCAAGTCATGCTGACATGCATGACTACTGAATTAAATGAAATTAGTAGTAGTATATGTCTATTATCAAAATGAAAATCACAAATTTCAAATACAAATGAAGTAAAAAGTACAAAAGCAAATTCTTGAAGACAATATACAGCAAATGAAATCACAAAGTGCATGTACTCGCATTACTCAAACTAGCAATGTACGGAAGGAGCGAAGAGTGTCTCCGTTGAGTGCGTATTAACGGTAATTCCAGCTGCCCAGAGCGGCTATATCGTTTAGGAAAAAGATGATGCAGTATGTTACTGGGATTCTCCATCTGAAGTAGCAGTCTAAACCCTCTATCATGGCGTCGTGACTTCAGGGACACAAAGTTTCAGATTGCTGACTGACTCTATGTCGCATGGGAAGTTGATTGTTGCATTGGGCTTACTGGCAATCATGATTTTTGTATTTCTTTTATTCAGCTTGAGGCCATGCTCTGTACTCCATAGGTCAACATTGTCGATTTCGTCTTTTATTTCTTCTCCATCACTGCAAGGACTCAGGGGAACAATAACAATGACGTCATCAGCGTATTTAGTCATTTGAGATTCTGTCCGTATGGTTTTCAGGGAGGACATGTGCAGAGAAAATAGGTAAGGGGCGATAACCGATCCCTGAGGAACAATGAAAATGAAATGAAATGAATGATGATGAAAATGAAATGATGTGAGAAATAGAAACTGATAGTTAAATGAAAGTTACTCTGAAGTCCACAGACTACCCAATACTGAGTATTATGATTATGTATTATTAGCATGTGAATTATGATTCACTATGAGTCCTATGTGACAGCCTCTTTTTCTGAACAGTCTCATAAGCATGTAATCCTAACCTGACTGTTCGTCAACGCGACTCTTGTTTTCCTAAGATTTTAAACATCAAATGGCAATGAAAATGCGATGTTGATTTCTCACATGACGCTTGATCGCTTTGGTCAAGGAGCTGAGATCACTACAGAGAAAATTCACTCTCGAGGAAGCTCTCACCAAAGCAAGAATCTGTTGTGTTTATCATAGCCTGTCAATCACTTACATGTCTCAAAATTAGGGCTGCTAAAACGTTTTTTGTGCTCCTCATACTCTATCCTTTGAGAGTGATTTAGTTTTTATTTCAACGCCATTAGCTTCGTGTACGATGGTTAGAGTTTTTCTGCATAATTGTAGAAAATTACCACTGTTGAAATAGCCACCAAAAACATAGTATCACAAATATGTCTTCAATCATTGAATATCTCAGACTGAATCACACATCAAATTAGGGAACCTTCATCGCTATCTCCTTTCAGCGGCTTCTAACCTTCCGATCCGACATTCAACCATTGGTGAACGCAGGTACGACGTTTCAACGCGTCATCATCTCCAAAATTTGACGAAGCCACGAATAGGGAAAATTTGCGCCTCTCTCTCTATCTGAATCCAACCATTTATAAATAGATCTTTTCTTGCATTGCTGCAATATATTTTCATCTGCGTTTCCATCTGCAGAAGACGAGTCTAACTATCGAGGTAAGCGCACACGCTACAATTGTCACACAATTCTCTGTGATTTGCTGTGAACACATCCCTAGCGCATTGTGTGATTGCTTGAAGATCAGTTAACAGCCGAGCGCTGACGCTGTGCACGTATTTGAGAGTAGTGACTTGAAACTGTAAAGTGTCTGTAAAGTTGCAAACGTAAAGATACTCTCAAAAACAAAAAAGGAAAACTATCTAAACATTTCTTTTGTGAACGTAAATAATTATTTTTGGGTATGCGGCGAAGGCCTCGCAGGCACGGAGACGACGCCACTGTCGAGATGGTCGACATTTGTGTCTGTGTTCTATTCCTTCAATCAATTTATTCACTATACACTGTAAATCGCTGGATACGAAAATTACATACAAACACATACCAAGTTTACATACAATTTGAAACCAACATTTGATACGAGATTCTGGTATATATAAAGAAATCTGGTATGTTTTTCATACGAATGGCCATTTACTTTCGTATGTGATTGGTATGTAAACGATACGAACTATGCTAACTGTGATTGGCTGTTTTACGTTGAAATACGAATTCTTGGTATGTTTTATATACGAAACCCGATGCAAATTGGTATGTGTTTCGTATGTCTTTCGTATGAATAGCTTTATGTCATATGGCAAAAAATATGTTATACTACATACTACTTACAAATAACTTTTTTCCAGTAATACCAGCCGTGAATATTTCTTTGTGAAAGTCTGAGAACCAAATTAACGTTTAAGTTATTGTTTATTGCCTCCGAAAGTCAATGGGTGACACTTGTTTACAAAATATGCAATTCCGCACTTATCACAATGCGTTGACACACAAACTGACAATAACGCAAGATCACATCACATATTTACACATGTACATCTAACATTAAAATAGTTCATATAAACAAAACACTAAATATCCGAAATCATTATTCTACACTCCCCCGTGATCTATAAATCACTAAATATCCGAAATCATTAAGTAGTAATATAATCACGTAGATAAGCGGGTTGACGTCTAGTCCGAGTACTTCGTCGTCGTGACATACGTTGTTCATTCGATAATTGATCACTACTCTCACTTTCTGAAGACGATTGTGTCGGTAACGGAGCATGCATTACAGCATTTGGATCACTATAGGTCACAGAGTCATTCTCAGAGTCCGATTCACTGCTCGATGCTATTCTGCTTTCTTGGATTTGATGGGGAACGCCCTTGATATGGCTCACGTGTCGTGCTATACCATCGTTGTTCACTTCAACCGATACTGATGAGTTGATCCCAGTAACACGGAACGGTCCGCTCCACTCTGAATCACAATGTCCATCTGTACGTAAATAGACCAATTCCCCAATGCTGAAAGGATTGTCGCATAGCATTTCATCAACACAGTCGGCGCGATCTCCAAAACCTCTGACAATATCACAATCCATTTTCCTGTTGTTATTGATTCCTGGCATTTTGGCATTGGCGTGAAACATCAATTGATACGGCGGAATCTTCCCTTGACCGCTGGTCGCGTTGAACCAAAAGACACATTCATTGATAGAATTGCCCGATCTTGCTGCCATAGTTTTGATGGTACGGTGATTCCTTTCAGATATTCCATTACCCTGCGGCCTATAAGCACACGAATACTCCTGCTTTACACTCCACAACTCCATAACCTTCCTGAACTCCGCACTCCTGAAAACTGTCCCATTGTCCGACAATAATGCCTCGGGTGGACCAAATTCAGAAAAAATTTCCAGAAATTGTCGACAGACTTGAGCAGCACTTTCATTGGTTAAACATCTCCAAATACAAAAACGAGACCCGTTGTCTATCACCGTCAAATACGGAGTAGCTCCCACATGTGTGATGTCACAAGAAACTCTCTTCCATACTCCATTCGTTGACAGTTTCCCCTTTCTATAATGTGGGTTTGTCATAGGACAAATCCTTGCACATCTATCACACCCTTTCACGACTCCTTCAACCACACTCCTCTTCACTGAATCACCAAACTCCTCCTTGGCCACTTGCAGCGTTCGATCAACTCCGAGATGATGTCGCTCATGAATTTTCCTAACAGAGTTTTCCATATCACCAATCGATCCAGAAACCATTACCACTCCCACATGAGGTTCCTCCTTCTCCAAATCTTGCCCTTTAGTAAACAACCAATTTCTTGGCACCCTTGTTAACTGATCTGCCAAATTGTCGTTTGAAGGAACAAGGAGAACAGTCACATTAAGACCCTCAAGTTCACGAAGTTCTCGCAAGATGTCAATGCGACGACGTATTAACATTTCTGACAGTGCATGCGTACGAACATTGTGTGTACCCAGAAAAGCAGAATTTAGCCATCCGCGAACAGTTGCCGAGTCAGTCTTAATCGTAAATGTTTTGCAGTTCCACCTGATCGCCATGTTTACTCCCCTTATCGCAGCATCCAATTCGCTCGTGTTGATGTGAGAAGTGTCGGATTCCTTTCTTAACCATGCTGCATCTTCGACTACATTACCGTTGATGGTCATCACAATCCCCATAGCAATATTACTCGCATCCGTCCAAATCTCCACCTTGCCATCAGTAGGAACCACCCATTTGCCGCGTACAGGATCGTCACCCAATTTTAGACGTTCGGAAACTTCCAAAACCTTGTTCATGATATCGTCGCTGACAAGTTCATCCCAACCTACCTTTTCCTTCGCAGTCAGTCGTTGAAGATAGCCACATATCACGCGCAACCAACCACAAACCGGAAAATGCCCCAGCCACTCACCAATCACCTTGTGAACCTGTCTTCTTGTCAACTTATTTCCATGAACGTTCGGCAACACCCCATCTCGTTTCCATCCAAAGTGCCGATCGACCCGAAGACCCAATACCCTGACATTCTCACCTCCGAGGCGCCCCGCTGGCTTCGTCTTCAATCCATAGTTGTTCAGGACCTGAACGACTTCCTCAACTGGCACTACCTTCTCATTTACAAAGATGTCATCAATGTAGCTACTGGTACCTGACTTCAATCTATCATTATCAGTCAACACATGTTCAACAATTTTCGTCATTACTTTTGGCGCAATGTTTAAACCAAACCCCAAGCGTGTCAGCACGAACATCTTATCTCTCCACTTCACTCCCTGAAACTTCCAAAGCGACTGATGAATCCTGATCTGCAGGTATGCCTTCTTAAGATCAACTATGGAACAGTCTGGCCCAAACTTCCTCCATTCTCTAATTCTGTCTTGACAGAGTGGTGTTGAAAATCCTGGACGACTCACGATGTGATCATTCAAATACCTGAAATCAAGCACAGGCCTCACCTTCGTGGTTTCCCCCTTCTCCTGTCGCACACTCATCAGAGGCAAAACATTCCTCACCTCACCATCCCTATCAGCATCCCAAGGTATCAAAATTCCATCCGAAATCCACTCTTCAATCTCTTTAGCAAAGGCATCCTTGTCTTCCTCTGGTACTGTGTAGTTACCACGTCGTCTATCTGATGGAGGACCATTCTTCCATTTCCAACGTACCGTCCATATCTGATCGTTGTAAACCGTCTCGAAGTCATTATCAGCAATCTCGATGGGCCTATTCTCTCCTTTTGGCTTGTCTGGCAATACTCGTTCAGCTAGATTATGTGCAACACAGGCAGTTTTCAAATCAGAATAGTTATCAAAAAAGCGATCACTCGTAACATCCAATTCAATTAACTTGCGCGAGCTACTTCCAGGTATGTATAGTCCATTCTGCAGTACAACGTCGAAACCCACTATCATCTCTACCCCAAGTGGCAGCCTATCCACTATAAACACCTCCACCGGACCAACATTCACTTCGTTCGTTCCCATTACTACATGTTCAAGTTTTGTCTTGCCCCTCGATTCGATCTTGGTACAGTCCATTATTTCCAAACTTACCGGAAAACTTAACCTCTCAATCGGAACACGCGACTCAACGGCAAAGTTAGAATCCAGCAAAGAAAAAGTACTGCCTGTGTCGATCAAAAATTTACAGACCCTCCCGTTCACCTTCCCCAAATGTGTCTGCCAATCAGTCAAGCTTAGAGACGAGGTTGCGATGCCGGTACCATTCCCTTCGATTGCTGGGGGGCAACTGCTTGCATTTGTTGCGCTGCCCCCGGCACGTCGTTTAAAGGAACCGCAGTCGTAGAAGAGCAGTTGCTTTGGTAGTGACCTTTCTGACCGCAGCGAAAGCAAGTAATTTGACAATCTTTCCGTAGATGACCGATGCGATTGCAACCAAAACACCTAGCGACCCTACGCTGTTGGAAATTACTACCGGTATTTGAATCCTGGACCCTCAGATCATGGTTCATACTGACAGGCCTGCCAACGCTAGCACACGCAGAAAATTCCGGCTTATTAGACCAGATTTTCTTCGAAGCACACAAAACCTCAGCATAACTTATTTCGTCACCCACGTGCATTTTAACCTGGTCCCTGACATTCTGCGGCAAAGCTTCCAGTAATAAAAGGCCGCTGACATAATCCATAGGATTTTTACTTCCACCTTCCCTACTAGCAACATTAACCATCTTCCTTATTCTCTCCCCCACAACATCAAGTGAATCACCAATTATAGCCCTTGTACTCACTGCAGTTCTCCAAGCGTCCACGCGTCGCAGCCCGAAAGCACATCGTAACGCATTCTTAATAGCTGTTGCATTGTATTTATCAGCATCTGGCAAGTTCTTCCATGTGTCATACGCGGCACCTGACAAATTCATTGATAAAATCTTCCCCTCTTTATCTTGTAATTCATCTATTTCAATCGCCTGCTCGAAACGGTCCAACCACCTCTCACAATCTCCATCCCCACTAAACTCAACAATCTTTTTAATGGCCTTCATACTCAATGCAATTCGTTGCCCGGCTAGCTTCTGAGAACCAAATTAACGTTTAAGTTATTGTTTATTGCCTCCGAAAGTCAATGGGTGACACTTGTTTACAAAATATGCAATTCCGCACTTATCACAATGCGTTGACACACAAACTGACAATAACGCAAGATCACATCACATATTTACACATGTACATCTAACATTAAAATAGTTCATATAAACAAAACACTAAATATCCGAAATCATTATTCTACAGAAAGTGTGGTATTTTACTAAGTTAGATTTGTTGTGGAATTGAAGCCGCATGTCATCTTTGCAACTTGTCTTATAGCATTCACAAGTCCTATAATTAGCTCATTTCCTTGAACTAAATTGATTAACACCATTTCAATAAAACGATAACTTTTCAGCAACCATGTTGACTTATATATCTCAAACATAACTATTTTTGCGTTCATGAATTATAATGTGTCTTTATTTTGGATTGATAATATGCTTAGTTCCAAACTTACATAATGCATAATTGTTGATGGTCAAATACTTATTGATTATTTATGAAATGCCTCGGACTTACATGTATTAAAATCGAATTCAGTATTGTTAGTTTGAGTATAAAATGTCATTATCTCACTACTTACAAAGCAGTAGTAGCATTAGTGTGATCTTTATTGACAAAAAGCCTTAAATCAACATACTTTGGACATGATTGATGCTTTCTTTTAACATTGTGCTGGTATGGCTTTAGTATGTAAAGCATACCACACTTGAAATAACATGCGAAAAGCATACAAATATATACCAAGATAATACAGAAATATACCAAAAAAATATTTTGGTATGCATCCTTCGTATGTGATTGGTATTGAGCGATTTACAGTGTATGTGATTGGTATTGAGCGATTTACAGTGTAGGTGAGATGTTCTCCACATTACACATCAACTGATAATCGCTTTTGTATTACATTGCATTTGTATGTGCATGTTTTTGTCGACCCTATCTCTAAATAACTTTTCGAAAAATATTAAATAAGGTTTAGTCACCGATAGGAAACTTATCATGAGTTGTTGCGTATAATAAAGAAATGAGCCGTCAATTGACGACACAATCCACTCTTGCATTTTGATGAATGTTATTGATTTCCTAACGAAATATTTGATTTTAATTATTTATACGATATCTCTCCTTCCTTTTTTTATAAATGTTCCGTCATCGTGCCATTCAACAGACAGAAAACATTATAGTTACTCATCCAAATCATCTTCAATTCCGGCTCTTTTGCCATTAACTTTATCGTATTTATGTTAGCCGCAAGTCGGCAATAAGGCATTTTTGACTTTTCATGCTTAAAATGATTTTCATTTAAACAAATGTACGATACTGACTTACCTGTACTCTTGGCAAACTTCTATCAATTAACTGACTGGTCTAAATCCTTAATTTGTATATGTACGGTATTTTCAAACACTATTAACACGTAGAACTTATATATTTTTATTATGATTTATAGTGCTAAAATGATATCCTTATGAATTAATCCTTTTATCTCCAGTGTTGCAGGAGGTAGCTATACATTACTTCTGATTTCTTACAATGTCTTTCTCACTTCCATTTTGTTTGTCTACTAATGCTTTCTCACATGAATGACCTGTCCTATGTTATAATGTAATCTGATAAAACAGAAGTAAACAAGCACCATGTAAGGTGACCGGAGGTTCCAAACGAGACAATTGGCGACGGTATGCCTTTCTTCTCTCATAGCAGCTGCCGATTGTTTACCTTCATTGTTTGTGTACTTTTGCGGAAATGAGAAAGAATACTGAAGAAGTTTGAAAAAGAACTATTGAGCTTATATGAATATAACTTACATATCCGTACTCCTCACATCACAAGGTTTCAGAGGATACCAAACACAAATATTTTTAATGAAAAAGTGAGAATATAAAACTTTCAATCAAAAATTTCATGATTTTGTGATAACTTCACGATATCACAAATTTTTTATTAGTTCACCAGCATACCAAAAGAGAGCTCAAAAGATGCTCGTTCTCCCCCATGCCTTGATTCATAATCATACTCACAAGTTTTTCTTAAAAAAATTGCAATTTGTAAATTGAGCGATTGTCATATTTTGAGTACTGCTCAGCAAATACAGTAACGGAATTCAAAGCTGACAATGCAAGCTCTCGAATGATGTATGACATTTTGTTGTGCAACTCGATTGAAAGGCATGAGAAACGGTTGAATTTCAGCGAAATTTAGGTGGTCATTTTTTATAATCAGCTCTGTGAATGTACACTGTAAATCGCTCAATATCAATCACATACGAAGGATGCATACCAAATTTTTTTTGGTATATTTCTGTATTATCTTGGTATATATTTGTATGCTTTTCGCATGTTATTTCAAGTGTGGTATGCTTTACATACTAAAGCCATACCAGCACAATGTTAAAAGAAAGCATCAATCATGTCCAAAGTATGTTGATTTAAGGCTTTTTGTCAATAAAGATCACACTAATGCTACTACTGCTTTGTAAGTAGTGAGATAATGACATTTTATACTCAAACTAACAATACTGAATTCGATTTTAATACATGTAAGTCCGAGGCATTTCATAAATAATCAATAAGTATTTGACCATCAACAATTATGCATTATGTAAGTTTGGAACTAAGCATATTATCAATCCAAAATAAAGACACATTATAATTCATGAACGCAAAAATAGTTATGTTTGAGATATATAAGTCAACATGGTTGCTGAAAAGTTATCGTTTTATTGAAATGGTGTTAATCAATTTAGTTCAAGGAAATGAGCTAATTATAGGACTTGTGAATGCTATAAGACAAGTTGCAAAGATGACATGCGGCTTCAATTCCACAACAAATCTAACTTAGTAAAATACCACACTTTCACAAAGAAATATTCACGGCTGGAATTACTGGAAAAAAGTTATTTGTAAGTAGTATGTAGTATAACATATTTTTTGCCATATGACATAAAGCTATTCATACGAAAGACATACGAAACACATACCAATTTGCATCGGGTTTCGTATATAAAACATACCAAGAATTCGTATTTCAACGTAAAACAGCCAATCACAGTTAGCATAGTTCGTATCGTTTACATACCAATCACATACGAAAGTAAATGGCCATTCGTATGAAAAACATACCAGATTTCTTTATATATACCAGAATCTCGTATCAAATGTTGGTTTCAAATTGTATGTAAACTTGGTATGTGTTTGTATGTAATTTTCGTATCCAGCGATTTACAGTGTACATACATAGATTGGTAGAATATCATAGCAGGGCTGTCGTAAGGATTGAAATTTGATTTCCCACCCTACCTCATACTCACAAAAAAACCTGTGGGTATCCCCACAGAATCCTCATACACCCAGAGGATTAGACACGTACTATATATGCTATTTTTCTTCATATAGAATAGCTGATGTCAATTTCAGTAAGCCTAGAACTTATAGATGCCATCTGGCAGCTGCCTTTGATGATTGGACTAGAAGACAATGTTTGTCACCACAATTTCCATTAGCCTATGTCACTTTGTCAAGTCATGTATTTTTTATAATACAGCCGAACTTGCTTTGAATGGCTCATCAATGGTTGTCAAGCCGTCGAAGAGTGTGTTCCAATTGATTATCTGTTCTTTGAAGAAAACGATTCCAGCCAAATGGTTTCATATAGTGCCCGGGTCTTATATTAATCCTATCATCCTGGGTATAATTTTCTTCATAATCCGAAATTTCGATATAGGCTCATCGATCACTGTGAAATGAAACTACGTGTATGTTTTGACAATTCGCCTATTATTTCTATGCTGGTTCTTCATCAGCGAATGAGACTCAATTTTAGGGATCTTCGGGAAGGATTTTAACTTTCCTAACCAATTTTAGGTACCTTCTGTTTTCTTTCAGATTTCCTTTCTGTTTCAAGTGCGACTGCAAGCTTTGCATTGCATCTGTAGCAAGACGACCTATCTTTGATCACATTTTGAGTATCGATCCTCGCTCAATCAGAACTCACCGCACAGGTGGGTAAAATGAAAAATAATCGAAAAAAATATACCAGACTTGAGACTTGGCAGGATGACTAAGCATATTACGGCTAATAATTAGCTAAATTTTTTTAAAAAAATCCTACGAGCAGTTTTTGAGAAAATCGCAAAAAACGACTTTTTTCATACTACTTATAAGTGATTTATTGGTTGTATAAGATAAAAAAATATACCAACCTCCAGTCTTGCACCCTTTTATCTACAATGTAGATATAAAATAGTGCTCTATAAACAATTTTGAAGAAAATCGTACGAGTAGATCAATCGCAAATAGGTAATATACATAACTTTCTTGATTTTTTGCAAAATTATCGAAACACAAAATCTTGATTTGCATGAACAGCTGACAGAAATCGAAAGTGGAAGAAATTCAAAGTCTCTTAAAAGATGTTTTAAATATATTTTATCAATATAAAAGAAATATGTCTGTGTCAAAGCTTTCTATAAACTGTTGAAAGCGAATCAATCGTCGTCAATTTGCTTGACAAAAAAAGCAGGTCATCTATTCAAACTGTGTACATTAAATGGAATGACATGGAGAAGCTAACATACCTGTCACTTATCATCAAATATCTCATGAAGTACTGGTAGGTTTTTGCTAAAAATTGAAAGAGGCATAATTCATACATACAATAACAATTCATGAGATTTCTATGGTTGGTATATTTTTTAAGGGGGTATACTAAATGCTCGAAATATACTACTGATAAAAATATTTTTTACGAAAAAAGTATGATTTCACAAAACTACTCGTACAAATCGCTTGAAAGTGAATATATATCTTATTTGAGTCATTGTCGACACAGACACATGATATCAAATTGGGTATATTTTTTTAACTTGGTATTCCAGCCTATATACTACTTATATGCAAAAAATCAAAAATGTCATGTATATTACCTATTTGCGATTGATCTATTCGTACGATTTTCTTCAAAATTGTTTATAGAGCACTATTTTATATCTACATTGTAGATAAAAGGGTGCAAGACTGGAGGTTGGTATATTTTTTTATCTTATACAACCAATAAATCACTTATAAATAGTATGAAAAAAGTCGTTTTTGCGATTTTCTCAAAAACTGCTCGTAGGATTTTTTTAAAAAAATTTAGCTAATTATTAGCCGTAATATGCTTAGTCATCCTGCCAAGTCTCAAGTCTGGTATATTTTTTTCGATTATTCTTCATTTTACCCACCTGTGACCGGTGTGTTGCGAGGTAGCCGCAATGAATTATTGTCGCAAAATACAAGTTTTCTGTGGAGTGAGCCATGCATTATCCTCTTTTTTTGCAAAGTAGAACAAATATAATCTATTAGGACCATTTATATTGCGATAAGTTTCAAACATAGGTTAATGATTAATCACATTTATCATAATCAGCATAAAGCATTAGCATCGTAAGCATAAGTATATTACACAACTATTGTGAATCAAAATAATTTGATTTACATGTATTTAAGTGATTTATTCAAGTACAGCTAATATATACGGGCATGAAAAGGCGTGCGAATCGGCCTCTATCCAGTCGTGGCTGAAACTAACTTGTAGCGTTCTTCCTCCTCAGGCTATTATTGGCAATTTAAAATCATTGAGTGTGTTACGGATGTGAAATCAGCACAGATATTTCAAAGAAATTAAGTGGTGAGATGGTAAGCTGCTTGATAATTCAAGGGCAGAGTATGATGAAATGTCAGTTCTGATTGCTTTTAGTGAATTAAAAAATTATGACAATCCCTACAGAATTCTCATAGAAGCGCTGTGGCAGCACTATCTGCAATCAAGCACCCAATTGCTAAACTTAAACCGATGGAAAAAGTCGATAATAGCTCTTACTTTCCCTCATTTCTTTCTTGATTGAACTTTGCAGCCAAAAGTTTTGAATCTTTTAAGTTTTGTTAAAGTTCTTCATAATCGGTAGAAAATATATTAAAATGAATCAACTGAAGCAAGAATGGATTTCTGAACATCGGATCCTATTTTCTTGCTACAAAACCAGTGTTGTTTAAATGTTGGAATTATCCCATTTATCAATAGACTGTCACTCATACAAATCAACAGAGGCTGATTATTTTCAAATCTATCAGTACCATATTACAGATTCTCACGTCAAAACGCAGCAAACAGCACTTATGTCTTTTTCCATCTTGCTGTGTCAGATTCGAAGAATTAAAGATTCATAGAGAAAGCACAAAAATTCTAGAATTGCCTTCAGTTTAAACGTCACGTCCTGAACTTCGCCTGAGGTTTGAAGCAGCACTGCTAATATATTTACTATCTCATGCCGTGGATGACTGTGTTGAGAAAATAAATTGACAAGTGGACAAATGAAGCTAAAGTCTGCACATATAAAAACTGGGAAGCACTCTGAAGAATCGCTGAATAGAAAGCCAATAATAATTTATCAGATGGGAAATTTTATGACATTTGGTAACAGAGGAGTTCGAGAGGACCTTAATTCCGTCAATACTCGTATTGTTATTCAGTCAACAGCGTCACTGAACGTGTGCCAGGATGGTCAACTACATAAGCTTTTTGCAGACAGTACGCAGTTGTTCATCATGCAGTGGTGATGCACCACTAAGACGTTTTGTGCAGAGAGTGCAGTTGTTCATCATGCAGTGGTGATGCACCACAAAGACGTTTTGTGCAGAGAGTGCAGTTGTTCATCATGCAGTGGTAATGCACCACAAAAACGCTTTGTGCAGAGAGTGCAGCTGCTCATCAAGCAGTGGTGATGCACCACAAAGACGTTTTGTGCAGAGAGTACAGTTGTTCATCATGCAGTGGTGATGCACCACTAAGACGTTTTGTGCAGAGAGTGCAGTTGTTCATCATGCAGTGGTGACGCACCAAAAAGACGTTTTGTGCAGAGAGTGAAGTTGTTCATCATGCAGTGGTGATGCACCACTAAGACGTTTTTTATGCAGAGAGTGCAGTTGTTCATCATGCATTGGTGACGCACCACTAACACGCTTTGCGCAGAGAGTGCAGTTGTTCATCATGCAGTGGTGATGCACCAACAACACGCTTTGTGCAGAGAGTGCAGTTGTTCATCATGCAGTGGTGATGCACCACAAAGACGTTTTGTGCAGAGAGTGCAGTTGTTCATCATGCAGTGGTGATGCACCAACAACACGCTTTGTGCAGAGAGTGCAGTTGTTCATCATGCAGTGGTGATGCACCACAAAGACGTTTTGTGCAGAGAGTGCAGTTGTTCATCATGCAGTGGTGATGCACCACGAAGACGTTTTGTGCAGAGAGTACAGTTGTTCATCATGCAGTGGTGATGCACCACTAAGACGTTTTGTGCAGAGAGTGCAGTTGTTCATCATGCAGTGGTGATGCACCACAAAGACGTTTTGTGCAGAGAGTGCAGTTGTTCATCATGCAGTGGTGATGCACCACTAAGACGTTCTGTGCAGACACTACAGTTGTTCATCATGCAGTGGCGATGCACCACTAAGACGCTTTGCGCAGAGAGTGCAGTTGTTCATCATGCAGTGGTGATGCACCACAAAGACGCTTTGTGCAGAGAGTGCAGTTGTTCATCATGCAGTGGTGATGCACCACAAAGACGCTTTGTGCAGAGAGTGCAGTTGTTCATCATGCAGTGGTGATGCACCACTAAGACGCTTTGTGCAGAGAGTACAGTTGCTCATCATGCAGTGGTGACGCACCACTAACACGCTTTGTGCAGAGAGTGCAGTTGTTCATCATGCAGTGGTGATGCACCACTAACACGCTTTGTGCAGAGAGTGCAGTTGTTCATCATGCAGTGGTGACGCACCACAAAGACGCTTTGTGCAGAGAGTGCAGTTGTTCATCATGCAGTGGTGATGCACCACCAAGACGTTTTGTGCAGAGAGTGCAGTTGTTCATCATGCAGTGGTGATGCACCACTAAGACGTTTTGTGCAGACACTATAGTTGTTCATCATGTAATGGTGATGCACCACGAAGACGTTTTGTGCAGAGAGTGCAGTTGTTCATCATGTAATGGTGACGCACTACTAAGACGTTTTGTGCAGACACTACAATTGTTCATCATGTAATGGTGACGCACCACGAAGACGTTTTGTACAGACACTAGCTGTTCATCATGTAATGGTGACGCACCACGAAGACGTTTTGTGCAGAGAGTGCAGTTGTTCATCATGCAGTGGTGACGCACCACGAAGACGTTTTGTGCAGAGAGTGTAGTTGTTCATCATGCAGTGGTGATACACCACTAAGACGTTTTGTGCAGACAGTACGCAGTTGTTCATCATGCAGTGGTGATGCACCACTAAGACGCTTTGCGCAGAGAGTACAGTTGTTCATCATGCAGTGGTGATGCACCACAAAGACGCTTTGTGCAGAGAGTGCAGTTGTTCATCATGCAGTGGCGACGCACCACTAACACGCTTTGTGCAGAGAGTGTAGTTGTTCATCATGCGTTGGTGACGCACCACTAACACGCTTTGTGCAGAGAGTGCAGTTGTTCATCATGCAGTGGTGATGCACCACAAAGACGCTCTGTGCAGAGAGTGCAGTTGTTCATCATGCAGTGGTGATGCACCGCAAAGACGTTTTGTGCAGAGAGTGTAGTTGTTCATCATGCAGTGGTGATGCACCACTGAGACGTTTTGTGCAGACACTACAGTTGTTCATCATGTAATGGTGACGCACTACTAAGACGTTTTGTGCGGACACTACAGTTGTTCATCATGCAATGGTGACGCACCACAAACACGCTTTGTGCAGAGAGTGCAGTTGTTCATCATGCAGTGGTGATGCACCACAAAGACGCTTTGTGCAGAGAGTGCAGTTGTTCATCATGCAGTGGTGACGCACCACGAAGACGTTTTGTGCAGAGAGTACAGTTGCTCATCATGCAGTGGTGACGCACCACTAACACGCTTTGTGCAGAGAGTGCAGTTCTTCATCATGCAGTGGTGATGCACCACTAAGACGCTTTGCGCTGAGAGTGCAGTTGTTCATCATGCAGTGGTGACGCACCACTAACACGCTTTGTGCAGAGAGTGCAGTTGTTCATCATGCAGTGGTGATGCACCACTAAGACGCTTTGTGCAGAGAGTGCAGTTGTTCATCATGCAGTGGTGATGCACCACTAAGACGTTTTGTGCAGACACTACAGTTGTTCATCATGTAATGGTGACGCACCACGAAGACGTTTTGTGCAGAGAGTGCAGTTGTTCATCATGCAGTGGCGACGCACCACTAACACGCTTTGTGCAGAGAGTGTAGTTGTTCATCATGCAGTGGTGACGCACCACTAAGACGTTTTGTGCAGAGAGTGTAGTTGTTCATCATGCAGTGGTGATGCACCACTAAGACGTTTTGTGCAGACAGTACGCAGTTGTTCATCATGCAGTGGTGATGCACCACTAAGACGCTTTGCGCAGAGAGTGCAGTTGTTCATCATGCAGTGGTGATGCACCACAAAGACGCTTTGTGCAGAGAGTGCAGTTGTTCTTCATGCAGTGGTGATGCACCATTAACACGCTTTGTGCAGAGAGTGTAGTTGTTCATCATGCAGTGGTGACGCACCACGAAGAGTTTTGTGCAGAGAGTGCAGTTGTTCATCATGCAGTGGTGATGCACCACAAAGACGTTTTGTGCAGAGAGTGCAGTTGTTCATCATGCAGTGGTGATGCACCACGAAGTCGTTTTGTGCAGAGAGTGTAGTTGTTCATCATGCAGTGCTGACGCACCACTAAGACGTTTTGTGCAGACACTACAGTTGTTCATCATGTAATGGTGACGCACTAGTAAGACGTTTTGTGCAGACACTACAGTTGTTCATCATGTAATGGTGACGCACCACGAAGACGTTTTGTACAGACACTAGCTGTTCATCATGTAATGGTGACGCACCACTAAGACGTTTTGTGCAGAGAGTGCAGCTGTTCATCATGCAGTGGTGATGCACCACTAAGACGTTTTGTACAGACACTAGCTGTTCATCATGTAATGGTGACGCACCACTAAGACGTTTTGTGCAGAGATTGCAGTTGTTCATCATGCAGTGGTGATGCACCACTAAGACGTTTTGTGCAGACACTACAGTTGTTCATCATGCAGTGGCGATGCACCACTAAGACGCTTTGCGCAGAGAGTGCAGTTGTTCATCATGCAGTGGTGATGCACCACAAACACGCTTTGTGCAGACACTACAGTTGTTCATCATGCAGTGGTGATGCACCACGAACACGCTTTGTGCAGAGAGTGCAGTTGTTTATCATGCAGTGGCGACGCACCACTAACACGCTTTGTGCAGAGAGTGTAGTTGTTCATCATGCAGTGGTGACGCACCACGAAGACGTTTTGTGCAGAGAGTGCAGTTTTTCATCATGCAGTGGTGATGCACCACAAACACACTTTGTGCAGAGAGTGCAGTTGTTCATCATGCAGTGGTGATGCACCACAAAGACGCTTTGTGCAGAGAGTGTAGTTGTTCATCATGCAGTGGTGACGCACCACGAAGACGTTTTGTGCAGAGAGTGCAGTTGTTCATCATGCAGTGGTGACGCACCACGAAGACGTTTTGTGCAGACACTACAGTTGTTCATCATGTAATGGTGACGGACCACGAAGACGTTTTGTGCAGAGAGTGCAGTTGTTCATCATGCAGTGGTGATGCACCACTAAGACGTTTTTTATGCAGAGAGTGCAGTTGTTCATCATGCAGTGGCGATGCACCACTAAGACGCTTTGTGCAGAGAGTGCAGTTGTTCATCATGCAGTGGTGATGCACCACTAAGACGTTTTGTGCAGACACTACAGTTGTTCATCATGTAATGGTGACGCACCACAAAGACGTTTTGTGCAGAGTACGGTTGCTCATCATGCAGTGGTGACGCACCACGAAGACGTTTTGTGTAGAGAGTGCTGTTGTTCATCATGTAATGGTGACGGACCACAGACGTTTTGTGATGCATGAATAATTTTTCTAGCTCAAACAACGTTTGAAGAAGGATTTCGCTCTTCATTAAAAACATACCATCATCCATAACTGTGAAACATAAAACCGCACAGCCATAAATAGAATCAGGCCTGTTTTACTGTTAGATAGTGTTAAAAAGAATTTGTACGGATAGCACAGTGGTGAAGTTCTACGTTGCCTTAATTGCATGAACTATTGGTTGAATAGCCATCGAAAATTAAGATTGCCATGCCGCTTAATTTAAAACATGTCATGCCTCCCATTGGTTGTTATGTATTCGCCGCACTTGTTGTAAAACTTGTTTTGCAAGGGGCCATTGAGTTGCAGTTTAGTTATATCTGAAGCATGTTTATCGATATGAGTTCAAACCAGCAGATCACGTGCCACGATTAAAGATTCGCGCCTGTAGTCTGCTTTTTTGGAACTTCCACTACCTATTGTGCAGACTGTTTCTTTATCTGATGAAAGATGTAGATACACACAAAGGAAACAGAGATATTGAAATCATTTCAAATCCTTTACGAAGCGGACTGTGAAGATCCTCAAAAAAATCCAGGCCAAATATATTTCATTTTACACCGATATCTAGATTTCAAAGGAATCTTAGAGTGCATGTCTTTTATTTCGTATATCAGATGCAGATGTATGGCGAGAAGAAAGAGATGGAATTTTAAGTGCATCTCAAAAACCTAAACTATCGAGACACACACGGAAGTTGATAAAGTGTGATTTTCAATAAATTGAATTGACTTTCTTCGCATCAAAGTTTTTCAAATCCTTGATAATTTCATTGCTGTCACTTTGAGAATTTCTTTTGATGCAAAGTGCTGTCAGTCATCGAGAGTGCAGTTATTTCATTACGTAGAACTAAGTTTGCTATGTCAATTTTCCATGACATGCTTCTACTAAGTAAGATGAGCGCTTCAGAGTACGCTACAATAGCTTAAAATAGAACGCCTTTCGGAAAGAATTTACTGCAATTTTCACTAATTTTGTTTTCTTTTAAGATCTAGCAACTTCTTCAAAGATTCAGCAAGCATTCCAATCCAGCGAGCAAACAAAAGGCCAAAAATCGGTGAAACTGTGGATTAGTTGATCAAAAATAGTACAAACTTAAACAAATACCCAAAGGGGAAATCCTGCAACTAATTAGATTATTTAAAGTCCAGTGCGCATCAGTGCAATTTATACCCAAAAGATGAACTATTACAGAGAAGAATAAAAATTAATTACTATTTTCATGTGCTAAAGACGAGAGGTGAGCATGAGGTATGACGCGACGCAGGCATAATTTGCAGATGAATATAACCACGGTATCATTAATTTGAAATAGACGTTTATTATTATGTAGGCCTATTACATTCATTCAAAAACATTTCATACAATTTGTTCAAATTATCAGTTAAAGACATTTGATGATTTTGTCCGACAATATTTAGATGAGGCATTTGCCAACTTCACAAAGAATACGACCACACCACTTACAATAGAAAGAGCAGATGACATAGTCTAATATCTGCATTCTACAGTATGGAACAAATTATTACACTCAGTCATGATTTTCTCGTGTACTTACCCTTTCGAGCTCCATATCGCATTCATAACTTACGCAATTCGAATATTCTGCTTTATCATTAATAATATAGGCATTATGAATTGTCATATTATGATCATCGTACTCATTACATCATGAGTTGTTAATTCTGATGAAGAAAATTTTCTTTTCTTAGTTAACTGATATTCATCTTCAAACATGGAAGGATACCTGTAGCATCCATGATGTACACTGCAAGCCATCTTAATAACGGTATGGGATAGCATGATGAAATTAGAAAAATATTACTCCAGCTCTCAAAGGAAATAAAGTCATGCATAAGATAAGTTATCATCCTTCACAACATTTTCTTGGCATAAATTCAGATTCCATAGTCCAAAACTCACAAAATGATGTGCCTACTTGGTTTATCTACTTTTTAAGCGAATTGCTTCCACAACTTGTCATGGTAAGCGACCTGTAACCGGCGAAAATTTTCTATGAACTTTACATCATGTAATTAAACTTGAATAAGTTTTGCAACAAGCTCCTGCCTTGTGTAGATAGCAATATTATGGAATATTGTCTTCAATAGTCCCCAGATATTCGCCAAATACTGAAAGTTAGGGAGTTCCTCCCCAAGAGGCCAGAGCTTTCAGAGCTGTGTCAATCGTTGAGGCTAGCCTTGTGATGAGTTGCATGTCATCATAGTTGGGCACAATCCGCTAACTTCCGTTAATTCGTCAGTCAGTCAATTAACGGAAGTCAACTTTTTTTTTAAACTTTTAAACTTTCTAAAAAAGCTGACGTTTAGTTTAGCTTCCGTTACTCTCATGGAAGTCCGTTAACCAGTTAACCTTTTTTTAATAAATATGCAATAAATTAAATTTATTATTATTATTATTATTAATTAATTATTTTATTTGTTATTATTAATTAAAATGTTTAATTAATAAATATGCAAAAAATATATGAGAGTTCAGCTGATGATGTCAAGTCAACTGTGCATACAGACGTTTGAAGTTTGAGTTAATTTGCTTCACCTTCGTTCATCGTGCACTCTGACAACAACGCGCTGCGTCATACAGAATTAACATCGGTATTTGCATGCAACTGTCCACTTATGTTAATTCTGTATAACTACAGTTCATTTGTTTTCAACAGATTTTACAGATTTTTAATACAGATGTCTAAAAGTGATTTAAGTCTTTCGAGAAAAGCTGCATAGATAGCAAAGATGTAGGCTTATAACTTTTCACAAGAAGTGTATGGGTCCCTAGCCGAAGAAAAATATAGAAACTAAGAATAGCAGGAAATTTTTCAGACACAATGTTGACTAAAATGCGATTTTATAGATAACATAAAATTTAACGAATTAACGGTTTAACTTTAACTTTCGTTACTTTACTCCCAAATTATCGGATTATTGTTAGCGGAACTACATTTTTTTTAATGAACGGAACAAAGTTAGCGGAACTAATTTTCTTTTTAACGATGCCCAACACTGCTCTAGACCTAGTTCTTGCCATCCACTCTGCTCTATTTCATTTCAATTCTCCTAACCCGGGTCAGATCTAACCCGCTGTGTCCAAAATGCGCATCCATCTATAAGAACTGCTGCAGCAATTAAAATGCATTTGGATTAAATTATATTCATCTTAAAGAAAATGATTAAATACAGAATACATTGAATTTCAGCTATGATCAAACAAGGTCAACATAATTATGTTATTAGGAAGAGGAAATATGAAGATTTTATGCATGGGTTTATACATCTATACCACATAATAAATCAATGATAATAGATAGATGAGGTCAATAGAAAAAAAATGTTAACAGCATCAATAGTGAAATTAAAACAACTACATGTAACTTGGAATTCATGTGTCATAATATAATAATGATTTTTTTATTTCAAAGTAATGAAAATCAAACTTTCAAGTCAGGAAAAGAGATCACTGAAAATTATGCTATAAAAGCACACAGAACCAGCACATGTTTGTATCGCAAGCTGTTCTTAATACCATAATAAATAGCACAGTGCTAGGAAACACTTCAAGTAAAATAGATAACAAATTGGAATTATGTAGCTTGACACAATAGGAGGAAGGGACCTGGATCGGCGATATGTTCTGCATATACACTGTAAACTCTAGGACAAGAAATTTTGCTTGAATTAGGCACGAAATTTAGGCATCAATTTTAACCAACACAAGGCACAAGAAGGCACGAAGTTCTTAGTGACAAGTTCGTAACCATTGATTTTTCCTTCGATTTCATAAGATAAACAAATATTTGGTTGGTGCTTAGTGGCGGCTATTACTGCCTCGAGGCACTAGAAAGGCACTAACTAGGCGCTAACTGGCACGAAATTTCGGCTTCGTACCGAAGTTAGTGCCCTGCAGTTAACAGTGTAGAGGCATTTCAGGATGATGAGAAAAGTGCAATTCTCTTGACGCAAGGTGGTGGAGAGCGCTATTGGGGTAAAAGACATCCTCAAAATCTCTCAAATCTCTGATGATGCAAAGATCTTAGATTGCCAAGACAATCACTGTTACAATAATTCCCACAAATAGTTCGATTACACAGCTGATTCAATTTTGTCACTATTGAATTGTTCTTTTTGTTTGCATCAACATACATACAGCGAAGAATTATATTCAATGATAGAAGGTGATGTCATACTACACATGACAAGAATGATGTCATACTACGAAGCCCCACAGGCCTTCAAACGACGCAACGCAAAGACTCTCTAGCTAGCACGCTTAGAAATATCATTTATGTGATCGCTCCATTTGAACAAATGTTTTAATTCAGCTCTAAGAGACTTGAGATTTGAACTAAAATTGCGCTCTCGCAACATGAGTCAAGGAATGATGTGGGTGATCCCGACGAATGATCATGTATTTCTACATTTAATGTCAAGCCATGTGATGATCACCAGTCATTCAGATTTTTTTCTTCCTGTGATTGATGTGTATCAATGTCAAGAATGTTCAACACAGAAATTAGTACCATTATACGGTCTGCGTATTTAATCATTTTAGCATCCACATAGGTAGGAAATGTCTTTGAAAGTGTCTTTCTCACATGTCTTTCAAAATGTTTTGTTAATTTGCACCTTGCCGTTCACGATTATCAAGTTGACAATTCACATGCAAAAGGTAGTCAGAACAGGTCGACATGCAGAATGTGGAAATCGGCTGATTCGGTTCTATAATCATTATCATTGAAGTGAAAAGAACATGCGTGTGTATATCGCGTCGGAATAAAGTTAGTTCGATGGTGCTTTTTGATCCAAATTCTTGGCTTAGGTTCATTAAGAGGAAATCGATAAAATGTCACAGGTTGGTTTGCAGGCTCATTTGCCTCACTGCACCCACTTCGACAGAAACACAGCAAACCGTCATTGTGAGGACTCGCTATCTGAGACGAAGCGATCTGAGTGACGATTTGTGTGCAGGAAATATAACCAACTGTGTTGACTAACTGATTGGCGCCAAGGTTAGTTTTTCCAGAGTCGCCTTTCAACACAATCTCAACAATTCACTCTCAGCTGGGAGGACTAGACAGAAAGAGTTATTCAGATATAAGCGCGCACTGTCAACTACCAGCTACACACTGACTCACTGAATTTGGCCTCGTGCTGCCTTTATTGATGTTTTATAACTTAATAAGCACTTTGGTACTTCTGTGAATTTAATTTCGGTAATTTTAGTGCTTTTCCGTTTAGTACTCAGATTCATACTCAAATAGGACTTCATGATTTATAGTATACAGTGCTTTCGAACCCGAACAGTTCTAAAATGAGTACTGGTACTGTCGTAGAGATTACTAGAGTTTGGGACTCATCTCTTAGTCGTAGCTAATACTCAGGCTCAGTACTAATTCTAGTACTCATTTGGGACTTTATAAATAGCTTGCAACAGTGCAGTCTCAGTATGATAACTCATTTAATGTATGAAAAATGAAAACTGGGCAATATTGTGAGCTTACGATGTTGACTCTATGATTTCCAGTGAGTGATAATATATCTAACGTCAGATCAACGAGCATCCGAACATACTCAGTCATTCTTGCTAATGAATTGCGCCAATTATGTTAGATCATTAACCATTTGCTCGACAGTAGCATATTAATAGCTACTCAATGTCGTGAAAGATGTCTGTCACTGCATTCTGTACTGGAGGACATTTTGTGGTATTGTGAACCTTGGTTATCAATTGAAATAAATGAACAATAATGGTGTGAATTAAAATGAAGAATGAACAAAACTCATGCACCCAATGAGAAGTCATCCTACTCGCAGCCGGTTTCACGTGCCAATGCAGGCTATGCATGAGAAATGATATTCATGATTACAAACATGACATAATGAGACCATGACAACTTTTTGCATATCAAACATAGAAATAATAATTACTATTCACTAATTAAGCAAAGGATTGAGCATTTTAAAAATTAGTTTCTCCTATAATTCGCGCTCAATACGATCTCAACTCAGTTGAATACAACATACAATGTCCTTTTAAATATTTAGAGAAAGGGCCAAAATGTTGTCATTAGTTTATCATTTCCCGATATATTTCGCAGGCCAACGGACAGCATGATCACGGATGTATGAGTAGAAAAGGAAGGTTCAATTTTTCAAAGTTATATAGTCCTCGATGTTAAAACTATGTCACTTGTTTATCAAGATATCCTAGATCACATCATCCCACGCATTGCTTAAAATGAACGTCACCTTGTTTCCACTTCTATGATGTCTGCTTCATATTGCCTCCTTTACCACTCTGCTTTTATAATTACTTTCTTTGTCAATGATTTTCTTAGAACTCCAATTGAACTGATGGTCTTCGTTTACGATGTGATTGGATATTTCTGAATGCATGTCAAATTTTCTTACATTTCTCTTGTGTTCTTCAACTCTTTCTTCCACAGATCTACTTGAGTCTCCAACATATTTCCAGTCACATTCGCCACATTCAATCTTGTAAACAACCCCATGTTGCTTAGCTTGCTCTGGTCTTTTCTTCATGAGCTCTTGCTTTAATGTCCGAATAGGTTTATAGCCCGTTGTTAAGTTGAATTTCGTTAAAATACCCTTGATTGATTCGTATAACTTTGGCACATATGGTAGTATGCTGGTTTGTCTTTCGTTCTTGTTTTGTTTCAATGTTCTTCAATTGTAAAACTCTGTTTGCTTCAGCTTCTGGGAAATTATTGTGGATGAAGATCTTGTAGTTCGTTGTCAAGGTTGTCTTTGGAGCAAATACTTTTGGCTCTTTTGCTTAAGGTTGTTGCAATACCGTTAAAAGTTGACTTTGGGTGACACGAATTTCTGTTCAGATACAAGTTTGTGTTAGTATCTTTTCGATGAATACTGAAGTTCACATTGATTGCTTCTCTGTTTATTTTGATGTCGAGGAAAGCAAGAGATCCATTCATTTCACGCTCCTGTGTGAATTTGATGCATGGTCTTAAGGAATTCAGAGAGTTAATAAAATCCTGTAACTCTTCTTCACTTTGTTTCCAATGAACGAATGCATTATCAACATAACGTAGATACACCGCTGGCCAATTTATTGATCTTGCTTCCATTCTTTCTTTCGCTTTCTTTTCAAAATAAAACATCTAAATGTTGGCAACGGAACAACTTAAACTGCTCCCCATTGTTTAAGTTGTTCCGCTGCCAACATTTATATGTATAGCTAAGCAACATGGGGTAGTTTACAAGATTGAATGTGGCGAATGTGACTGGAAATATGTTGGAGAGTCAAGTAGATCTGTGGAAGAAAGAGTTGAAGAACACAAGAGAAATGTAAGAAAATTTGACACGCATTCAGAAATATCCAATCACATCGTAAACGAAGACCATCAGTTCATTTGGAGTTCTAAGAAAATCATTGACAAAGAAAGTAATTATAAAAGCAGAGTGGTAAAGGAGGCAATATGAAGCAGACATCATAGAAGTGGAAACAGGGTGAAGTTTATTTTAAGCAATGCGTGGGATGATGTGATCTAGGATATCTTGATAAACAAGTGACATAGTTTTAACATCGAGGACTATATAACTTTGAAAAATTGAACCTTCCTTTTCTACTCGTACATCCGTGATCAAGCTGTCCGTTGGCCAGCGAAATATATCGGGAAATGATAAACTAATGACAACATTTTGGCCCTTTCTCTAAATATTTAAATTAAATATTTATGGACTTTTTTGAAAACATACAATGTTCTACTGGCCCTCAATACGATTCAACTGAGTTGAGACATCTGGTGTATATGTACAGTTTGCATATTGTAGCTTATTGCACCATTTTTGCTTACATAAAAGACACCACAAGGTTCGGAATATGCATACGTATCTAAATGCACAAATTAAATTGCCGGAAATGGTGCAAATAAAAAGTGAGTTAACACCCCACCATGGTGTTTTTCTGCATACTACAGTACCTAGGTAGCCGAATGGTCACTACCCTGTGGAAAATTAAAAACTCTTATTTATCATAATTTTACTTACATGGAGAAAATGATCGAGAATTCAAAGCAAAAATGGGGCATTTAGCAGGAGGGCGTTCTGCAAGAGATATAACTACACTTATTTCTGACTTATTTTTGTGTCTTTATGCTAATTCAAGGGGAGCTGCAGAGCATTTATAATCAGCATGATTTATCAGAGCATGCATTAATGTCTCTCATTATGAGAAACAGCAATACATGTCGTCGTTGTCGCGACAGTATCTCACATGTGATTTCGAGGTCAGTGGCTAGTACCTACTACATGTATGAGTCAAAAGTACAAACTTTGCAGGAGAAGCAAAAAACTGTCTGTATATTGCAATTCCTATTGAAAATGGAAGCCATCTTAGCATGTGGTTTTTAACACCCTTCTACTATCTGAGTGACGGAGGGAAAAATACAAGAGGGAAGCAACGCCCGATGAAACAATTGGTGCCGACAATGCCATATTCATTACATTTATTTCTTATCTGACCATAACACAAACAGCGGAGAAAAAGCCACTATTTTCAATGGCAAAACGTCTTATGCAATGCATGATTTTCTTTTTCACAGTTTCATTGCTTGTTCTGTTTCGTAAATACATGCATGTTTTCTTTTTTGCAAGTTTTTGTAATACTAAAATTATACTATCAGATTAAACGCTCATAAGATCTATTTTTTAGAAAATAGCTCTACATTGCTCCAGGTAATAGAGGAATGAATGTCATGATAGGAAGTGTCAAGGAGCAATATCCGTCTGGGACGGCAAGATAAATTTTCATCGAATTTGATGTAATTTCAAACGGTTCATTGGACATGGGCTACAGATTTACTTACTTTTACTTGCACTTGCTTGAAGTCACAGAGGCACTTAGGTGATCGTGGCGACGAGTTCACGAGGCGACGCGATCTTGCGAGGCGTCGATGAGGTCCACAATCGGTCGTGTAGATTGAACTTGCGCCATCCAGGAGAATCGAGGACGACCAGTACTCCTAAGCTGGTCGGAAAAGAATCTGAGAGACCTACCTCTGCTCGAACTCTGCTAGTGTTGTTGGTGTACAGGTCACGTAAAATGTCTATGTACTTTGAAGGTACACATATCCCTTGGAGAAGGAGCCAAAGAACGTCTGTCAACCGAGTCCAAGGCTGCCATGGATCGACGTATGCGGGCATACAGCGCCTTCTGGAAAGCTCTCTGCTGCTGAGCAATCACTGTGAGGGCGCTGATATAGTCTGTAGTGGACCTTTGCGGAGTGAAACTTGCTTGCTGAGGTCGGCATTTGGAAAGCAGCAACGGTTGGATACGCTTTATGAGAATTGTGGTAATCACGTTGGAGGGAACAGGTAGCAAAGTAATAAGGCGATAGCTTGACATGCTGCGTCACCTTTTTCTTGTATAGCGGCAGCATGACGCCTTCTTGTCACTCAGGTGGTTCGCGCTCTTCTTCCTATATTCTAGCATACAAACCATGAAGTCGAGGGGCGATTAAAGCTGTGGCAGACTAAAGAAGTTCTTCCCAGACGCCATTCGACCCCGGGATCCTGTCTTCAAGCAGCCTACGAACAGCATTTGAGCTCTCGATGACGGACGGTGCCTCCAAACAAAGGTGAGAGTTCTCTATGCCTGCTTCAGCATATTCCTGTAAGGAGACTGAGGGCGCGGCGTGTGACCTGTTCAGGATGCGTGTGTAACGTTGAAGCCAGAGCTTCGAAGAGGGGTCAGTCATTAAATTTCCTGTTGTCGTCCAGTAGCGCTGAGCTTCGTCTACTGTGCTGTTTCGTGCTACTCTACTGTTCGTCTTCGATGCTGTTTGGTTGAGTTAGCAATTGAATGGATTGTAGGCAGGTCGGAGGTTGTTTTCATCAAACTTGGTCTCAGCCTCGTCAGCGATTGCATTCAGCCATAGGGAGTATTCACGCCCAAAACTGTGTCTTTGACGATTTTCTTCGCGATAGGTTTGTGATCTGTTAAGTCTAGCTGCTCGGCAACGGTCTATGAGTTCGAGCGATCCAAGTGTGGAGCTGAGTTGCTCCCATTCGTCTTCCATAGAAGCCATATCTAGGGCATTGAAGCGATTCTGGACCTCGACGGCGTAACGTTTCCAGCGGCCGCTAAACAGAATGTGATTGATTGCTTTGGCGATCGCACCGGTGTTGCTATACCACGTTAGAAGATGTATGTTGCGATGCTGGAACCAGGAGCCACTCACCTTAAAGTTATGCGCTGAGCATAAAATCAATCATTCCATCACCATAGTCACTCGTAACGATGCTGACGGGGAGATGAGGTCCAGTGATACGTTCCCTACCTGCGCGGTTGGAGTTGATGGTGCCATTAATGTCGCCTAGGACAATTATGATGTCGCGGCGGGAGACGTGTTGCAGTTCGCTATCCAATTGCTGATAGTCCTTGATCTCTCGGTCCGTGGCTTCGGTAGGAGCATAATAAACAAACAAAGAGCCGAAGGCATGCTTTTAACCGGGCAAACATCAAGCGCGATCCGAGAGGCTTCCAAAATGTCAGCGAGCTTGCATATCTACGGTGGAATGCTAGTGCAACACCTTGCATTTGATGTCTGTCGTGGCCATTCCATTAATTTGTAGTTGTTGATACAATTCTCACCACTAACAGTCCATCGTGCTTCCTGAATACCAGCAATGGCGACGTTAAGGCGTGAGAGCTCTCTCTCAGATCGGGGTGATCAGTGAGGTTAAGAGATAGCGCATTCTTAGTGCCTATACGAAGAGGGTTGTGAATAAGGTTAAAATTTGACGGCGACACAGGAGACTCAGCGGAGAAGTCTCTTCCTGTCGGAAACTCGTCATTCCTGCCTTCTGAGCTCCGTCCGCTAGTAAAGACAATTACTATCTAGCCTGAGAAGGGCCAGGCCTGCGTGACTTGGTATTCGTATGAGATTGGGGTGGCATTTGGTGTTAGGTTGGTACCCCAGCGCCCCTATAATGGCAAGGACCTATTGAGAGGCGGTCCTCACTCGCCTTGACACAATACCCTTACGGACGTTGCAACTTCTTTGAAGAAAGGGGGTTCCAAACCCAGTATGTGCACCCTGGGTTGCTGCCGCTGTTGGTCCGGGATTGTTTATTCACGCTGGGCGCTTCTTCGCAATAAGCCAACGGGGAAGCCGTTCGCTATCCGCCACCTGCGACCCGAGAGGCAAGAGTTACAGCTCTCCCCCACATTTAGAAGATAAGATATTCTACGGACTAAGGCGGGCATGAAAATCGGATCATTTTCTCATCCATACTAAAGTTTAATTGCACTCTAAATTTCATTTCCTCGGGAAGATCTTCTAAAATCCTATTTCGTTCCTTTGTGATTCATAAAGAACTACATCTTCACCTCTTAGTTCGCATTATGACAATTCATGTTGTCCAAACTCCCGGGAAAAGCAAAGTTTGGTCTCTACATAATAAGAGTTTATTGCTAAAAGTGAGTACGGACGGGCCTTTGGCGTCCTGCCTTTCCTTCACTATCTGTATCGATTACTGTTTCTTTTGCTTGTACGAGCAATTGAAACTGTCTTGTATTGATCACCATTTGATGAAAAACCGGTAAACGCAAATTATAATAATTCAAATTGGAAACTACTCCGGTGCCTGGTCAATTATGTGTTCATCTCTTAGTCTTGCTCTTAAGCATCAATCACTGCGAATGTTTTGTAAGCTGCCATTGATTCCGCTGGTGACAGGTTCTGTATCAAGCTTTGTTCTATCTTTACCTGAAGAGCTTCAATATGGCATCAATAACTCAAATGAAAAACAGCACAAGAGATGTCACGTTTCTTCAAAGATAATTATCATACAACTATTTCTTTCGTTTCGCGCAGAGCATGAAATTAGTCTATAAATTACTCCAGGTGACTGCTAGGAACTGGAAGTATTACGTGCTGAAACTTCCTCTCATTTTCCGTCATTTTATCAAAATTATTCTTTCCCAGTGATGCTGACAACAATCCAGATCATATTACTCGTTAATTATCATCGAAAATATTCTTTTGAAATTGAAGGTATATTCCACCCCCTGACGCGCCTTTTTGTGCGATTGTCCTTGCCTAAGACTTAATGCCTTTTATCGTTAGCGCACTGTAAAAAACTCATCCCCAAAATCGTTAGAGTTGGCCTACGGATGTATAGAGGTAGGGGATTAATAACTCACAAAATGCTACTGACAAGTGGAGAGTTAAAATCTTGAACGCCTGTGCAGCGCAAAATTAGTGTATTAAGCTGCAGTTATGAATCAAAAACATTCTAAGTAAGTGTATGTTGATTATTATCAAAACGACCAGAATCACATTGAAACGCAGGTCAAAGGTCAGTCCAAGGTCAAGGTCACAGATCTTTCGAAGACAAGATTGAAGCACAAAAACCTCCCAAAAGCTTTATGTTCAGAACACCTTGTGGAAATATTCAGCACTCCGTCGGTCGGCGAAATATAAGCTCAAACTAGCAAATAAACATCTATCAAAGATAATTATCAAATAATTCTCCACCTACCGCTTTTGGTTTTTTGAGGCATTCTAAAAAATAGGCGACTTTCACATCTTGCGATAATTTTATCAATGAAATTAGGTAAAAAATTAATTCAGCCACAAAATCGCTAACTCACCACATGATCTCTTGATATTAGCGAGCGACGTTCAAACAGGGCAGCACTTGTCATCTGCCACAAGAAAGATAATGCTATTGCATTTGTTGAATAGCGTCGAGCATTTGGATCTGTTTGCGACTACCGAAGCTGAGCAAATTTTGCTCACCAAAGAATTGAATGATAGGAAGTAAATTAGAAAGCTCAGGCTCCAAATTTTCAGCTTCGATGACAGCCGTTTCAAACTGTTCGATATCATATTGAAGAGAATCCAAATAAGTGCATGTACATTGTAAAACGCTCAATACCAATCACATACGAAAGATGCATGCCAAAACATTTTTTGGTATATTTCTGTATATACTTGTATGCTTTTCGTATGTTTTTTCAAGTGTGGTATTCTCTACATACGAAAGCCATACCAACACAATGTTAAAAGAAAGCATCAATTATGTCCAAAGTATGTTGATTTAAGGCCTTTTGTCAATAAAGATCAAGCTAATGTTACTACTGTTTTGTAAGTACTGAGATAATGACATTCAAGAGTCAGACTTTCAAAACTGAATTCGATTTTTATACACGTAAGTCTAAGGCATTTCATAAATAATCAATAAGTATTCAACCGTCAACAATTATAGATTATGTAATTTTGAAATTAAGCATATTATCAATCCGAAATAAAAACACTTTATAATTCATGAACGCAAAAATAGTTATGTTTGAGATATATAAGTCAACATGATTTCACTAAAGATACTGTTTAAAGGAAATTTTGTTTATCAACTTGGGTCATAGAGTGGAGTTAAGTAAACGTCCTGTTAATGTTGCTAGACAAGTAGCATTGACGACATATTCGTGGAGCATAAAATTCACAATAAATCTAATCTATTTAAATATCACTATATCAAACAAAAAATATTCACGACTGATATTACCGAAAAAAGTTATTTGACAGTAGTATGTAATATATGTATATATTTTGCTATGTGACTTAAAGCTCTACATACCAGAGGCATGCTAAAGACGTACGATCGAGGACGAATTTCCATCGGGTCTCGTATATAAATCGTATATAAATCATACCAACAACTCGTATTTCAGTGTAAAACAGCCAATCACAGATAGAATAGTTCGCATCGCTACATACCAATCACATGCGAAAGTAAGTGAGGCTTCGTATGGAAAATATACCAGAATCTCGTAGAGAATCTCGTATCAAATGTTGCATGTGATTTTGGTATATGTTTGTATGTAATTTTCGTATTCAGGGATTTGCAGTGTAGCGATGTCTGTTGATTGTCATCATCTGCGGGCAAGAACGTTGGGAACTCATCCCAAGTCCTAACTTTATTATCCAGAGTTATGTGAGACAAAAGTTCCTTCAAGAATAGGAGACGATTGTACGAATACAGTTACTTCCATAATTAGACTTACAACCACCGAAGAAAGAATTTGCTGTCGAAAATTCGGTTCTTCCATAATCGGTATAGAAACGAAAATAGTAGGACATGATTTTTTAATTGAAATAAATTCTCTTGGCAGACGTCGGACATTCTTTCACAAAATTCACTGCTTTCCATCAAGAATTCCTCAATTAAATCTTCGGTACGTGAATTTTCTAATTCTATTCGGGCTGATGACGAAGAAGAAGATGATGTCGTGCGTGCAGATTCACGTTTTGTCAAATATTGTGGTATGGAAGGAAATGTTCTTGGGATCGCGCCTGGTCTCAATCTTGCAGAAGTCGGGTCATTCCTCCTTTCCCCCTTTTGTTTTTGACGTCTATCTGCCGACACAAATGTATGAGGTATTATCCTCAATATAAAAATGTTTTGAACACACTCGAGTGGAATCAGTGATAGTAAGAGTTTGTCGAGGTATTGCTTTCAGTCAGATATGTCGCTGTCGATCGTCGCTTGGAAAACGAACAAGTGTTGGCTTTGAAACCTCGGTCGAATAGTCACACTTGCGTTGTTTCTAATCACCTCGGCGCAATGGACCACAACAGCAGATAACCATCACACATTGTAAACTGATAGAAGCTGTACATGGCCAGTTTGGCAATGCATCACGTGTGGACTGCAGGCAAGTGTTGAGGGAAAACAAACGATCGATTACTAACGCTTGTTCAGTGCTGAGCAAAGTCAGCGCTCCGTGCTCCCACACCCCACAGGCAGGGAGATGATGTCATCAATATGTGATTCATGATATGAACATTAATTAACGAAAGATGTTAGTAGAGGAGATAAATATCATCATTTGGAAAGTAACCCTCCACTTGTAAGTAACTCAGTTGAACGTGGAAGGAGTTATCAATTCCCCAACCCCTATATATCCCTGAGTTGGCCCACTGAGAAATCAAATTTAAGAACTTTTTGAAAATTCCTTTTTCGAAGTTCTGAATTTTTACACTTTCTTCAAACATTTTGTTTGACAACCTTTAAAAAAGTGCATCAACTTTCTATGTAAATACATATATTCATAATATCAATATAAATTCAAAGGAGACACCGTCCACGACCGGATTGCGCGTAAACTTCGTTATGAAGTGAAATCGGCGCACTCAAAGGTGCTTCGAGTGATCCCTTCACGAGAATTCAGTGGCATTGCCGTTGAAGGATAAGCGGGAACCCGAAACCGAATCAAAAATGATTTACTAATTTAATTGTACTAGTATCTGCTGTAGCCGGTATACCGGTAGAACAGAGCGCCGATTGTCTCAAAGAATGGCAGAGCACGTTCCACGAAGGCTGTTAAATGGACATCTTCGCCGCCGCGAGAAGATACCGAGTGCCATTACAAGACATTTCATTGATTGTCTCCCAGCGAAGCCTCCCAAAATCTGTTGTCGGATTCTTTGAAGATGCAAAAGTAAGGTGTATCTTAGTTTACATTAGGCCATTTTGATACATACATACATAGTTACGCCAAAAGGCGTCACATCTTCCGATCTCGGGCTAACTGTCTGACATATGAAATGCCATTTACTTGATCTGGAGCAATAGCGTCTTTAAATAGGCAGTCGACATAAGTCGTAAAATTTGCCTGTCCTCGTCGACGGGGTTCATGTGAAGTCATGAACAAGATGTCTTGAGCCGGTTCACGACAATAGTCTTCTGCTCGAACCATATGCCCGCACAGAGTCAACCGTCGTTGTTGTAAGGTCTAGCTCGGTCGAATGAGCCCGCACCTTCGATACAGATCGTCGGTCTTTACCTTGTCTGTGTAGCGTATGGAGAAAGCCGCGCGGAGTAAAGCGGAATGGGCGGAGTCCAGTCGCCTCTCGAGAGTCCTTGTTAGAGTCCAGGTTTCCGCATTGTAAAGGAGCACCGACTCGATCACTGATGAGAAGAGTTGAATTCTGAGAGCATTGGGCAACGCTTCACTCTGTACGACTACCCTAACAGAGCGGAAGGCAATCCAGGCCAAAGATCTTCGTCCCTCGATGTCAGATTGAATTGAAGGAACAACACCGCCGAGATAGACAAATCTGCTTGATCGAGGGAGGCGTTTTACACTACCGTCGATGTCGCGGCACTCGATGTGAACATTGAGATCAGATGGAATAGTCATATCTTCGGACTTCTTGATGTTGATTGACAGGCCCACTTTTGCTGCTTTTTTTCAGGATAAAGTCTTCCATTGATTTCTTTTGACGACTGTCTAGTTCATTGTGTAGCCTATTTGATCTATGTAGCGATTGTGTGACATAACGACGTTCAAACTGTGTTAAAATTCTGCATCTCATTCCTTCCGGTGTGTGATCATGAATATAATTGCGAAATATATTCGGTCATGAATACCTTGGTATCAAGGTGCCCACCATGGTACTGTTTTCCATCTACAAAACTATAGAAATAGCTACTAGAAACATGCATGAGTCTATGAATCATATAATGATGGTCTATTATATCGCAGACTTCCAGGACAGTTGTGAAAATTATTTTTTATGAAGATTTATGTAATACCAAGCCAAATATGTAGTAGAAGTAGCAGCACTTTCTGAAAACTGCCATTTGTGGAACCAATAGAAAACTTTAGGAAACTTTACGTTGTCTTCAGTCTATGTGTTCTCAATTGAGGGTGGAAAAGCATGTTTTTTCTTTCTGTGCTGATAAGTGTACTTTCTCAGAATATACCGTCATTTTTACATCATGATTGAGATGGATTGAACCTTTGAGGTTTGCTGGTCTATTTTGGACCATATACTAAAGTACCTGTAATCCATATTTCGCAGCTTAAAGTACATAGCCTATATACAGCAGGATCTAGTCTTTTTGTTCGACACGCTCATTTGTTCGACAAGATATCTTTAAAAAGCGTTCATTTCATCAACAACTCATAGGCAGAATTCTATGCTTCATTTTGATAGTGCGTTCATTTGCTCGAAAAATTGATCATCGGATATCATATTTCTTTTCTATGGCATAGATCATTTGTGGCATAAATCATGGAATGGAATGATCTCCAGTATGCATTATCTATATGGAGGCTCAAATTAAAATTTGAATGGCATGTTTACATGTTGGAGATAACATAATTTGCGATATTCATTAGTTTGCTTCCGCTATTTGATAAGATGGAGAAAGTTTCAAGAAACAAAAACATCAAATAATGAACCTCTGCTTATTTGCCTGTAATGAATATGCCTACATTATTTACAGAAAGAGGAGCTGGAATTAATAAATGCAACTGATTTTTGTCTCATTCGTATGAAGAAAACTGATGTTCAAAGCATCTCTACTTAAGGTTTTTTTTAAATGGAAAGGTCTCATGAGGGGAATTTTCTCCACAACATCTCATACAATTAAATGTACTTAGTTAATAATACTAAGAGTGCAATGTATAGGAAAAGTTCAACCACTTGTGCATTGGTTAACATCGAGAATTTCATCACCAAATCTTTGCAAGAAAAATATTTGCTCCCTATAGACTTGGTCAAAGGATTTGATCGACTCTCGTATAATATCCTCCTACGCAAAATGATCAATGCCAATTTTGATGAATTTTTGATTGCCTTTATATGCAATTATTTACATTCTTGAACCCAGTGTGTACGTTAGTGATCAGATAGAAGCAACAGTCTACCTGTTATCAGTGGGATTCCTCAGGGATCCTCTTTCGGCCCTCTTGTTTTTGGGTTTTTTATCTCTGACCTTCAATTAACGGATGAAGACATTCTATTGACCACGCATGCAGATGACATTGTGATGATAGCAAAAGTTCGGAAAGGCGAATCTTGTAGTAGTATCACCAAGGGTTATCGAGAGGTGTTGAACTGGACTGAAAATAACATGATGCAAACGAAGGAAGAAAAATGTCAACAAATCTTCATTGCCAAATCACGAAATCTTGACTTTTCAAAATTTGTTAATTCCGCTATTCCTGTGTTATCTTCGCCTTATGCTGTCCGCAAAATTATTCAATTCGTTGATAAGTGATCATGCTCATCCTCTCAACCATCTTGCTCCTGACATTAGTCCGTGCTCCCGATCTCTTCGAATGCCGGATTGTTCGTCAAAGATAAGACAAAATTGATTTTTTCACAATGGTACGTACATTTAACCGAGGATTATGTTAAGAATAGTGCTTTTTGAAGTTATTTTGTTTCATTTGTTATTGACTTATTGATTTTTGTAACTGACTTATTTGTATATTGGCCTCACGGTTTCCGGTACTGAGGCTTCTTGGGAATAAACGATTATTATCATTATATTGTAAGTGTTGTTCCATTTGTGGACCACCGAGTCTAAAGTGAGTGCAAAAAATCCATTTGACAAGAAATATTGCAGTTCAAATTATAATAAATAACGTAACAGGTAGCAGATCACACTGTGACAGCCCATAAAAATGTAATTCAAAATTTGAAAAATTAGGTTTGAACCTTCATACTTCGGTCTATCAGGCAAGGTCCGCAACCCTACACTGTAAAGTGTGGAGTAAAAAAGCCGGCTGATTTTGACTACGAAACCGATGTGCAAAACGAGAATAACAAAATGTACGAAAGCACAATTGTTCAATCTCATACACTACTAATTCGATTGGCTTTCCTATTGGAGGATAAAGACAGACCAATAGGAAAGCTAGTTGCTTTCGTAGCGTATCAGCATGAACAATAGTGCTTTCGTACATTTTGTTATTCTCGTTTTGTACATCGGTTTCGTAAGTAGCTTTGGTATCGTATAGTTTACAGTGTAGACCACGGTAGAGCTTGCTTATTTCTATTGATTCCATTGTCTTGTTCTTGTGATTATTTGAAATTGCACGCTTAGAATTAGTGTGTTATTTAATATGACTGTTTGATGTTGTTGAAACATAATCTCCAACCCAAACATTGTTTTCAAGGAAATCCACGGAGAAAGCAATTCACATCGAACGAATTCCGACAGACGATTGGCCGGCATCTGATATGCATGGTGTCACTTCTCAAACACGATCATCGTCTAAAGAGCGATGTCAATAATTGTGAATCTTTAAAGTGTACACACAAAAGTTATCAGCACCTAAGGATTGCTTACCAATAATGGTAGTCGTCATAGTTTGCTGTTGTCTTGACAAAACACGTAGCATTGTTCTCAATCTGCATCTTATTATCCCTTAACCCATGTAGTATTGCCGATCGGGTCGAAAATGACCCGAACGGTCTATCATACTTAAATTAACAAATAGAATAAGAGTAAGGAAAAATAATAAATTATATTTTTTCCAAATGAAAATCAAAAGTAAAATGTCACAAGGAAGTCAATATGTCAATTTGCCTTTCATCAAAAAACTTTAGTGCTGTATCCATCACCAAGGCACAACAGCACCTACTTTCCATGATAAAGGAACCCGCCGGTCTCTGAAGGAAGCAGCGTATATCTGTGAGAGTGGTTCAGAAATAAATTCTGCAAGTTCTTTATACACTTTTGCCGGGATGGACTCACAGTAGCCATTTGCTCTCTTGGTCGATACCTTTCTTAATTGCCTGTATACTGCATTTGCAGAAACATACATCGTTCACCCATCACCAATTACATCACCTTACAGAAGCTTATCGTCCCCTTTGAAAAGTTGTGATATGTTAACCGTTAAAGCCTCCAACAGATCTTCAACCGAATCCCACTCTGCCACAAGTTTCGAAATAGGATCTTGTCTACCTGTTTTTGTTTGTCTGGATGTTAATTTCCATAAACCATTTGTAGATGACAATGTTTTTTCAGTCCACAATTGCTTGGCGTGCAGAACTTTCCTCACTTTTATCTTCAAATAATTGTATTTGATCCAATCCCTTGATCTAAAGGCAATCTATGTCATTTATCATTTTCTTTGTTACTGGATGCCCACCAGGGAATGCAGAGTTTGATAAAACACACTCCACTTTGTCTCAACATCCTGGCATTGATGCATCAGCTCCCGCCAATCAATCTGAGACACATATTGTATTAGCATATTCAAATGCGATCTTCTAGGATCATATACTTAGTGGTACTGTGATAACCGATTTGGAATTGTAAGGATGATGAGGAATACAGGTTATCATAAGATGATCTGATGATGAAAGTGGCGCATCATCAGACTTTCATCATGAAATGATGAGAGATCTTTTGGAGACAAGAACGTGATCTAAAATGTTAATTTGTCTAGTAGGCCGTGTGACACGACTTTTGAAATTGAGATCCCAACAGATCGTTCGCACTTCTGATTGATTCAGATCTCCAGCAATTACTTGATAATAATTCGCATTTCTGGATAAGAAATCGTCAGAAATTTCAATTAAATCCTCATGAATGTTCTTGAGCGTTATTGAATTGACACTCGGTGGGATGTAACACACTGTAAACCAAACTGTGCCCAATATGTGATCGACTATGTGCCCGACGCATTTTCGTCACATCGGTCACATTTGGTCACATATGTGACTTCCATACGACCGATGATGAATCATCATGAATCATGCACATACGGCGAGTGCTCGAAGAGAATAATTCAGATTGATTTTCCGAATACTTTGTGGTGTGTTTTGTTCAAGGACATCACTGGCAGGAAGATGTTATCATATTGAAAACTGTTTTAATCAGGATAATGATTGTGTGATTGAAAAATGTGACACATGTCTTCATTTAATCTGCATGATCTCGGCGGGAAGTTTATCATTGTGTTGTGAGTGAAGTTGTATTATCTTCACTCACAACACAATGATTTTTGCGTTCATGAATTATAATGTGTTTATATTTCGGATTGATAAGATGCTTAATTTCAAAATTACATAATGAATTTTTGTTGATGGTTGAATGTTTATTGATTATTTATGAAATGCCTTAGACTTACATGCATTAAAATCGTATTCAGTATTGTAAGTTTGACTCTTGAATGTCATTATCTCACTACTTACAAAACAGTAGTAAGTTCCATGCAACATTAGTGTGATCTTTATTGACAAAAGGCCTTACATCAACATACTTTAGACATCATTGATGCTATCCTTTAACATTGTGCTGGTATGGCTTCGGTATGTAAAGCATGCCACACTTGAAATAACATACGAAAGGCATACAAATAGATACAGAAATATGCCAAAAAATATTTGGTGTTCATCCTTCATATGTGATTGGTATTGAGCGATTTACAGTGTGCAGTATATAGAAGAGAAAGTTTGGAAGAGCGACTTCTGGTGAATGATAAACGTTATTCGGTGTGCAAGCCCAATATCAACAGTCACAAGATCAACAGCGCAAGATGAAGAGTCCAAGTATTTTGAGGGTCACTCAATTTATCATTCTTTTCATATCATTCTTGATAAGATGTAACTTAAATATTGCGCGAGTTTACAGTCACTGCATGGTGGCACGACGCATCATCCTGTTGGTAAATCCATTTTTGTGAAATGTGGGATGACTATAGTTCACAGAACTTGCAGTAGGATACACAATTATGATAAATCGATTGCATGCTTATTCATAAAGCGCAATCTCAACTGTATTCTTAATTAGGTTGATGCTCTGTCAATAAATAAATTTGCTTTCTATCAAAATATACTTATTTCGATAACAATTCAAAATGATTAGACTATACAAATGAACATTGAGAAAAGTCATAATTTAAAACATTCATGCGGCTATATTACCGGTTTTTCCTCAATATTTTTGCTCTAAAATGTCGTATAATTTTCGAGCTCAATAAAAGATATCCAAAATTCCTCGACAGAACTTTTAATGAGTAAAATATTTGGATCACAAATGATGTAATCAAATATATGCGCGGGGAATCGCTTCCAATTTTTGTGGAATCCATGCCTCTTTTATCAAACAAGGAGAAAAAAAATTCAGCAATTGCTGGAATCCCAAATAAGATGCTTGAAATGGATGAGATCATCAGCTGTTTGATAAAGATAGTCACATTATCATCTCGAGACGGCATTGTACCATTCAAAACTGAAAAGCGAACGTTTCTTTGATGGATCTTCAATTTCTTAACAGATATTGTATTCAGGACGAAGCCTAGACATCCAGAAATAAATGTTATAGACAACATGGTAATGGGCTGAATGATATCGTAGTAGATATACCATTCTCTCTTTACTTTAGTTGTTGTACAAGATGACTGATTGAATAGCCAATTGATTCCAAGACCGCTGACTTCAATTTCTGAAGACAGAGAAGTTACGAGTATTTCTCTATCAAATCCATAATTTGTTACAAACGCCATGACAAAGATCAGAAGTATGGCAAGTGCAGAAAATACAATTGTTCTATAGTAGATCCTTTTGTATACATTTTCTGACATTTTAGCCATTTTCCTTTTATTCAGACGATGGACTTGAAGGCACTTTTCCGTGGAGACCGCAAGATGCAGAATGCTTGAAGATGCTCCTTCGTATATCATTCCAAAAGATTTTAGTGGCATTGCAAGAAAACACTGTAGAATTGTAACTTCAACGTGCTGAACAAATGATGTCAATGGTATGATAATATCTAATGAATTCATTATTGTCAAATAAGCGATTTCGTACTGATATTTATGATAATGAATGTAACTGAAGAGAACAATTTGACAAAATACAATAATGACAATACAAATCAGTGCAATAGTTCTTTGTAAGATAAACATTTCATTTGTTCCGTCTTGGAATTCAACTTTGATAACTGTGTAGTGAAGGATTAGGTCAATAATGCTTGACATACTTTCAATTGATTTTATTAAGAATTCTGGCGATATCTCAGCTCCTAAAATGGTTTTTTCAGAGAGTGCAATATTTGCCTTCCACCGAACTTCATTCTTCTTCGCTATTGTAAATACAATGCAGGAAAGAGCCAAAAAATATTTTCTTTTCTTGAAAGTAATTGACTCCACCGTTTTCGAATGGACCAACGTTGAATAAAGAGACACTGAGAACGGGGGTAATATATAGAGTATCTTCCGGTAAGTCTATATCACAAGAATATAAATCATAATGTCTGTAATAGAAGTTCTGATAAATCTTTCTTAGATCCCATGCAATGCTTACTTCAAAAGCCTTTCCCGTTGCCAAAGACTCATCATATCGCTTCAATATTTTTTAAGAGTTTTGTCTTTTATCTCACAGGCGTCTTTATCGATGATTGATACTTCACCTATTATGAAAAGATTTGGACCATTTTTACAGCATCGACCAATCTAGTACTCGAAATGCTGACGAGATTCTTGTTCAAAGATCTTACCAATTCAGAAATATTTCGCTCTCTAAACTGTCTGATCAATGGTGCCATCCCCGGCATCTTTTAGATACACAGTAGATTTCTAGAAATGAAAAAACAGCGGCGAAGACACGTGTAAGTACGTATTTTCCACGAATGAACTGCACTGCCATATGTGGATAAAGGATGATCATGACTAGTTCTCTGTCGAATTTGAAGTTTATGCTAGCAATTGATCCTGAGCTGGAGGCCGAAGAACTCAAATTACCGATATTAGTCCCGCCTCCCCTATGACATGACGTTTGCTTGCTGTCATCATTGAGGCCGTCACGTCATTGCTGCTACTATGACGCGCAATTTCAGCCTAGAGATATTTAATGGCCGCGCATATAACGAATAATTTCATCTAAACAAATAGTACTTTCAGGTTGCTATACGGCATTTTAGTTCTAAGAATTATCATTTTTTAATGAAGAAAACAATTTAAAACAAGTTGAAGACTCATTACTTAGTGGATTCCTGGCGAAACAGTGAGTTGTGCAAAGCATCACATAATTCCTTTGTTTCGAGTACTCGGAATCGCTCGAGTAACACTTTGAGAGTAAACAGGCTAACTCGAGTACTCGTGCCTATCACTAATACCCTGGTCTGCATGTGTGAAAGACTTTAATGGTCTGAGCTTCTTTACATAGAAAATATATGTCAGTATGTGTCCTGCTCCAACATTCTTGCCCCTTCCCCAAAATTCGCTCCGGCATCCCTGGTAAGTGCCCGCATGACATGAGGCGAACGTCTTCGGATCTGGGGAAGTTAACTGATTGGTGACATCAAATAACTGCAGGTAAATGATTGGTGGCATCGATTTATTGATTGATTGTCTTGGAGTAATGCTGAATTTAGTTGATCAAAGAGAGTGGGAGAGAGAGCGAGAGAGAGAATGTATGTAGTGGAGTAAATCACAAGTGAAATCAGAAGCTGCAAATCGCTTAATTAGTGCAGTTAATATAAGTGAGCGCATAAAATTTACCACGATCAAGTGAAAGAGCCACGTCAAACATAATAGGTAGATTGCTTTAAAATGCATGCTTTCGAGATGAAAGAGCTGCACAGTCGGTGACTGCTACTTACAGATGTCCAAGAGAAAGGCACAGTAGCCCTACCATTAGACAACCGTGGGAATGAGAACATTTTAATGGAAACTTGTGAGGACTCAACTTATGGCGTATATCAACTCTCTCTAGGACCTAGGACGCACATCCACGGCGCCCACTTCTTCTCTAAGATTCCCAAAACTTAGAAATTCGTTTGGAAGTCAACAATGGAGAAATACGAGTATGTCTCAACATTGAAAACACCTAAATTGATGAACTGTATTTGAATTTTTGGTATGCAATGTCACCAAAAATCACATAGTGGGGAATCATCACATTACCAACTTTTCTTGAGATGTTAAAGATAGAATCTCCACGTATCCAGCCAGTTGTATAATTAAGTGAGGATAATAAACTTCTTTGGATACAATGATTTTATTAAGGTTGGCAGACGCTTCACCTTTACAGCTTTCTCAATGCCAGTGAAACACAGAATGAATGCAAGCAATCACAAGACTGATCTGCACGAGGTGAACAAGACGACAGACTAACATCAACAGGGACACTGAAATCAATAGATAAAGTGTATACAACCTGGTATGTCACGTATACAGGTAGGTGATATATGGCAAGTTTACAACACACTGAAAACGAGCAAAAGTGAGGAAACGTTAAGTCAGAAATATGCGTATAATGAAGACACATGAAGAACAATACAAAATTTAAAAAATAAAATAAAAAATATATTCGAGGTAGAAAAATAGAAATTTTATAAGCAAAAAATTGGGCAGCTGACAAAAAAGAATACAACATTTTTCAACTGAAATTCAAGCAATAAAGCAAGTCGCAAAAAATTTTAAAAAAATAAATACATAAATTGCCACAACGATTTTACAGGCAAATAATGTCAACGACTTTGACCAGTCTCAAGCCTGGAATTGAAAAAAAATTTGAATTTCTTGAATATAAGTCCGACATTTTTGATAATATCTATTTTTGCTTGCTAAGTGATAAGGGTTCAAGCCAAATTCCTTCAAAAAAAACTTTCAAGAATTTGAAAAATATGACCAACAATAGCATCATCACGTAATAATTGGAATGAATGTGTAGGATATATAAAAGTACATCGAAAGTCCATTAATTTAATTCTTTGTGTGTTTGTGTTTATTTTATAATGAAAATATATTTCTGAAAATTCATCAACAAACATCCAAAAACCTCGTGAGCTGAAATTTGGAAATAATTGCTAAGTGCCTGTCAATCATAACATCTCTTAGGTGCAATTATGGTCTCACGATTCGCCGATAATGAGTTAGCAATTTCAAATCTGATGAGGATAAGTAGAAAAAAGCACCAAACAAAAGTGAAAGAATGAAAACTCTCAGAAATGGCATATTAGCAAAATGTCTTGATGAGAATCAAAACAATCATCACTTAAAGTATTAGTCATTAGCTGCTTGCTAGTGGGTATGAAATATCATAGAGATCTGATAAGTATGATCAAAGGTTAAGAACGGACATGTTCACTGACGCATAGACAACCACTTCCAAATCGCATAGATTTAGATTTCTAATGTAGTCTTTCGCAAACATGCTATAAGTCATGTCCACGATCATTTATCATGCCATAGCCATCGTGTAAAGGCGTCAAAATTTGTATCCTCTTTCCTAAAATTACCATTAATTGAATGGAGCATTAGCACAGCTGTATCATCTGTCATTTTTCTAATCATGTCGTGAATAGTTTGACCATCTTCGTCTTTCTTCATCACAATCATGCTTCAATGAAGGTCAGAATATATACACTAATCCCAAAAATATGCATTCTGTATGCATATGTATTCTGAACTTGTGACATCAAGGCCGTATAGTGGAACCATGCATGACCTTTACTCGCTTGTGAGCAGATGTAAATTTGTACATAACGTGAATTTTATGCGATTTTATAGCATTCAACCTCTGAGGATCATTCAATATACCTCATCGTAAATACAGGTTTTTCCGTTTGTTAATATAGATCTGTCAGTTTGTTAACGGCTGCATTCATCAACATCATTTTGCAATGACTGGCGACTTTACGCATTGAATAGCTGCAAGTCTCTCTTCATAATCTACAATCTCGTGCATTAGTAGAAATCTATCAAATGAACATCGAAATTTGTAAATAAATAAATAGCCACATTTTGCACTCATAAGTCACCATCAATGTGAATGTCCCACTACATAGACGTAATTTCTGAGATTAATAGACAAGGATTCAAGGACCTTTTAATGGACTTGTCAGCTACTGCCGGACCACAACCTGCCACCACGCTATTCGATAATGCTTCGTGTCACAGCCGAGCACATGAAGCATCATTGGCGGTTCAGCACCAAATTTGTAGAATTCCACCCTGCTCGCCCTTCCTAAACATCGCAGAGTGCTATTAGTTTGTGGAAAGCAGGCATGAACAGAAATTTGGAGGATGCACGAGACCAGATACTTCGATAGGATCACCAGATGCGCATGGAAATACTGGCTTAACTGTCACAGCAAAATCTCTCCGAAATCAATACCGAGGTTTGTCAAGCTTCCCTGGAGAAAGCTACGTCTGCTGATTCATCGATGCATGCGACTAGAAGACATCACTGATTATCATACCTAGTCACCATAGATTCTGGATAACTTGAATTTCTCGGTATGATTTGATTAGAAAATTATATAGGATTGTCACAACAGTGTGAAAAATGTCCATAAACAATGGTAGATATCTCGATAGCATGCGAAATGCCGTTTATCATTGAGAAATGTCGATTTATTGACCGATGTCGTTGATCAATGACAAATTTCAGCAAATAAATGAGAAATGCCGTTAACTTATCAACTTCAACGTTAATCAACGACAGATTCATATTAACAGACGCAAAAGCCTATAGTCCTAAACCAGTGTTCACATCCGTGAAGAGACTGGGTACACTTTGCTGCAATATATCTATAGATACTGCTTGAAATATGTCTTCAACATTTCACATAGCGTGTTGATTTTTCATTCGAATTATATCTCTCTACCTGAAGTTTGGTGATGATTGATTCATTATTGCAGATTTTAGACAAATTTGAAAACCTGAGGGGAGATAACCCACAAGTACCCATTAATGAAGATCCCGCAATTTGATCCATGTGAACAGTGATATAATTTTAGTGTCAACAATCTCACAGCCAGTGTTAACTGCCAATTAATCACACTTGTCGCCCGTAGAAGTTAGTGTCTGTATAAGACTAGAGTGAAAATTAGCATCATGTACGATAGATCAACACGAAGTGGAAACAATGCTCAGAAAGAAAAGAAAAAGGAGTAAGTACAAAATACATTTCATGCCATCTCTAAATATGAAACATGTGAGTGATTAATTGGGGTAGTATACGCAACAAGCTTGTATTGTGCTATCTTTGAGAGGCGATGCTCTGTATAGTGATCTCAGCTCATTGGCTAAGACAAAATTGATCGTCATGAGCGATAAACATCGCAATTTCATTGTCATTTGACGTTTAAGATGATTGAAAAACAGGCCGAATTGACAAATAGTTAGCTTGGAATCGCAATAATGCATGAGGCTGTTGAGAGAAAAGTCGAACATTGGGGAGACAATTATTAAGAGGAATTCATGCAGATGTAATTGTTGCATTGTAAGTCAGTACGTATAAGGTAGTCTGAACTTCAATGGATATTTATTTAGAAATCTTAGCTTTTATTTATCATACGTAATTTCATTTCATCAAGGAGTTATACATACCATAGCATCGAATATGTAGGTTTAAAAATCCATTGAAATTAAGATCAGCGTCTAATTAGTAAATAGAATAATGTTGTATAGGTAGGAATCCATTGTGTAGCGAATGCCTATGGTCTGACTGACTGCTGACTGCTAGTACACTGTGAATCGCTCAATACCAATCACATACAAAGGATGCATACCAAAATATTTTTTGGCATATTTCTGTATCTATTTGTACGCCCTTCGCATTGTCATTTAAAGTGTGGTATGCTTTACATACTAAAGCCACACCAGCACAATGTTAAATAAAAGCATCAATGATGTCTAAAATATGTTGATTTTAGGCTTTTTGTCAATAAAGATCACACTAATGCTACTACTATTTTGCAAGTTGTAAGATAATGACATTCAAGAGTCAAACTAACAATACTGAATTCGATTTCAATGCATGTAAGTCTAAGGCATTTCATGAATAATCAATAAGTATTCAACCATCAACAATTATGCATTGTGTAATTTTGAAATAAAAACTTTGAAAAGAACTTGAAATAAAATATTGTCAATCCGAAATAAAAACATTATGATTCATGAACGCAAAAATAGTTATGTTTGAGATATATAGGTCAACATGGTTGCACGAAACAAATCGTTTGAATGAATTAATGTTCATCAATTTGGTTCATAAAGTAGAGCTAACCAAGCGCCCTGTTAGTGCTGCTGGACAAGTAGCAACGACGAAATATTCGTAGTGCATAAAATGCACAATAAATCTAATCTAGTTAAATAACACACTATCAAAATGAAATATTCACAATTGGTATTAAAGAAAAAAGTTATTTGACAACAGTGTGTAATATATATATTTTTTTGCTTTGTGACTTAAAGCTCTTCATACCAGAGACGTACGATTGAGGACGAATTTGCATCGGGTCTCGAATATAAAATATACCAACAACTCGTATTTCAGTGTAAAACAGCCAATCGCATATAGAATAGTTCGTACCGCTACATACCAATCACATGCGAAAGTAATTGAGATTTCGTATGAAAAACATACCAGATCTCTGTAAACATAATAGAATCTCGTATCAAATGTTAGTTTCAAACGGTATGTGAATTTGGTATATGTTTGTATGTAATTTTCGTATCCAGCGATTTACAGCGTATACATGTAGTGTTGTATAAGCTTGCTATTCGTAGCTTTGCCCGGGGAAGTGTAGTTTGTTATTTGTTTGCTTAACTTAGCTTATTTATTTGGACGCATGTAATTACAAAATCCACAAAATCACAAATGGCTCTATTACGTTTATCTGAATCTGAATGAGTCGCAGAATAATTTCGAAGTTTTTTCCTATTTGCGGATTCGGTGTGGATTTGGTAGGGATACAGCGCAAACGCGGATCCGGATTGAAAGTTCAGAATTGCTGCGGTTACGGGTTGGAAGTGGATGATTGATTTTGGAGTTTGCGGATGCGGACGCGGATCTGGAAAATTAAGTATTTCCCACCTTTGTGTGCTTGTATGTAGCTCCTTCAGCCTACATTTATGCTCCATACCCGTCTCCTAATTCCATAATGCGCGCACAAACGTACATGTATATCCTAAGCCATTTCCACTTTATTACAAATAGGATAGCAAGTATAGAAAAACGCTGTAACGATGAATCTACAACTGAAGACAGTTAACAACTTTCTCTATGATACTAAAAGAAAATGGTTACAAAGACGGTGATTGTAAGCGAAAAAAGATAAATAAGAAACAAAAATAATTATGCTGAGTGGAATACGTTTAAAGTACCATATATAAGCGATAAATGCAATAAGTTAATAAAGCAATTGAAAATATGATTTACCGATTTAAATTACCAACGATTATGGAAGACAGTCAGTTAAGCATCTTAATAATAAGAAATATAGGAATAATTGTGGCTGTAACATTTGCTCTCAATTTATTAAATACTCTGGTAGTGATAAGTTCATTTTTTATAGGTACACATAACGTTGCAACGACTTCTAAATCGGTAAAACTGCCCGCAAGTTTATTACTAAACACAATGAGCACAAAAGGGCGATGAATATTAAATCGATAAGTAGTCCCTTGCATGATCATATTAGAAGTGAGCATAACGACAAAGGCGATATCGGGGATTTTCATGTCGGTTTCATTGCTAAAACTCGATAAAACTTGAGAAACAACATTTACTAAATGAAAAGCAATCACACAGCTTCAGCCCAAAATCAATAGAAAACATGAGTTACCGCAATACAGCCTGTCTTCAATTACCGATAACACACTTTTTGATATCACTCACCTCTTTATAAACCTTCACAAAGGCTGCCGTTTAGCACTTGCATCGACCGATAGAAGGCGCTGGACGCCAAAGGCCATGTCTTTTTTACTTCTAGCTTTACATGTGAGTGATCGACCAATAAACGTATATCGAGAGAGTCCGGATACTTTGTTCTGCTTCGAACACTTTGGAAAACATCTCCAATACGATTTGCATGCATGAGCACCACTTATTTCAAAATATGTAATTCTGCTATGAAATTTCGACATCATTTATGCTGGGATCTATGTAAGTTATGTAACTCATTTTGCAACATTTTGCTCGCCCATACCGTTACCGGGCCGCAAAAAATTTTTGGGCAATTAATTCTCAATTAATAATTTTTGAAAGAATGAAATCGCAATGTTATAACTTAATAAATTTCAAACGATCACAGAATATTTGAAGTTTGAATAATTGATATTTTTGAGTCTTCATTTTATTTCCATCAACAAAGAATAGCATGTTATTGATAGTCCACTTAGTTCACTGAATTTGTATTGAATTTAATCACCCTATTTAATAGCTGCGATGATAGATGTCGATACAATCCTTACAATTAGCTGCCGATTCCATCTGTCATCAATTCTCATTTGAATTGTGATGTAAATTTTCAAAACGACAAATCGACTGATATCAAGTTGAAGGCGAAGGGACACAGCTTACGATAAATTGCCTCCTAAAACTCAGTCATCTTTTAATCAATTACCGATCCAACTTTAAAATGTATTATAATGCAAATCAGTAAAATATTTGCATCTTTTGATGAAGAAATCTCCCGTCCCGTTGATTTGGTGTTCAATTTCAATGAATTATTTATTCTCCCGAGCTTTCTGACAGCCACGACTGAATTAAATCGAACTTAAAATACTAGCTTTGAACAGGAATATTCGTTTCAACTCCAGTTTTAACATTTTGACATCAGCAGCGTCCTCTCAAGATTCCATAAAGTCATTTTAAGAGAAATAATGCGATTTCATGATAAGTATTGTTGTTCGTTGTCGTTGCAGATGGCACAGTGACTTAGTGCTCGTCATTACGATCTTTGGTCATATGGAGCACACCGAAAGTTTCAGTAAAAATCGTCAGCAATATCGTAAAAACATGTCTCCGCTTATATTTTCAATTTTTCAAATGCTGACATGCAATCCAAGATTTATTCATACAAACTAATACATTTTAGCGTGTCATTGTTTAAATGTTGGCATACCCTATTAAGCTCCACAGCTGCTTAAGTGTAAAACAATAAGCGTAGGGTGCTCACCTCATTTTTTTCATAGTTGTCGAATGTGCTGTGATTGTCACTTGGCAGACTTTGATAATCCAAGTCAGTGGTTCTCAACCGGGGCCCGTGGCCCCAGAACAACTTGCTGGGGGCCACGAAAGGACCTCTATGTATAGTATGTAAGGCCTACATAGCTAGCATGTTTTGTTTTGCACTTCATGAGTTGATCAATCAACTGAATTCACGCTCGTGAAACACATGTGTTGCCACGCCGCCGTAAATTAAGTGAGGAAATTGCGTGAATATCATTGGACAAGAAAACAGTAAGAGCTATATGTCACAGATGTGTGCGTTAGGAGAAGAGAATTTAGTCTTAATCAAAACTAAATATAGAATCGCCTTGATGTTCGGAGTGATATCCGTATATCTACTTCAAACACAAAACCAAATATTGTACTTAAGAGACAAGAACCGAAATCCTATTGAATCTTTTGGGGCTACTTTTCTGTGCAGTTGTTCTACATGTTTAACTAAGATTATTGTTCATAATGATTTGTTTTTATTAAAAGCGGATATTTGATTTGTTTATCCCGCCACTTACATATTTAGAGAAAAAGCGAATAAACAACTCGAATAGTTCCTTGGTTTACAGTATTGTTTCAAAATTCAAGTATCTTCAAAACATAGTACTTGCATGTACATTTACATAAATCAACTTAGACATGAAAAGAGAGCATCTATTGTAAAATAAAAATCGAACATTGACATGAGGTGCATCAAGAAAATAATGAAGATATACAATTCGATAGTACCGTAACAAAGAAATTGAAAGAAGAAATAATTAACTATCAAATCAAGTAGCCTATAGAACACGGGGAACACAGTAAAATGATTAACTTAGAAAAAAGCCATGTAGCATAAAAGGTTGAGAACCACTGATTTAAGTGATCTCTGGACGTTTTTCAGAACATATTTTTATATCAGTGAGATCGTCTGATCATTCTCTATCTCTTTGTATTGCACATTTTTGCGGTCATTGAGCCACTTACGAGTATTTTTGGAATTTTTGTTGCTGCTGATATTCCTGGGTGATAATCGTTCATCGGTGGTGAATTTTACGGTCTCAAATTTAATAAAAGAAATTACCTAAAAATATTTACATGCAGGAGCAGACCCTTTGCGGCGCTGTCACTGTCGAGCAGACCCTGCCTGTACATACTTCTAGGCAGTTTCTTTTTATAAAAGTTGAAAACGCAAAATTTGGGAGTTTTCTTTCCATATCCTCTCTGACATTGAATCTCAACGCAATCAACTGTTCGCGGTTTCATGTTGGTAAAATTCTATAATTTGCTGTTGGTCGGTTTATAGTGCATGACTTTGCCCGCCTGTGCAGCGCAAAACGCCGGCGTGACTAGTGCCACTTGTATCAATTAGTTGATTTTCAACGCTGTAAATAATAATAATAATGATCGTTATATATAAATATAATATATTAATGATATATATCTGGAGCAAGTTAAAAAGAGGTTCTGACTCGAAGTTTTCAAATTTATTGATCAAAAGTAAAAGTAAAATTGACTTTGGCACAACGTGACGCTCCTGCGTCGTCCAGCGCCCTCTTACGATCGATGGTCAAATGGCGGTCAGCATACTTGGTGTGTGGATTTATAAATAAGTGAATGATATTAAGAATTCCGTTGCTTGTTGAATGTGAGGTTATTAAAGTGAGAGGTAGACTGTAGCAAGGTAATTCATGTCTTCTATTGATTGTTGGCTTCAAGTGTGTAATAATAGGCTTTGCTTCAGCGAATGTTGTGACTCTAGTGCTCGTCAGCTTAGCAATGAAATCGCTAAAACACAAAATCAAGTCCAAAACGGTCTGACCTGTATCTCAGGCTATATATATATATATATATATATATATATATATATATATATATATATATATATATATATATATTATATATATATATATATATATATATATATACCAGTACTTGTATTAATTTCCATTTTCGATTTTCTATTATCTATATATATATATATATATATATATATATATATATATATATATATACCATCTAATAATGATAGAGTACGTAAATTTTATTTGCTTCCAAAAGCACATAAAAGTCATTGGATATTTTCTTCTATGCCTCCTGGCAGGCCTATTGTTAATGATTGTGGGAGCGTGACTAGAACCCGTGCTACTCTTTTGGAGTATTTTTTGGCTCCCTTGGCCCGTGTTAGTAAGAGTTTTGTTCGTGACTCCATGCATCCATGCATGTCATCTCTCTCCTTCATGACATTGAAGTAAAAACACAGACTTTCCTTGTGACTTTAGACATAAGCTCACTTTACACTAACATTCCGACCGAGGAAGGAGTTGCTGCTGTGGGGAGAGCCTTTTTAAAATTTCCGGACAGTAAGAGGCCTGATTTAACTCTTCTTACCATGCTGAAAATTATCCTGAACAATAATAATTTTGCGTTTCGAGGTGAAAAGTTTTTGCAAGTGCAGGGGACTGCGATGGGTTGCCCATTCGGTCCTTCATACGCAAATATTTTTTTAACTGACTGGGAAGAAAAACTGTTGCTTTGTGATAAACATCCATCTTTTTGGATACGATTTATTGATGATGTTTTTCTGACCTGGGATTTTTCACAAAGTGAATTGTTTGTGTTTTGTGATTTTGTAAATAATCTGTTTCCTACAATCAATGTTGAAATGTCATTTGATCTGCGCAAAATGCGTTTTTTTGGACCTTCTACTGTATAAATCCAACCATAAAGTTTTGTTCCGAGTGGATTTTAAGCCCACGGATACTCATTGCATTTTATCTCAATCGTCGTTTCACCCACCTCATGTATTTCGTTCAATTTTGTTTAGTCAAATTTACAGGTGGGCAACACATTGTGCTACGTATGAAGATTTCAAGAGTGTTAAAAATATTGTACAACCAAGATGGATGGCTCAAGGTTATTCCAGAAGCTCCATCAGAGATGCTGTAAGAAAGGTATTAGGACTGACTTTGCAATCGCCGACAGCTTGGGAAACTGGCTTCTTCCCTTGTGATTGCGACACTTGCCTTTTTGGAATCGGTACAAAATCTGTTGTAAGTAGTGTAAATAATAACAAGTTTTTAATTGTACATAGACTTACCTGTAAATCGGAAAATGTTATTTATTTGATTTTATGCAAGCGTTGTAAAGTGCAATATGTCGGCCAGACTTCGAGACCTGTATCAAGAAGAATAGCCGAGCATTTGCGAAATATAAAAACGTTTTATTGTACATCTGTATCCAAGCATTTTACCGAATCTTGTATGTTATCCGATTTTTCTTTTGTTGTCCTGGAACATTGTCCAGATGAGAAGAAGAGACTAAAAAAGGAAAATCGTTGGATCAAAAGACTAAATACTTTGCACCCGAATGGGTTGAACCAGGAACTTAATAAATTGTCAGATGTGCATCTTATTGTTCCATACGGCCATTGTAGCAATCGCGTCATCCGATATTGTCAAAAGCAGCTTTCTACATGTCATACAAATATGTCAATCGCTGACGATGCACCCTAATCTTTGTCATTCTCTGTCTGTTAATCGATAAGTGCCATGTAATTCACTTACTGTGCTTGATTTGTTCACTTTGGCTCTAACAACTTGCCTGTGTATGTGGAATTGAAAAAGTTTTCTCAAAACGAAACCGGTCTTCCACGAACAATTTGTTTTACAAACTTACCACCTGATACCTGGGTTATAAGGTCGGCGTGAGGATCCTTGGAGTGGATTTATCTGCTCTTAAGATATATATTTATATATATCTATACATATACCGGTATATACAGTGCGGCTCACATTATTATGACCACCCATGAAAAACTGATAATTTGTCAAAATTTTCTTTGTGAATCTATGTTACGTTAGAGATACATGTTAGATGAAGTTTCTACGTTCTAATATGATAACTAACGATCAAAAACAAGCAAATCCATCAAATACTGCATGTACTACCAGATGCTGCATGTACTCACACATCTCGCTTCAGTACTTAGTGTGACCGCCTTTGGCGGCAATGACAGCTTGTAAACGAGATGGCATACTGTCAATGAGATTTTCGATCGGTTGTCGAACTGACGCATCACGATGCCAGTATTTGATGACAGCATTTAATCATCTCTGATCGTGTATTGATGATTTCGCTTGCAATTTTCTTATCGAGAATACCCCATAGATTTTCTATGGGGTTGAGGTCAGGACTATTTCTAGGCCAATCCAGTAAGGTTATGTGTTGTGATCGAATGTAATCCTTACACACCTTAGCAGTGTGGCTTTGCGCCCCATCCTGCATAAAGACACCGTCTACATCGGGATACCACTCATGCAATTGAGGAACCATACGAGTCCGCAGAACTTCCAGATACTGAGCTGATTTCATAATTCCATCCACGACATGCAGTCGACCTGTACCATAATAGCTCATCATCCCCCACACCATGACTTTCGTTGGATGTTTAACTCGAGCAGTGACCGGTTTGGGGGAATTTGGCGATGTCCATACCCGAGACTTTGAAGCACTATTGCCTTCAAATGTTGACTCGTGAGAGAATCCAACCTGAAAATGGAAAAGCATGCATAACTAGCAGGACTAGGCCTAGGCCTGTTTTTGTATCTGTGAGATGGTGTCATCTTGCAAAAATGAAATTATGAATTGTCGCCTTACTTTTCTCCACTCTTGAATTGTCCAACTGCTATGGTTTCGAGCGAAGTTCAAGCGTTTGATCTTCATTTTCTTGGTAAGAGTTGGTGTTGAACGGAAACCGAGATCATGAAGTCGACGCTTCACAGTACTGACAGATGTCATAGTACCACTTCTTACCCACTCCAATGCAAGTTGCTTCGATGTAGAAAGCGGATGTGCCCGCAAACAGCTGGCTAGTGCGCGATCATCATGAGCAGACGTTCGGCGGTGAGGGCCACATCTTCCACGTCTCCTTGGGGACAGAGATTCGCTGTTGGCTAACTTTCTTCTTATGTTCTGAACCGATGCTGCACTGACGCTACAAATTCGTGAAATGTAACGATTGCTGGAACCATCTTTTATCAAAATCGCTATTTCAGCTTTCTCTGTTTCATTCAAGTCACGTTGCTTACCCATCGAACCGATGCAATGAATTACTAGGAATGCAACAAAGTTCTTTACAAGTCAATCAGAGCCAAGCAGTCATCGCGAACCAATCAGACAATCACGCCAGAAGTGCAATCACGTGCCATCCCAATAGTCATTCCCCACAGCAGCCTGAACACGTCATTTCACTGAAAATGAATCATCAAATACTGCATCATGATGCGTCAGTTCGACATACGATCGAAGATCTCATTGACAGTGTGCTATCTCGTATACAGGCCGCAATAGCTGCCACAGGCGACCACATTAAGCATTGAAGTGAGCAACTGAGATATGTGAGTGTTTTGTAAAACCAAAATAGTAGATGCAGTATCTGATGGATTTGCTTGTTTTTGATCGCTAACTATCATATTAGAACGTAGTAGCTTCCCCTAACATGCATTTCCAACGTAACATAGATTCACAAAGAAAATTCTGAAAAATTATCAGTTTTTCATGGGTGGTCATAATAATGTGAGCCGCACTGTATATATATATATATATATATATATATATATATATATATCTCATGTATATATAGAAGTCATGAGGTGGTATTAACGTGAGCTGGTAAAAAATGATGAGAAATGGAAAATCAATGGATTTGTAATGCTTGTAGAAAACAATGTAAAAGCTCCAGTGGTCTATCAAGACACAAATTTTTTTGTAAAAGCAGGGTTCTTCTTCCTGATAAAGACAAAGTCACTGATAACAAAATTACAACAGAAGCAAAATCTGGTTTGAATGATACGGCATATTCTGTTGCTACTATAGAACAATTTGAAAATTTCACATCCAATGTAAAAGATAAGTTTGACATCTTAATTCAAGAAGCTTACGAAGACATCAGTAATTGGAAGCGGAACCTCTTCCAATTGCCCAAAGGTCATGCAGGTAAAGAATTTGTAAGAGAGATTACATGTCAAATTGAACATTGGACATCAAATTCTCCTAATCGCAACATCAGCCTGAAATGTCTTATGGTAATGCCATGTCTGCTTTTGCAACAGATAAATCATAAAGCTAAGTCATCTGATCGAAAAAATACTCTTGAAAGACGTATGACCTTATGGAAAGAAGGACGAATTGAAGAGCTGCTTAGCGAATGCCGCGAAATTCAAAGGCGCTTAGAAACACCATGCAGAGGAAGTAAACATTTTGATGTATCGAGAACATTCAATAAAATGATGATGAAAGGTAGAATTAATGGTGCCATACGATTACTGGGTCATCAAAAAAATAGTAGTATTCTCCCTATTACCTCAGCTACCATTGAAGATCTGAAGGCCAAGCACCCAAATCCGAGTCCTATAAACGAAGAAATGATGCTTCAAGGCCCAATCAATGTTATTCATCCCGTTATATTTGAAAAACTCAACGACGACACAGTATTGAACGCTGCCATGAACATAAAAGGAGCCGCTGGTGTATCGCAATTCAACGCTGAAGAATGGCGCAGGATGCTAGGAAGCAGCATTTATGGCACAGCAGGTCTCGATCTTCGAAAGGCCATCGCGAGAATGGCAAAGAGTTTATGCACACAAGAAATTCCAGATCCAGAATCCTTGGAAGCTTTACTTGCCTGCCGTTTGATTCCTTTGTCTAAAGATCCAGGTGTACGCCCGATTGGAATAGGAGAAATTTTGCGACGAATTATTGCGAAATCCGTGATATATACTTTACGCAACGACTTGTTATATTCGGCTGGAAATTTACAGTTATGTGCGGGTCAGAAAGCAGGATGTGAGATAGCAGTACACGCAGTGGTTGATTTATTTAACGACGATGACAATCATGGAATATTACAAATCGACGCACATAACGCTTTCAACTCCATTAACCGCAAAGTAGCAATTCGCAACATGAAAATTCTCTGCCCAGAATTCGCCACCTTTATTTCCAACAGTTATCACTTGCCTGCTCGCCTATTTGTCACTGGAGGATTGGAACTACAATCAAATGAAGGCACAACACAAGGTGATCCTGTAGCTATGCCCATGTATGCTCTCGCTATTTTACCGCTGCTGAGCTCGCAATGTGGCAATCAGGTTGACAATGTCAAAAAGGTAGCCTTTGCAGACGATTTTGCAGGGGTTGGCACTTTGATTCAACTAAAAGAATGGTGGAACTTGATTGAAAATTTTGGACCCTACATCGGGTATTTTCCTAACCCTTCTAAAAGTGTGCTGATTGTCAAAGACGCTCACCTCTTGAAAGCCACTGAAGTCTTTTCAAAAAGTGAAATACAAATTACGTCTGAGGGTAATAAACATCTTGGTGCATGTGTCGGCAATAATAATTTCAAGCGAGAGTATGTCAGCAAAAAAGTACGAGATTGGGTCGATGAGATTAAAGAACTTTCGAAAGTTGCGAATTCATTTCCACATTCCGCCTATGCTGCATTCACAAGAGGTATTCAACACAAGTATACCTACTTTATGCGAACGATTCCTAATCTCACCGAACTTCTGGAGCCTTTGGAATATAGTATTCGACATTCGCTCATTCCGGCATTATTTAACGGATATGAATGCAGTGATATTGAAAGGCAGCTTTTTTCGCTTCCACCAAAACTAGGAGGCCTTGGAATCCACATTCCTACCATTCGATGCCAAGAGGAATACGAAGCTTCAAGAGTAATCACAAAAGACATGATTGAAAAAGTGAAGTCTCAAGATTCTCAATATGATAGAAATGTGAGTCAGATGCGAAGTGAAGCAGTCAAATCAAGAAGAAAAGAAAAACATGTACAATACAAAGGAAATTTAAGTGAAATCAAACGAGCAATCAGTGATAAAATTACCCTGCGAATGGTTGAGGCCGCCAACGAAATTGGAGCGTCCAGTTGGCTAACATCAATGCCCTTGAAAGAACATGGGTTTTACTTGGAAAAACAAGCTTTTTGGGATAGTCTTCGTATAAGATACAACATCCCACTTCAAGATTTGCCAAGTAAGTGTGTATGTGGACTTAATTTTGACATTGAACACGCATTCTCCTGTAAAAAAGGAGGACTCATCTCATTGAGACATAATGAGATCAGGGACTTCACTGCTGGGTTGTTAAGTGAATGCTACAAGTGCTCCAGGGTAGAGCCTTGCTTAACTCCACTATCAGGAGAATCATTCCCGAAAAGCACTGTTATTACCGATGAAGCTCGTGTTGACATAGCAGCCAGGGGTGTCTGGATCGAGGGGCAAATGGCATATTTCGACGTAAGGGTGTTCAACCCGCTAGCCAAGACTAACCTTGATTTCGAACTTTCCTCTGCTCATCGTCAGCATGAAGAATCAAAGAAGCGATCATACAACGAAAGAATATGCTTAGTAGATCAAGGCTCTTTTACTCCGTTGGTCTTTTCATGTACCGGTGGTATGGCGAAAGAATGTCGCGCATTCTACAAAAGACTATCCGAAAAATTATCTGAAAAAAGGAATGTCGAGTACAGCAAGACCATCAGCTGGGTGAGGACTAGACTGTCCTTTCATCTGTTACGTTCTTGTCTTTTATGCTTACGTGGATCTAGGTCACTCTATTTCAACGACGATTCACAAAATGTTGATATCGAATTTGTCTGTCGGGAAGCCGACTTTAGAAAAAATGATTGTTAGGTGTTCTAAATATTTTTGACTCTTAATTGACTTTTCGTAATGGTCTTTAACACGTGTCTTATACTACTGATGATTTGCATGTATTACTTACTGTACCTTTACTGACACTCTTACTGAAATATAGGGACGCTCAACTCCCAAAAAAATATATATATATATATATATATATATATATAAAAGTATGACCCACCAGAAAATCAAAAACAAAGTTTGCTACTGCCGATCGATTTCAGCCGCTACGGCGGCTTTTCAAGGAAAACTGATTTATTCAAAAAAAATTACATAAAATAATGTAGATATCAAAATGATGACACAGACATCAAGAAGCATTTAGAGATGGATGGAATGCACGGATGAACATAGCTTCCTTGGACTCTCTGTCCAGGCGATTAGCATTAGGTGCTAACTGGTAAAATGGCATGTTTTTGAAATTGCCACCACAGCTAGATAGATATATGGCGACTCACTTTGAGAGAAGTGCATAGCCTACATGTACTTAAAAGTAGTATAACCTGGAAAATAGGATAGAAAATGCGCCAATGGCAAACATGACGGGAATCTGTTAAAATTAATTTCATTGGTATTTAGTCAAAATATTGACTTAATTGATCGACTTTGTTTCTCACTATATCGTTTTTTGTAAAATCGGATGTGTATTTAATGAATATAACATAATTTCTTTACACCGAGAACTTAAAGAATGCGCTATGCACGGTTATCATTTAAGTAGGTTTAGTAGATAACTTCTATTCCAAATTCTTCTATAGCAAACCATTTTGTCGGTTAGATTTTATTTTATCGATGATTTTGTTTAAAAAATAATATTTTTTAATTTCATATTTGCTGAATCTCATGCACCTATATCTATGGTAACAAAAATGCGCCTCTGCTGACATAATAATTATTCTATTTTCTTCATTTTCATTACTATGCTTTACCCTTCTGTGGAAGATTTCTCCCACTGCAGGTAGAAATGCAATGATTCTGCTGGTAACTCGCTTGATTGATTTGCTTTAAAAGTGAATGAAAGCGTCATGACAGCAAACTTTATTTTTGCAGATAAACAAGCACGCTTTTCTGCTGACAAAAATGATACTCAATAAGTGCAAAGTATCGCACTCATGCAAACAAATGGCTGAATTTATCACATTTGCCTTATCCTATTTTACGTAAGTCTTACTCTTTTGATTATAGACCTAGATTTCCGTTTTGTTTGAATGATAATTATCTCTTCTTAAATAACTATTCGTTCACTAATTGTTTAGATAGCAATCCTGTTTATTTTGATAACATAAAAATCGAAACTGACATTCATATTCCTCATGAGGTTTCTAACTTGTTAAATAGAGGTCCAAACTTTCGCGTACCTATTAAAATCAATAAAAATTCTATTGAAGATATCAAGATGTGTCTCGATCACATGACCTACCGAATGCGTTGGAGCGATAAATTTGAAGATCGTAATTTGAATGATCAAAACGTTATCATTCCGTTTGACCGCAATAGAGTCAACTTGCCGCCCCGTATGGATCCCGATAAAGAAAAGAGACTCGAACTCTTTAAATTTGAAGTATTAAACGTTGTTGAAAAAGAAATGAAATTTGTTAAAAACAATGTTCATTATAAAACGATTCAAAAAGAAATCGCAGTAACGAAGAATTTTGTAAAAGACAATAATCTTGCGATTATACCTACTGATAAGACTAAAAAATTATGTATAACTAACAAAAATAATTATGTAGAGTTGTCTGAGTCTATACTTAATGATTCTTGTAATTACGAAGTTCGCAAACACTCTAAAGTAAATGCCATTGAGAATCAAGCCAATAAAATGATCAACTCAATTTTTAAAATAAGCTCTCCAAAAGTAATTTAGAGAAATTGCGTGTGACAGGTAGTCAACCTGCCAATTTCTACACACTAGTAAAAGATCATAAAGATTTGAAAGACTCGGCTTACCAGATGCGCCCGATTGCATCTTCGATAAATACCCCCACAAACAAAATTGATTGGTGATGTAGTAGGCTTTTGAACCAACTTGTTGAGTTTGTCCCAGCACACCTCAAAAGCTCTCATCAGTTAGTTGATATTCTCGATCACTTAAATAGTTCTAATAATTTTGCGGATCATATCTTCATATCGTTAGATGTCAAGAATTTATATCCGTCGATTCCATTGAGATATGGTTTAGAGGTCGTTAAGGAGTTTTGCATAAACCACTGGGATTTAATTGATAATTTAAATGTAACCGGTGATGATCTCATGCGTATGCTTAACTTTATATCTCAGAACTACGAAATAACTTTCAACGAAAAAATATATTAACAAAAGAAAGGTTGCCCTATGGGTGCTCAATATGCTCCGGCCTTCGCTATCATCTTCATGCATAGCATTAAAACCAAAGCCTTAGGTATCCTTAAAGATAATTATGATATTGTCCCCACCGTCTATAAACGTTACATTGATGACGTCATCATGGTCCCGTTTAGCTGTAATTTTGACTTCGATGTTATCACCAATGTCTTTAACTCAGTAAATAAAGATATTAAGTTTACGATCGATGTCCCTGAGAGTAACTACTTGAACTATCTAGATTTGACAATATGGATAAATATCAAAATTCATTTTTGTCATTATCAAAAAGAAATAGCGTCTGGTTGCACCCTTACTAAAGATAGTTGGGTCCCCAATCATGTAAAGAGGAACTTCATTGTCAACACTTTTGACAGCATCGATAAGAGAAGTAGCTCCAACTCTCTTAGCGTCGAAGCTATAGCCAAAACTAAATCTCGTCTCAAGCGTAATGGTTTTTCAGATAGAGATTTCGTTATTAATAAACGCTCGCGGAAATCAAAAGCTAGTAATGAAAATAAAGTTGTTTTAAATATCGATTTCATTAGTGATAGTTGTTCTCGTAAAATTAATTATCTCATTCGCAAACATAAACTTAACATTAGATTCGTAAATAAAAGCAACAAAAAATTATGTCATTTATTTCGCAGTAAGGATAGGAATATTAAACACGATAGTTGTGTTCTTTGTAGTAAACTACCTAATTACATTAATTGCAATGTTCGTTTTGTAGTTTATCAGTTTATTTGTCATTTTTGTTCTTCTAGTTACATAGGTAAATCTTCACGCCCATTTCGGTTGAGATTTAATGAACATCGCCGAAGCATCGTGAATGGAGACACAGCAAGTGCCTTGGCTGATCACTGCTTGAAATGTGCCACGAACAATATTGAAGACTTTGACGTCAGCATACTGCGAATTTTAGATTGCCCTGTCAAAACCAGCATCAGCGAATCACAATTGATTGCACAAATGAAGCCGGCTCTAAATCGTCGTCACGAACTGGCATCATGTTTTTAGCAATTCTTATATATACTCGAGCTGTAAAATTTTAATAGATTTTTGCCATTGATAAAGCGGCTGGTACGCGAAACGTCTGGCGCATAACATCTGCCTTTTTATTCAAATCACTCGCATATTGGAAAAAAGTATTGGGACTAACGATAAATTATTGTTTTTCTCATACGATACTCAATAAGTCAGTAAGTGGATACTTACAAGAATTTCTTTTAGGTGCAACTCGGTTTCATCAATTTGATTCTTTTTGAGATCTAGCAACATCGACTTAAATCGGTACCTGACTCAGCATTTGAAATTGCCATCAACAAACAGCTATTGTCCATTCTTGTCCCTTGGATCTGTTCAAAGCGAAAAGTCGGATTTCTATGGATAAATCTGTACTAAAAAATTAAAATTTATATTTATTGATTTGAAGTTGAAGTAAATACTGAAAAACGGGACTTTTATTGAACAGGCATTGATTCATAGCAGATCATAAAGCGTCGATCTGACGAGATGAATTGGCATGCTAGAGACTATGACAATCAGCAAGAATGACCTGACCAAAATACATCATACATGTAAGTTGTACACCTGTCGGAAAACAATTGAAGTAAGAATGTCTGTCTACCTCAATTCACAATCTGTTGCTCAAACTCATTACTAAATAAAACATGCTGTGCCTATAAGAAATTCTATGAATATCATATATGAAATCAGAAATGCGTTTTTGTTTAACTACAACAAAACATATTGCTGTCATGTCGTCTTCACTAACTTTGAAAAGATCACACAATTCAGCTTCTACCAGAAACATCACATCGGCACAGTTCTACGAAGTGTACAAATCACAAGCACAGAAATTGCAAGTCCCATTTTGAGTGATAAAAATGAAAGTCAGATCATTACGTCATTAAGTGTATCAAACTCGGACGTGCTTGGATCTACATTACACAAACAAATGGAACTTTGCAACTGCAGCTTGCAAGTTTGCCCCCCGCAACTTGCAAGTTGACTGGAAGTATTGCTTCAGAATTGTCCCTTTACTCGTGTTGGTCGACAATCTACAAACTTGAAACAACAAGAAGATCGTGTGTGAATTTAGGAAGAAAGCGTCAGCAGCCTTCGGAATATTTTGTGCTCCATTTCATCAATAATTAATTCGAGGAATCGTAAAATTTTCGATATCTAAGGTTTAATAGATAAACAAGATTTGATTCATCCCTACAAAATATCTCACCCATCTTCAAATCGATGCCCTCCGTTAAAAGTTATCACACGAGGTGTTCACAAAAAATAGGAAAAGCAGACATTTGAAAATTGATGCCCTTCAAAATAGTGACTTTTTGGAGAAGTTTCAAATGAAAACACGCTGAAACTGAAAGTCACAGTAGCGTCGATCGAGATGCTTGGATTTAAGAGAATCAAAGCAAAAATGCGGCGACAAGTGGGCTCGAAGCCCCCCAGTATAAATAGGGATAATGTCGAATTCGCATCTCATTTACATTTAGCGCATTCCACAGGACAAAAAGAGGGTTAATGCATTTACATAAATTTTCCGCCCATGACTTTTTACCAGACTTTTTTTTTTAATAGTCTATTTTGCAAGCCCATCAAAATTACAATTAGATTGAATCAATCAGAAATTCCATGTTGATTGCTATCAACATCAATGAGCAATAAATTGTCTAATAAGCATTGTTAGAAATGTGCGTCATTACGCTTTATCTGAGTATATATTTAATTTGATTTCAAAAATGTGAAGCTTTTAAAAATTTGTTGCATGTCATGCAATGGGACATTAATTAAGAATGACAAATTTGTCAATTCACCTGAATTTCACATTTCAAAAATGTCATGTAATTCCTAAGTCATGACATGACATGACTAAGTAAATGTCACAGTAATGACATCAATTAGTTTGGATGCGTTGCTAATAAATCCGATTTGTCTTTAAATCATCCGATTATGTAACGGCAAATGGAGGGCACATTAAAATTTGCTGGAATAATGGGTATCTTGCTGAATGCCCGAGGACTTTTGACAAAAGATAATTGACCGAGATATCTCAACTAATATCAATGTCTTAATTGAGCTGTTTTAAACCGCATGTCAGCCCATCTCTGCCAAGAGGAACAAATTAACATGGAGGGGCGATAATCTAGGGGACGTATTCGTATTATCAAGATAAGATAAACATTAAATGAAAATCAAATGACATAATGAAATTTCTAGATGGCAAAATTGTATTCCCATGAATTTGTGTACTCCTTGATGATTCATTTTGGCATATTCTCCTGTGACATGTTGATCAAAGACTACTTTCATATCATTGCATTGTGTACAATTGCGGTACAGTCTCTGGTGCTAATCGAGCTTTGTAAGTTGTTGCTGCTCTGTTCACGAAGGGTCAAAAAATTCTTCTTCTGGCTTTTATATTTTCAAGTTTTATTCCTACTTTTCTGACAAAGGAAGTCCAACGATTTTTAAAGAAAATCAAAATTCAGAGCGGTCTCAGAAAGTTAAAATGGACTGAATTGCCTGGCTGCAGTCTGCCATCGATAAACCCATGGATCAAAGCGTCCCCAAAACGGTGCTACAATGTAAGCCTGAAATCTCTATGCTTGCGCTTTGCTTTGACAAAGCAGATTCTGAATGTTCTTGGTAAGTGTGGGCTTTTATGTTAGGCTTCAATGTCTTTCTTATGTCGATTTTTACTGTATGCTGACATATTTTGAGTAGGGCCTATACACTCTACTATATACTTGCTCTATCGTTGAAAGGGTGGTTACAGGTGCTAGGCACAACATATTTACAATTTAAGAATATTTGAAGCGTACTTGTATGAATGTCGCATTATTAGAACTGAGATTTAGCCTCTTCAAGCACATGTTCATGAAAAAGTTGTAAATCGCTTTGTAGCGAAGGTTTGTCCATCTAAGAGTTTTAAAAGTGACATTTTCCGCTAAAAGAAGACTGTGAAAGAAAAGTTTAGAACAATTTTAAAAAACAATGTTTAACCCCTTAAGGATAACCCCGAGTATACTCGAAGCGATGCTGCATTACTGGAAGCGATGTGCCAGTTACTCTGGGCACAGTGACTTAAGACATCGCTACAATAAGGGCATGCTGTGTTGTTTTAGGACACACACAAGGGTCACGTGCTTCAGCCACGCAGAGTTGACCTTCACTGTGATGTGAAACGTTGCATATCCATCACAGGCAAAAAATGTTACTAAAAAAGCAAGCAAGGTTCCTTTCTTCTCTTTCCAGGAAATATTTGTATTAGATGCAATCTTGAATATGTAGATTAACAATATCCAAGGGCAAAATGAAGCAATTTCTCCACTGTTTCATCTGTAAAACCGCACCATTCAGAAATGACACGTCCATCAGCAAAGTCGGCATGAAATATGAGAAGCTTGATGAATTTCATGTATGAATCAATTGAAAAATTGAGTTGTTGCCTAAAATTTTAGTTACAGTAACTTTTTGAAATTGGTAAATGTGAATTTCTGAAAATCATCTTGGCGAAAAAAGATGGCGGACATGTCGCCAAAAAAAATACATTAGAGCAATGAGTTGATTGCACACTTAACATATTTAAACACTTTGAGTCGCATAGTGAGCTTATTAAAGACAACCTTATCGAATCGATGTCATAACTCTGATGAATCAAAGTAGACATTTATCTAAAAATGGAACTTACAGAATTTTTTCAAATGACAAATTTGTCAAGAAATGTTCCAAGTTTAAAAGAGATGAAAGAATTAGCTTTTAGATGCAGTAGATCTTTGATTATATAAAAGCTGAAAATCAAATATAGCTGGAGAGGATCCCCACAGGCGAATACTAAATACCATATTCACATAATGCGAATATTTCAAATGAAATGGCTATCAATTCCAGCTACCAATCTAATCAGAAATATAACCAACAGGAAATTTATAACGTCTACAATTACGGTCACTGGTGCTCTATGATAAAAGGCTTTTTAATTGAGGGAATTAGACTTGAGGTGATTGTCTTTCCACCCAGTGATTCAGTTTCTCTAATGCACCAGAAATCATTGAATAGATTTAAAGAAAATGACAACTACTAAGTCATTACAAAGCACCAACGCCCTCGATTCCCCGACTGCGATCGCCCGACCTAGGAATCGAATCGAATCGAAGTCCGCGGTGGAGACGAGCTCGACTTTTTTCACTAGACCACTCTGACGGTTCAAAAGGAATGCGAGTGAAGGCAGAAGCCATCTCCAAGTGATATTGAGAGCTTATTGTCGCATTATTATTGACAGAATACTACTAGCATACATATTATATCAAGACAGCATATGAGCATGTCATTTGCCCACGTCACGTACCTTTTGAACCGTCAGCGTGACTGTTGAATTCATTATTTTATTAAAGCAGCGCGAAGAGAGCACCAACGTCCGTTTAGCATCACGATGTATTTTGTTGTGATGAGAATGGCAAAACCCGATACCGAGAAGTATTCACCGAGTAAGAAAGAGAAGTCCTGTGCACACCGCATATTGCGTAATAACAACAATGAACAAAGCAGTCAATGAATGAATCACGTATTCCACAGTGGCCTAGTGAAGAAGGTACGAGCTCGTCTCCACCATAGAGTAAGTATATTTAGGTAGAGTGTTAACTCAGCATTTATAAATTCCCAATGTGTATATACTTTCGATTTCATTAAATGAACTTGACACGGAACCCAGCACCACATATGAAATATACGAATTTCTGCACTTTTGGAGAAATGTACAGGAATTTGACTTATTATGGCAGCAATACAAAAGAAAGAAAAGTGATTTACAAATCCTCTATATCATGACAACTTTGAGAGGTAATATGGTTTATTATATCTGCAATTCGATGGCTTACCATTGCTCTAAAGCTCATTGCCTCACTGTAATAAGATTATTTTCTTAAGCGTGATCATATCACTGCCACTGAAAGAGCAAAAGCATCATTACAAAGAAAATGATTATTAAAAGGTGTAAATGGGTCAACATTGCTATTCAGCACTATTCAGATTCAAGAAAAGACGCCTTGTGAATCGTAAAATCATGCCGCTGAAAATTGAATTAAAACATGACATCTCATCCGAGAGATGCTTTCAATAAGATCTCAACTTTTCCTTGAAGACTTCCACGGACTTGCATTATTTAATACAGCTCATGAAATTTCTTCCTTATCATCAGCTTAATTTCCGCTTAATTATGATGCTTGTTAGAAAATATTCATTCCTTTGATATCCAACTTGTTTCACATTACTTATAAAGGGGACGTCATCTCGGTAGTTTATAAATACAGGAATAATTTGAAATAAATTTAGCCTTTTTAAAGCTGCTCAAATAATTTTTTGGACAACAGGAACAGAATCTCCGCAAAAAACTGAATATTTTGATATGAAAATTTTCACTGCATACAGATACTTGTTTGAGTCGACACTCAACCGATATATACTTACTATGGTCTCCACCTTTCATGCTGCACGCATAAAGTCGTGCTTATTTTTTTAAGCCACGTCTCAGTTACGAATGATGTTCATGACAATACAAAGCAGCATTGAGAATTATTTGAGGTACTTTTTGCAGGTTACAAACACCTTCATTCGATGAATTATATAGGCCTATCATTCCATAGACATGACAATGAAAGAAATGATGTTTCCTAGCCGCATGGGCCCTACATCATAGACGGATTGCAAAGGGTTGCAAATGGAAATTGTGCAATAACTTTATCAATATATGAGTGTTCACTCAATAGCATCCTTCTACGCTACATCGTGAATCAGGAAAACGTGATTCTTCTAAAAACATCACTCAGATCAAAATATATTGCAGTCTCACAGAATTGTAAGTTTTTTTTCTGTGGTTAATCAAATCTGTCACCCTATCTAAATTTTTATTTGTTACCTCCCATGCATGGCAAGTTTTTTTAGGGGAAATTTGCCATTCTTTTGTAATTTCATCGAAGAAACATTGCTACTTGTTGAAATGTGATGTTTTTCATTCGCAAGTATAATGTAACTAAGACATCAAACTGAAATTATAACTTTTATTTACTTGAAAGCAAATGATGTTAGAATATTGATCAACAACTAAATTTTCAGAGGTGCTGGCAATGATTTGAAGCAGAATGTTTATTTTTATCCATTCAAAAGAATCATAAAATTCGTATTATGAAAATATGTCGGGAAGATCACAATGTCAGCCAAAATTGATCACGTTCAATTGTTTTCGTGAGGATTAGTGGCCAAAGCTAAAACTACTAAGGAAAGTGACATTACATATCAATTTTTTTTTTGAAACATCAGGTTTCTCATGATATAATGTACATAAAAATTCAATTACAACTTCATCACGAATTTTTCAATTTAAATTATGGTGATTTTTGGCATTTTGTCGATATGCATCGCTCGTTCGTTCCATGGTGCTCATTTCTACGTTATAGGTGCTAAGATATTGACATTTAAGATTCAGACGTACAATATTGAAATCGATTATATTACAGGGAAGTTTAAAAGATTTTACAAATAATCAATAAGTTTACGACTACAAACAATTGCATTGCGCAAATTTGAAATTAAGCTAGGAATAATTATCATACGAAAATTGTAATACATTTTGATTCATAAAAGATCAAATACAACTATACTTGAGATAGCCTATATAAAGGAATGTGGTTAAAGTGCATTTATTGATCAGCCAAATTTATCTAGTATTTCAGTAAATGAAGTTGAGCATTTACGGCGTTGGATAGATAGAGTTCAGATCTGAATTCTATTCCACACGACTTTAGGAAGGTCATTCACTTTTCATATTTAAAAAAATTCAATGTACGACTGCGCTGTAAAATATATAGTAATTGAGCTACTGTTGATCTATAAATAGTATAAGTAATCATTATAAGCTAAATATCAGAAGTTGCATTAAAATTTAAGTCCATGACTTCCAGATCATTTGGCAGCGAATCATCATTGCTGCGAAATGAAGACAAAAGAAATTAGATAGTAGCCAATGAAATTCAAGGTGATTTGTCGGCCGCATTAAGGTTTGGTAGCAAATTACCTACCAGACTATCGGATTTCACCCCTAGCGGCCGATATCAAATGAACACGGTTCTCAACAGGACTTCGCGTCATGTGAGCTATGTACAACCCATCCTCTCAGTCTATCCCCTTGCATGCCTAATTCAGGTCTTCTTGGGCTACCACACAGAAAAAAATCTGAAAGACTGCATTCCTTTTTCACTTGGACTTTCTTTCTGCTAAATTCTGACAACCGTAAAATTTCCAATGTGATTTCACTTTAGCTAGTACAGGTGCGAGTATGCTTTCGATTTTATTCACTACTCTTATGCAAGTTGATGTCGGTTACTCATTTAATTGTCAATGTACTTTCATTAACTGATTTTTCACTTTTTGTCCGTTTAAGTGTCTATGTCATGCTCCATTTGTCTCTATCGATTTTCAGTTCAAATAAGTACATGCTTACTTAGAACTAGATCTGTCTGCTGCTCTACAAGTAAATAAATCAACATTTACTAATGATTTAAAATTGCCGGTAATTTTTGATTTAACGAATTATTATAACCATTATTTCTATCAATAATTCCTGCTATAATTACCTTTACTTCTCTTATGATGCAGATTCACCGATAGTTATTAAGGTTATAACTGTCGTGATATTACCGGGAATGATTACCCTTCACAACACTAGCTGCTGTGCATGCTATATCATTTCCTCCATCAAGTAGTGGTGGGTTGGATGTTTTAAGACATTGTCACCTTCAGGATTCAGTTTCTATCCACAATAGTGATGCTGATTTTATATCTGCAATTGGTGAATTGTCTCCTTCAAGGTAGGATGGCAAAGCATGTCCAGGAAATCTGTCAACTTTAGAAGTAAAATAGTTTTTTTTGAAGAAGACAAATTCATTTATTTTCTGAACTTATAATTTCCGTTGCTATCCATGGATATCTTCCGGTAATAGCAACTTGAGGTGGGCAGAGATAATAGCTGAAGTAAATTGTGATAAAAAGACGTAATAACCTCACTCCTACCAAAGTTCTTGTTTCAATGGCTACGTCATTTTATGATTAGTTAATTTTGACACACTTCTCATGCCGCTAAACTTTTTGGAATCTTCAACTTAAAAAGACGTGAGAACCTCACTCCTGCCAAAGTGCCACTGTTGGCTGGAGTCGTAAAGAGTCAGTTATTGCTAAAGCGATCAACGGACAGGGAGCACATAAACAGGAGGGTAAAAGTCATTTGTTTGCAAGATCTACATCCACTCGTCATCCACTAGATTTTGGCATCAGCAGTCACATTAACCCATTAAACGCGGTGGCATTTGGCGGTTTGGCTCTTCCATTATCTTAAATTATGAAAATGGAGTGGAAAGTATTATAGGAATTTAACGACGTGTGAGATCAAGATCGACCTCAGTAGGCCTACCCATGGTTTGAAAACGATGTACACACTCTGGCCACACTTGCACAGCTATTTGCTTATGAAGCTTCGTAGATGCTTGCTGTAGCTGTTTACTCGTAGTGTACGCCAGCATGTTAATTTTTTGAAGACACATTTGATTATTTTCGTCACTTGTGATACAGGGTAAGCATCATTTTGAAAATTAGACGGTGCATGCGAAAGCTGCTTTCAATAATTCTCTTCTATTTCAGAATATCCATATGGCTTCCACTGAAGTTAACGATCATGGCCTAGATGAGGAAGACGATTATAGACTCTGAAAAAGACAAAAAATACTTGCATGGGTGAAGCCAGACGTCAGAATTTATCGGTGGCAATGCGCAGCGATAGTAGGCCTATAAACCACTGAATCACAGCCAAACCGAGGCAGCTGCTGCGCCTTGGCTCAAGGTTTTTCACGAACGAATTGCTAGAAATGCGGTATGGGAGTGTGCGACAAGTGTTTCAAAGAGTGCCAAATTTGGTGACTTATTTCATGACGGCATGAGCTGTTGAGCATGCATACATAAACAAGATAGTCGTTTTACAGAGAAAATAGGCCTACTAAAGAGAAAATTACTGATAGAGGTACATGGTTATTTGCGTATTTGCATTTTAGAAACTGTTATGTATTGCTGAAAGATCTGTTTTTATATCATGCAACAATAACACAAATTATGCTTTGAATAAAACTACAAATAAAAATTGTAAATTATACAGCATTCTTCTGTCTGAATTCGATTTACATGTAGCCTACATGTAACTGAATAATACATCAAAGCAGTTAATATGAATAATTGATGTGTGAAATCAAATTTGTAATGCAGAAGTAAAAATTCATATGTTCTATATGTAAAAATATTTATGTTTCGTGATGCTTCGAGCTATTTTTATTGATATAATTTGAAATATGCAAAGAAATCGTAGTCACACTTAATGGATTAAATATAAAGCTGAAGTTTTTGATGTTCCCATGAGCCAAATTTGATAAAACTTGAATTGGTTATCTGAAATCCGAAGAAACCTGAAGTTTCAAAAAGTGGAGTCACTGCAATAAAGGCTTTGGAGGAACATCAACGCATGTGATAGGGCTCCTCCATCAAGGGAAATAACGAGACAGGTAATTTCGTTTCAATTGAGAAGGACAGTCAGAGCTAATCTAGTAATTGAGAAATATTTTTCTAATCACGACACATTGGTGAATAACTTCAAGAGACTAAAGAATGACATGACCTAATCCAATTGATACAATTTCAAGGTCTATTTGATACAGATTTCAAAGTAACAAGCTGTGAACTCAATTCCTTGAAAGGAAACTCATCGGCTAAAGACTAGGAAAGAAGTAGTAGATATATCATTTCGATAGCATCAAATGAAGACGATTTTTTGTCGACATTCTTTCGTGTGATGTTATTCATGGATCTTTGAATAAACTTTTTGAGTCCAAGTTTTCTTCTTGATAGACTTCGTAATCACTTTTGTAACCTTCGAAGTCATAATCCAATCAAATTTCGTCAAAGATTTGGCAATAATTCTTCTTACAAAACAACATAAATCACATGACTACCTATTGTATCGAAGAAACGCAAAAGGAAATTGGAAACGAATGAAATTTATAACATTAATGAGATGTAAAGCTCTTGAATAATTATCGTATCTTTAATATGCTATATTTAAAATGCTATTAATATGCTACATTAATTTACACCACGAGCGATTACATGAGAGCGAGTTTTATCGAGAGTGGTGTAACCGAATTGTCGCCACGCACAGTTTTCCTCCAAATTGACATCATTTCCTCGATGTAAGAGTTGTATAAATCATAGATATCGGAGCCAATTCGAATTTGACCAGAAATCTCTCGTATCCATTCTACAGACCGTTTCAAAAGTAATTGTACAAAAAAGCTAGGCCATTTTCAAATGAAATTTTCGTGTTGAAGTCCTGGATCAATTTTGATAAACGATATACCAAATGAAATCTTATATGCAATCTTTCCATAGATTGTTTTGATATATATTTCGTTTTCATGTGTGGTCAGCTGTGGTCAGTAGGCCTTATGAAAAAAAATTGAGCGTTTTCTTTGATGCAGGATTTCAACATGAAGATGACAGAATTTTTTCATGAAAGTTGACAGACATCATGAACTATCAGTCAGCTTCATCATGATACACGGTGTTTAGGATTGGCTGTATGTACAAAAAGATACAATACTAATAAGTTCTACCAAAAAAATGTTGCTAAAAAAAGATTTTCTCATTGATGAAGATGTTCAATTTCAATAACCTTTGTACCATGTGAAAGGTTATGTCAAGCAATTTAATTTGGCAACGCATTTGTTTAGTTTATGTCTGGTCAGCTGTGGTCAACAGACTTAAAAGTATGAATGTTTGGGCAATTCGTTCACCGACACCTACGGACGAAACTATGCAATACAGAAAATTGAGATTCTCACCATTGCATCAGGCTCGTGTTAAGCTTTCAGATGATATATTGTTATTCGAATTCGGACATCAATTTGTGCAATTTCATTCAATTTACACTTTTACATAATTTTACGCCACTTTCGAGTTAACAATGTTCAACAACGGTCAACTGTACACAAATTAGGCCTAACAACTTCTTTTGTATTAACGCTGGTGCTTTCGAGTTTGTGTTTAAAATAATGCTGGTGTTATCAGCTCCAAAAATATGTAAGTTTTATCAAAATCGGCCCATCCGTTCACTGACAAACTTCAAATTTGTATTGTTCCCATAGTCAGCAATTGCGTGAGTCATCATTTCCCTCACTTGAGGTCAGAAGAAATTCGAATCTCGGATCAGACAAGGGCTTGTCTGTGCACCTGTTCACAGCAAAGCATTTCCTTCACGCCGTAGGAATGCTAACACTTGCGTTGCGTCCGATAAATGGAGCAGCTCATCAATGATGAAAAGGAGAATGAGTGACACATAGGCCAACATGATATTGATATCTGAAATAGCATCGTGAAAGTAACAAAGCAGACAATCACTAGTTACACGTACTTCATTCAATTAGGCAAACCACACCACTATGTTTCCAAGCGTCTCAGCTGACCAAGTAAATAAGTTTATTGATCGATTATCAGCATGCGATTAAATTTGATGAGAATATACAAAAGATATAAAGAAATTTTGTGCTGTGCAACGATCTATGAAACGGTCTGTATATGTGAAAATGTTCATGTTTCGTGATGCTTCAAGCTATGTTTGCTGATGTAATTCGAAACATGCAAGTAGGTCGCAGCCGCGTTCAAGGGGCTAAAAGTGACCACCACTATGTTGTAGATCTCATTGTCCAGTCGTAGGAGCTGCAGAGCTTTAGCCAATAGCCTACAACTTGAGATTTAAGCTATTCGCATCCCGGATGAAAATCTAGTCCGGGCTAGCCCGTTTCAAAAAATTTGCAGCCCAAGCTGACCGGGCTTAAGTTCTATAAAGTATTGCTACCGTACATTTCTCTGTCCCTGATGACATTTCTTTCTATATCTCGTCTTGCTCCACATCTTTTATCTTCATGATGATTTCTCTTATAGAAATATCTGATTTCGGAAGATCTGGCTTTAGTTGGTGGACGTCTCTTATACTTTTGGAAATGATTGTCAGTTGCAGCAAGACGTGTAAGCAAATAGCCTTCACTAAAAATTCTACTAACATTCGCTGTTTTTAGGCTTTGCTAGCTGTTGATTTTTGAGCAGACTCACGTTATCTGTTTTCATGTGATTGTGCAGTCTCTAGATTTAGCCCGCTTTTACGTTGAATTCATGTAAAGTTTCCTACTTCAAGGTGAAAATAGTTCTGTATGACGCCTTTAACAGCGCACATGTACGAGCGTATATTGCCGTTCTATTCTTCATAATCGTCTTGAGCGAGCAAAACCTCCACATTCATTTTTTCAGTCATCGCATGATTCTCCACAGGTTTTTGACTGGCCAGCTTGTAACTGACTGTATGTGCGTGTGGTATGTGGTGTTTACCAGGGTGAGCCACTTTGGTCCCTCCTTTTTGCTCTGGCTGCTGACAAGTGACAGTAGCCAAATAAGCATTCAATATTAGACCAATTATGCTGGGCCACCGTATGCACCAACGTAGAATAAAAGTTATGCTGCGAATAAATCCCGTACTAACTTATTCGCGTTGCACCAACGCCGAATTAACGTAAACTAAGAATAAAGTTATTCGAGAGCTAACTTTATTCCGCCCTTTAGTCGCGCGCAATGCACCAACAGCGAATATCGACTTTAGGTGGAATAACTGTCTCATTTATTCGCGGAAACTTAGTCCTGCTACAGAGCAGGTTTAAAAGGTAGAATAGTGATGTTCTGGTTCATTCTGGTGAGTGAGCCATGTCAGGAATGCGGCATTATTTTGATTTGAATGAATTCGGAAGGTTGGGAGAACTACAACGACGTCGAGACGTTTCACGTGCTCGATTTGATCCAATGACATATTATACAGATGAAGAATTTCCGTCAGCGATATCGTTTCTCAAAGGAAGGTGTGGAGTATTATCAGACCTTGAAGCCTATTGTGATCGGAATGGACCTCTATCAGCAATGAATCTATTGTTGATCACTTTGAGATATTACGCAACGGGTGCATTTCAACTGACGGTGATCTTTTCTCCGTGCATCAAACTACTGTTTCTCGAATTGTACACAAAGTGAATCGCATCATTGCGTCCCTGTCGCCAATTTATATTCGATTCCCCTCATCGTCTGAACAAAATGAACAAATGATTAAATTCTTCCAAATGGCTCAATTTCCAGGAGTTGTCGGCTTGATTGATGGTACTCATATTCAAATCCAAAAGCCGTCTACATCACACTCAGAATTATACCGAAATAGGAAGTCATACTTTTCAATAAACACGCAACTAATGATGGATTTTGATTTTCGTATAAATGACATTGTTTGTCGGTGGTATGGCTCAGCCCATGACTGGCGAATATTTGAAAATTCTAGATTGTACAGTAAGTTGGAAAATTTATCTCGAGGTTCGTGGTTACTCGGAGATTCTGGATATGCATGTCTACCGTTCTTGATGACACCGTTTGTCAATGCAAGAAATCGATCCCAACAGCGGTATAACATCTCTCACAAAAGAACGCGCAATTTGATAGAAAGAGGAATTGGAGTGTGGAAAAGGCGTGTTCCTATTATCAAGTATGGACTACGTATCAAGACTGAAAACTGTCCACCAATCATAGTTGCATGTGCAGTGTTGCACAAGATCGCTATTCAGTTGAAGGAAGATGAATTTCACAACAACAACGAAAATCTCATATTTGAAGAAGGAGCCGATTATCACGTCAATGACGCGAATGGCAATGCTGTGAGGCAGACTATAGTTGATCGTTACTTCAGTGATTGAATATTCCTGTAATTTGAGTATGTTTTAATACTTGCATCTTACAGCGTGTACGTAGCTTACTCAGTGACACTGTTATATAATTTTTCAGAAGCATTTTATATGTCTGATAATTATAATCACTTTATCAAAAAATCTCTGTTCTCAGCACGAAATTCTTTATTGCCCGATATTTCGCCAACCAGTTCGGCAGGCATCCTCAGAGGCGGTGGCTATCATTAACATTGAACACTTTTAAGAGAAGATAAGAACAATAGAAATAATCATTAAGACAAAAAGACAAAAAGGAAGTCACCGTAGATAATCACTGGCGCTGAGTGGAGTTCCACGCTCTAACCACGTCCTCGTAGCAAGCAGGAATAGGTTCCGTTCGATTAACACAATTGTCACTCGCTTGAATGTGCCAGCTTTCAAAAAATAGCCTCTCTCGATAGCGAGATTCCTGCACAATAACCTGGGAATTCCACCAATCAATGCGATGACTCTCTTCATACGCATGCGATGCAATGGCTGACTTTTCAATTTGTAGATTTCTCCACGCTGCTTCGTGCTGTTTTATTCTTGTGATCAATGCATTGTTCGTCTGGCTAATATAGTGTTTATCACAGTCGGCACAGTTGATCTTGTAAACAACGCCTTTCTTTTTATCTTCTGGAGGGCGGTCTTTTGGAACATTTAAAATGTCTGAAAGTCTTGTAGGAGGTCGAAGGAACACTTTAAAATTAAAGTCGTTTAATACTCGACTGATTCTGCCCGTCACATTCTTCACATAAGGTAGGGTTACCTTCTGTTCCGCCTCTACCTCCTCTCTGGCAGTATTTCTATTAGTTTCGAAGAGCATATGTCTAGGATAACCATTCCCCGACAGAGCTCTACGAATCTCCACGCGCTCCTCATCTGCGGTTGCAACATCTGAGCAATTTGATAATGGAATCGGCACACAGCCCTTCAATTTTCTTATAATCACTTTGTGAAAGGAACTAATTTTTTGCCTCTATTCTATTGATTAAACTTGTACACACAGTCCAATTACCAATTTAAATTTCAATAAGGCCTACTTTTGATTACGCTAACTTAATTGCCACATAGGCTACTACATTTCTAATAGTGCAGAGAAAAGTTTTAGTTATTTTTATCAACTATAGTCCACTACACTGTAAATCGCTCAATACCAATCACATACGAAGGATGCATACCAAAATATTTTTTTGGTATATTTCTGTATGATCTTGGTATATATTTGTATGCTTTTCGCGTGTTATTTCAAGGGTGGTATGCTTTACATACTAAAGCCATACCAGCACAATGTTAAAAGAAAGCATCAATGATGTCCACAGTATGTTGATTTAAGGCCTTTTGTCAATAAAGATCATACTAATGCTACTTCTGTTTTGTAAGTAGCGAGATAATGACATTTAATAGTCAAACTTACAATACTGAATTCGATTTTAATACATGTAAGTATGAGGCATTTCATAAATAATCAATAAGTATTTGACCATCAAGAATTATGCATTATGTAATTTTGGAACTAAGCATATTATCAATCCGAAATAAAGACACATTATAATTCATAAACGCAAAAATAGTTATGTTTGAGATATATAAGTCAACATGGTTGTTGAAAAGTTATCGTTTTATTAAAATGATGTTTATCAATTTAGACTAATGAAATGAGGTAATTATGAATCTTGTGAATGCTATAAGACAAGTAGCAAAGATGACATGCGGCTTTAATTCCACAACAAATCTAATCTAGTTAAATAACACGCTTTCACAAAGAAATATTCACGACTGGTATTACTGGAAAAAAGTCATTTGTAAATAGTATGTAGTATAACATGTTTTGCCATATGACATAAAGCTATTCATACTAAAGACATACCAATTTTCATCGGGTCTCGTATATAAAACATGCCAACATCTCGTATTTCAGTTCAAAACAGCCAATCACAGATAGAATAGTTCGTATCGCTACATACCAATTACATGCAAAAGTAAGTGAGATTTCGTATGAAAAACATACCAGATCTCTATAAGCATACGAGAATCTCGTATCAGATGTTAGTTTCAAATTGTATGTGATTTTGGTATATGTTTGTATGTAATTTTCGTATCCAGCGATTTACAGTGTATGGTAGGGCCTAACTATTTACTTCATCATTAGGATTGATGTCAATAATCTAAAATAGCAAGAACTTTCGACTAGTTCAGAATTTCTTCAGATAAGAAAAATTTATCTCAACAAAGTAATGAGGTACGTTTTGACAAATCTAATTTACATGTTAGCTACTTCTTTGTAAAAATTCATTATGAAATTTATCGGTCGTTCAGTTGATGTAGGATAATAGTAGGCTACACGTATAACATGCTCACTTTTTATGATAAGAGTTCACTCCTAATTAACCAGACTTTTACTTAATTAAGCCAAGTCCACAATATTATGCTTTGGGAACCATTTATAACGTACGAATAATATTTTTTTATGAACCAAAATGTTTTTTGAAACTATCTCGTAGTGTGGATTATTGTGGCTTACAGAATGCACCCGAACCGATTTACACAAATGATGTGATGAGGAAATCAGAACGCATTTTCCAATCAGTACATATGTCATGTACGGGTATATTCGAATATTATTTAGAAAGATTCTGAATTTTTAATTTATAATAGTCCTCTGTCAAACTTAACACGTTTATTCTCTTCAAATGCTCCAGTCGAGCCATTTTCAGGAGTTCCTCTTGGGAGAAAGTTATTTCGTTACTCCGTTTCTTCTTTTTGGGTGGAGGGAGATTATTAAGCGCAGGCTCTTGCGAAGAACCCGTTGGCTCTACGTTTTCATTGTTTGGAGCCTCTAGCATCGCCATGTAGCTGCAATCAGAAACACACGAATAAATTCATATTAAATATGGAACATCACAATGAGTGAGAATAGGAAATGGTAGAATTCTCTTATCTTAACTGACGATCGATTTCTTCATTTAGTTAGGGTTTGACGATATAATCAATTAAAGGATTTATTTGGCAAAACTTCGCATAATAATGTATTTTCCCATACTTTCAATAAAAGTCCATATCATTAAACTATATACTCCATCAGTTAAATTTGGAAATTTAATGGGTAAAGTACAAATGAACGACTAAAATGTATATCTTGGTAAGTAGGCTACATTTAATAGATATATGAGTAACAAATTTATAGAATAAAAAATACGATTATACAATATATTTAAAAAATACGATTCTGAAAAGTTATGACTTACTAGAAATTCCTTTTTTGACTGATTACGGTTTCGTGTGAATAATCAAATAAATATCACTATTCACCTAGTAAATTTACCTTGTAACTCATCAACACATTCTGCAACAGAGTCTGTAGCCAGGTTTTCCAAAGCGTCGGAATCAAATGGACTTTGTAAAGATGGCTCAACCTGTTCCTTGGGTGTCATCGTCAATACCCTTTCTGTTTTTGGCGATAATGTCACTGCACATGTCCCTCCACCAGTTTTTCTAATTTCTCTCTTTGCTGCTGCACACTTCTTTTTACTTTCCTGCTTCAATCTTTTCCACAAATTCTTCAAATTGTCTCTTTTAGTAGCGGACTTAGAATTGAACTTTAGTAGAACTGCGTCCCAAGCAACATCCTTCTGTTTTATTGCGTCGAGGTCAGTCTTCTTTTCTTCAATTGCGGTTATATTATCCGATATTACTTCTAACAACAAATTAATTTCCAAGGCAGAAATATTAGCGTTTCTTTTCCTTACTTTGGACATAATTAACGAACTACGAGTGTGGTAAGTGGCAGTGTACGTATGAATATTGAAGACGAGAAGTATCACACTGATGAAGGATTTTTTAGGATTGGCGATTTAAAATCATCTTGCCGACAACCTGACTCATTCATCGCATCGAAGGGAAATCCACTGGAAACGATGTAGTGAATGACGTCAAAGTCATAGATATCTCGAGCAGCGGAATAACTCAACAGATTAGTAATTCCTGGAATAAACTTTCTCTGTGCATCGCTATAGTTTTTGTCGGAATAACTAACCATGGAATAAGCGTTATTCCTAGAATTATGATTCTGCGTTGGTGCATACGGGTGTCAGTGTTTTCTGATCTTTGAACATTGATTTCGTGTCATTTTCAGACATTGGTCTGTCATTGAATGCAAGTAAGTCTGAGGCTGTTAATATTGAATATTCAAATAAAGTCTTCCAAGCTATTTTGAAAGATATTATTTCGCTTCCAAGTGATGGAGTAAGATTGACTAGTAAAGAGGATTTGTAACTTCCCGGTCGCCTGTTTTACTTTATTCAATTACTGAAGTCACAAAAACAGGATTTAAACGCTTTAAAGAATGACAGATCATCTTGCTTATTCAGTAACATATTCAGAACAAGTCGATTCAGCAAACTTTCTCCTCTGAGGCTCGTTATCCATTCTAAGCTTAATATTCCATCAACGTTCCTTACCTTCTTATTTTGTTCCTGAATGCATGGAAATCTTTGAAATTTTATATGCGGATTGTGCTCAATCTATCTACAATGTTTCATGACAAAAGGAGAGTTGCTTATCAGCTCGCTTGCCTGCAAGATAAGGTGGTGTTGTCCGAAAGACTACAGGGGACGTCATTCTCTCAGCGTGTTTGGCATTTCAGACGAGCCACATTCATGAATGAAAGACATCAAATTTCAACAAGTAGCAATGCTTTTTCGATGAAATTGCAAAATGTATCTAAATTATGTAGAGCCACACCTGGGTACGGATTACAGCTTGGAGTCTTTGTAGGATGATGTCAATGAATTTTTTGCATACCTCTGATATTGAATAACCTCTTCGGTGCCACGTACGATCTGATCATCTCCTGAATCAGCGAAGTCTTGCCATAAACTATCTCAGACATAGAGTAAGTATATATAAGTATAGGTAGAGTGTCGACTTAAAAAAGGTATCTGTATACAGTGAAAATTTTTATATCAAAAGATTCAGTTTCTTGTGGTCCAAAAAATTATCTGAGCAGTTTTTGAAAAGCAAAAATTATGCAAATTCATATACTACCGAGATGGAGCCGCCTTATATGTAGTATGAAACAAGTTGGATGTCAAAACGAATGAATATTTGACAATAAGCATCCTAACTCAGCGGAAATTAAGCTGATGATCTTGGAAGTTTCATGAACCGCATTATAACGAAAGTCTTCATGAAAAAGTTGCGATCTTATTCGTGCCTTCTTTTGCTAAAATTTCAAGTTATTAATTCAATTTTCATCGGCATGATTCACTAGATCTATGTTTCATTTCATGAATCTGAATGGTGATGTGGACCCATTTGCATCTTTTAAAGTTAATTGAAATCATTGTCTTTGATTGCGTTGTTTTGCTCTACCAGTGGCAGGTTCCTTGTGATATGCTTACGCTCAATAAAATACATTCTTGAGGTTGAGCACGAACGGCAACCCATCGAGTTGCCATTTTAACAAACATTACCTCTCCAAGGCTGTCATGACACCCAGGATCTCTGAAATAGAATCATCCCTTCTGTATTACTATCATGATCAGTCCATTCCGTGGTGACTTCCTTCACAAATTACATACCTCACATTTGGTAGGAATACCCGCCCCGTATTCACCTCGAGTTCATTTGATAAAATCGAAAGTGTTTAATGCACATTGGGGATTTACGAAAGTGTATACACAATAAATGCGGAGTTACCACTCTATCTAATATGTTTACTCTATGATCTCAGATACCCAAGCGCGTTTCAATTGAGTGAGACCCTTTGAGATTGAGCGAATTTTTCAGTCATTCCAAATTTGATATTGATATAAGAAAACCTTGCAAATTTGCATACCTTAACAGAATGACATGCATGTGAGTACTTTCAGGAACCACTTCAGCATTTATGGCACAACATGAGAATGAAGAACACCCAGATGCTTCTCTTTAATCAACATGCCCTCGTACGCAAGAAGCCTCACAGCTACATGATTCCCTACAGACCTTTTTCAGGACGCTTCACTTATTGTTGCACTTGTCGGAGATGATTTCCAAAAGATCCCAAGTAACCGCAATTGCGCTACTAAACTCTTCAAAATCTAGAACAGATGCATTCAAGCAAGGATTCCTTGGTGAAGCAAAAAAGATTGGTAAAGAAATTGGTAAAAATTGGAAAACTAATGAAGAATTGGTAAAAAAGATAAATCGCTGCGATTGTATTCCATGGACTTATATGGACATATCAAATCCATGGACTATCATCGACACTGAAAACGTGTTTTTACTCCAGCGTGCTAGCCATTTGTCATTGACAATGCATAGAAAACCTGCACAAAAATTAGATATCGACTACCTTTTCAGCAGGATCATTTTTCCTCGCTTCATGCTGCAGATTAAAATGAAATCGACAGTAGGCCTGCTGAATGGAACTTTCCTACTTCAATATTTTAAACCCATTTTTGGACTGATAACTAATAACGTCATTGCTTCCATGGTTGACAATAGGAAGCTACTGCCAGCTTATCAATCTACTTTGTAAAGATTCACGGGCAAAATCATTTTTTCCATTTAAATAGAAATTCATTTTGATTAAATAGCTTTCAATACTTTTATATCGCCTTGAAACTATTACATGATTCACAACTTCAATTCTTCTTAATATCTAATATCACAAACTAAGATCCTTGACATCAAATTGTCGTCATTCAACAAGCAGATGTTGTCCATTCTTGTCTTACACAAAGCGAAAAGTCAGACTTTTATGGATGCTGGTCATTAATTTTATTGTCAGTGTTGAATTCAACATTTTAGATAATTTATGTAATACTGACTTTTATATGTCTTGTTTACACAATACACGAGAGGTTGTGCATTCTACATGTAAACATGAAATGAATGTCAGTGCTGTCATCATAGACATCTATCCTACCTTTCTATAACGGGTATCACGGATATCTGTATGGATGGAAACACCAATGTCTTGGGGATCAATATGCATATTTCTCTGGATTTAAAGTTCTCGATTGATTCATTCTGATGAAAATGATAATGATCCTTGTACCACAAAGTTGACTTCGAAAATTATTGAATAATGATGCTTGCTTGATATTTGGGATGATATCGATTTTCCAAGGATGTTTTGACAAAAAATCCGCCACGAGTAGTGACTTTCCTATCATTAAAGACAAACTTTTGGCATTCCAATTTCGATATATATTCAAATAGAACTTTATCTCGTCAATTGCCACTCGACCTCAAATAATTCAATTTGTTTTGCGAAGTTTGGTGCACTTTTATGTCAGGCTTGTCGATCCTGGAATATATCAAAGCAATTATTTTGCATCTCGTGAATTTTATCTTGACTTATTAATAATGCAACATTGAAATTCAAACAAGCTTATCTTTTAAATAAATAGTAGAAATATCGATTATTCAACGTTACAACGAAGCCGATTATGAGCGGAAAGAAATAGATGCAGTATGTGGGAGGGAAGAAATTTTTCAATTTTTATGTGACCTTAAACGAATAATTGACGATTGAGAAAGAGTTTCATCTCATATAACTTCAACATTAGCTAAAATCTTTATCAACGTGTTTTCCTACTATACCGGTAGTAAATATCAATTGCTATCGACATGAGCTTACCATTTTACAGCATGATCACTGTTCACCATTTAAAGAAAATGTGTGTTTTCCATCGAGTAAGTATATGTAGGTAAAGTGTCGACTCAAAAAAAGTATCTGTATCCAGTGAAAATTTTGATATGAAAAGATGCAGTTTTTCGCGGAGATTACGGTCCTGTGTCCAAAAAGTTATTTGAGCAGTTTTGAAAAAGCTAAATTTTGCCAATATAAATACTGCAGACATGACGCCCCGTTATAAGTAGTGTGAAGCAAGTTGGATATCAAAAGGAATTTGCTAACAAGCATCGTAACTGTTGTATAATGGATTTATTAATTGTATAGTGTGCATTGTAAGATAGCTACGTTACAAGTTATATGTTGTATAAGGAAATCATAGATCATCACTGTAACTGATAACTACGTTACATATCATTCAAGTTTAATTCTATTGCCATGACTTCATTTAGCATGACTTAGTGTTATTGAGATAGTGGTTGATTAGTAATCGGACTGTTGTTGTCTATAGATTTGTCCCTGCTTGTATATTGCAATTTGGTAAATATACTTGGTGCAATACGTTACAATGACGAGTTCTACTAATACGACAACTGGCGTCGCGAGCAGCAGACAAAGCTATTGGAATCCTTATTTCAACGGCTACTATATATAGTATATACAGGGATCCGATAGGATTACCACGACAATGAGATGTTGGCGATGATGTCAAGGCTCATCTAGACAAAATGGAGAAATACTTCCAAACATGCGGAATAGTCGATGATGAAACTAAAACGACGATACTTCTCAATTCCATTACAGAAGATATGCAGATGGAGTTGTGTGGATTATTGGAATTCCAAAGCCATCAAAACAATTATGAATGACTGTCAAAAAAACTGATAGAGCTACACCAACCGAAAGAATCTGAGATATCACCATATGTCAAGTTGTTTTCATGTTTTCATTTATGCGGAAATTATGCTGATGATCAAGGAAATCAAGTGAACGGCATTAAAATGGCCAGTCTTCATGAAAAAGTCGAGATCTTATTGTGCTGTCGTGGCTGCAATTTCAAGTTTTTAATTCAATTTTCATCGTCATGAATTTATGATTCACCAAATTTATGTTTCATTTCTTGAATCTGAATGGTGATGTGGACCCCTTTACATCTCTCAAAGTTGATTGAAATCATTGTCTTTGATTGTTATATTGCTCTACCAGTGGCAGGCTGCTTATGATCACGCTTAAGAGGATTCTCTTGAGGTTCAGCATGAAAGCAATAGCAGGTCATCGAGTTGCTAATTTAACAAACATCACCTCACCAAGGCTGTGATGACACTGAAAATCTGTAAAATAATATCATTTCCTTTTTCACATTATACTATCATGATCACTCAAATCCGTTGTAATTTCTTCAAAGCTGCATAAATGTACACATCTCATTTTTGGGAACAATTCCGACTGTATCCCCCTCGAGTTCATTTACGAGGGATTTAATAAATGCTCTTTCTATGGCTCTTTCCTTTCTCAATCTCTCTCTCTCCATAGAGAAATAGTCCCTCATGAACATATCAAAAATCTAGCAAATTCTTTTTATTGGAACACCCTAGACTTTCCAGTTGAAGCCACGAGTCTTTTCGAAATATAATGACCAGCATTGGGCCTTATTTTTGGGCCAAGGAAACACGTCTGCTCCAATGAAATCGCAGATATAGACATCGCAACAGCCAATCAAAATGAAGCGTTGCAGCTTTGTCTTACTCATTGCATTTACCTTCCACATGGCTCTCACCAATACCAGCTATGTTTTCAGAATTAAGATGTATTCTCTGGAGTCACCAGATCTTCTCCGAGAGCCATACCATTGAAAATATATTTAGATCATATGATCACAAGTCATGAAGTAGAATTGAATAAACCTATTTAAAAGGAAAAATAATAATATCAGTTAAGTTATAGTATTCAAAAGCAAGATATTGAGAAAATTGAAGCAAATAAAGGCCAACAAATAGGCAAACAAATGGAAAATGGACCGAACATTAGTAGAAATGACCAAGGTAAAACCAAATCACGCAATTAAAAATTACTCTTTTTGAGAACATAAATAAAGCAGATTAATGGACTCAAGAAGAGTATGTAAAAGATGATTCCGAAGAAAATACTTTGAAACGCTTGTAAAGATAGTTACACAAACATTTGCAGGCTTGCAGATCGCACTGCTTGGAATTCGAGTTGATCTTGGAGGACAAGCAACGCATTTCATTTGATATATATACACTTTAGTGGATGCTCTGTAATAAATACAGCTCGAAAGAGATGGCAAATTACCTGTACCGGCAATATTAGTCACACTTTACCTCAGGCTATTTCAACAATAACGAAGTTCTTCAAACATTTTTGCCTTAACATACAAATTGTGTGGCCACATCATCCAAGACAAATTTTGCATGATACAACTATATTTCATAGCTTTTGGACGAACACAGTGAGTTTAAAAAATAACTGCGGTTAGACTTATAGTATTTTATCAAAGCTATTTTCATATTGTAAATAAAAATATCCCATGATTTTTTAGTACTATCGATCAGCTAGCGGTTATTCACGACTCACTGTCAGCTTATGCGTGCATCTAGATTTTCGACAATAGTAATTCACAACATACATACATATATATATATATATATATATACGAAAATCAGCCCAAATGAAATACGATCAAAACTCTGGATTTATCCCGACTGGTTGCGTCCTTTCTATGGACTTCTCAAGGGATTAATGACTTCCATTAATTCAAATTAAGTCATATATTAATTCAAATTTGAATTAATTCTGATTAATGCACAATGATATGTGACAGCATTATAAGCATAGAAATTAAGTTATACTTGGAAACTATGATATCACACTGTAAGTGTTAAATAAGTTTGACATGGCAAATCAAAGTCTAAATAATGTCAAATTCCTTTGTTGCGCACAGCTCCGTGATACAAATTGTATGCATAATCTCTACTAACATCACTGTCATCTCCAATTGCATGCACTCGTTTGTGTGTTTGTTCCTTGAAATTGATTTTGATTGCTGATGTTATTTTTGTTTCTTTTGAAGTTGGTAAAATTAGGTTCAGGTTGCTACAGAACGTGTTGTTTGAATTTCGATTTCGCCTATTAGATGCAGTACATGTATGTTTCCTTTGGCAGTTGTTGGAGTTAGCATTTTGACCACTGACAAATCCCGCATTTGAAATCTGATTTGGTTGATTAATGTTATGAGGCATGGATTTATATCTGCTGTTTACCGGCAAAAGATGCCTGTCCGATGAGAAAAAATCACTTTTGTTTTCCCAAATCATGCAGCTATTTGCTTCTTCTCTCGCTAAGCTCTTTCCATGCTGTTATTTTTTATTTCGCTTTTTCTGTATTGTAGCACTGATTTAGATATTCTCCCATTTCCTTATCAATTTTTTCTACAAATCGCGTTTTTATCTCTGCTGTAAGTCGTAATCGTTTAATCTCGTGTTCACTTTCCTTTATAGATAATTCTTTCTTAAGCTCCTTTTCTTCTACACTTTGTTGTGGGACTGGGTTTTTTAACAATTTACTTGATATTTTAGGTGTTGTTTCATTGAGTGCAGCTTCAAAAATATGGAAAGTCTGTGAAATAGGATACACGTCACTGTTTTTGACCTACGTTCAGGTGAGATATTTTCAGACAAGTTTATATCAATGATTTGCAAAGTCATTTACATTATTGCAAGATGAACAAGCGAAAAGTTGCATGTACTAGTCGTACTAAAAAAATTTGAAGGACAACAACGACAGAATAAGAAGAGAATCCATGCATTCAAGCATCAGGAAGATGAACACTAACATTTGGAAATGAGGAGAAGTTGGCTGTTATGCTTAGGATTTTCACATGCGGTAACTTCCTATAGTTAAGTTCGATACTTAACTCAAAAGCTACTGTAAAATAATTGCTATTCAAATTTTGATCATTTTTCCTTAGCTAACATTATTTAGCATTTCTTTTTATGAGATTCATATTCCTCCCTTTCATTTTCATTTCGCATAACATAGTGTACGACATAACTTTTTGCGTTCTTTTGCATATTGAGTTCAAAGATTTCGAACTTTCTTCTTGATTTTATCAACTGATGCATTGCATCTTCGACAAATTAGCCGATGCTGAATCACTTTTTATGTCTTTATATTCATCCGATTTCGTACCCCATAAACAAGGACATTCCTTGTAGGCATTTATCAAAATATCAATGTGTAATGTCCACATTAATTTCTCAGTCGTCATGTTGCAACTATTGTACAAACTAGCAATGCGTAAGTAATCCAGATAAATGAAGTTCATCGAGATGATATTGACTAACATTTTCAGTTATTATTGAATCACCGTTTACATTCCACAAGAAAAATTGTAGATATTCAAGTCATCAATGCTGCGTCACAAGTTGCCAGAACATGTTGATCGAGTGTTTACATTACATACAATTCCTATTGTGTTACAAATTGCATCTTCATGAAAAAAGGCGTTTGATTGGACGATGACTAAAATTGTACAAGAAAAATTGTTAGCGTATAAGCGCGCCTTAAGGCATGAATTGTGTTGTTTTCTATTACTCAATTGAGTTTAAGATTTAACGCTTCAGTTGCAGCAACGCGCTTGTTAAGATGAAAATAATGTGAGTGTCCACTTTACATTCTCAATCATGCCATAAGTTTTTTTAGAAATGATAACTCATTAGTATCACATTCTATGAAAGTACATACACAGCACAGCTAGGAATATTCACTTCTATGTCACACTCTCATGGGAATTCCCATCCCATGGAATTCACATGGAAAATCCCGATCTCACGGCAAGCCTGAGAATAGGCCTACTGTTCGTCCCTCAACAGGTGAACTGCATTGTCAAAGTTCCAATTGGAGCCAGTATATGTCTATCTTTTCTTCCAAAAACCTCGGAAAGTACTCATAGAAATCAGTTGAAATTTAAAACACTTTTTGTTCATGACTTCATTGTCATCAGCTGGCAAAGATTTTAAAGTGAGTACATTTCCTTGAATTAATTTTTCAGGCGAATTGATTAATACAGTACATGAAGATTATTTCATTGGGAGGATGAAATAACTACTGACTTTTCTACTTGTCATTAAAATGACAATTTTGCAATGATTACCTCCTAGCGAAGTAACGATTCGACAGATTTCTTTCAAATAGATTTGAAAACATTTAAATATACTTTTCGTACCTATAATATATACCTCTTAATGTATTTTTTACCACGTACAGACAAAAAATACAAAAAAGGAGCTTAAGAAATTAGTTTCATTCATTTTTTTTAAAACCATGCACTCGGAGGTTTTTGGAAGATTTTCACAGGGTTATTGAACTAGCACCACTCAAACACGATCAGAGTTGGAAGCGGGAGCGGACCGGACTTGGGCCTGAAAAATTCTGTAAGCACCCGGGATGGCCTGGAATATCTATTAACCGGGCCGATATTTATTATGTCTGGAATTGAAAATATTTTCCTCATTTGATCATTTAAATTCTCTGATTCAATTCATTTGATGGTTCACCAACAGGATTCTTAAGCAAGAAGATGAAATAAATACCGGCGTAATGACTTCACTTTTTCAAATAGACTGCATGTCTTCAGTGCTTTCGATTCCCCTATCTTTATAAACCTAAATATAACTTAAGAGAATATGCAGCCATCGGTATATCAAATAAGATCCAATTTATTTGTGATAGATAAATGCGTTAAACATGTAAAATATTTAAATCAAATCTAAATTTACTATTTATTAAATGTCTAAAAATTCATTCTACTGTTCGACAGTAATCAATTTACTTACTGATGGTGCATAAGCGCCATAGAGTAGATATATTAAGTAGAGCAAATTTTCGCATTTTTTCAGAAATTACAACGGAATTGACTGATCATGATAGTAATGCAGAAGGAAATGATATTATTCTGCAGATCGTCCGTGTCATGACAGCCTTGGAGAGCTAATGTTTGCTAAATAAACAATTCGATAGGTTGTTGTTACTTTCATGCTCAACCTTAAGAGTATTTTCTTGAGCGTGATCATATCGTTTTCACGAATATTCCCTTTTTATACATGTAGAAACAGTCACATGGACAAAATGATTATAGGCCTACACATTCAAAATATGCTTAGGAGCGGGAGTCAAGTAATCATGCGATTCAGTATTCGGCATAGAGTGGTATTCAGCTTGTCATATGTAAGATAGCTAGCAACATTCGCCTACATCGTGAAATGTTCTAAGAATACTCATAAACTTATTAATGAATTAATAGACATGCACTAAGTAAAATTAAGCAATTCAAATCGTCAATTTGTCAATATATGTAGGTCATCGATCTCCAGCCCCCCCCCCTCGAAAATTCAATAGCCCACCCTAGCATTGGAGTAGCGCTATGGGCCCCGGTTATGATTCACTTGTCTGACGATGATATATGAGCACAGATCGAAATACCGGTATATCACTTAAAGAAAAAAATAATAATTTTGAACTGAACATCGGCTTACTTTGGTTCTTCCCACAACATACTAACTTTTTTACGCAGTGTGTTTGTAGGCATACACTGAGTAAGCTTTCTTTGCTGATCTACACGATAGTTTGATGATTCTTTACTTGACGCCAACTCAATGCACTAGTGTATTCTATTAACACAAAAATGTGTTATCGAATTTATCCATCTCAACCCTCTTTCACCTTGAAGAATTTTCATTTGTCAAAGAGTCAATGATTTCATGCTATGTCGACATTGCAGACAGCTGTTGAGTTGACTCCTTTCATGACAAGTCAGTCAACTTTCACTTCAAAGTCAATGGAATGGTTTTAGTATTATGTAAAGCGTGAATGTAGGCCTACATTTTGTATTTGTACGTATTTTCAGCTTTATTTTTGTAAGGCTTGCTATAGCAAATATTCCTTTAATCTTCATCGGCAACTGCTCTCCCAAGGATTGTTGTGTTCGATGACTAGTGTTTATATTACTACTTACAAATGCAATGTAATTAACAGTTCAAGTATATTTATGAATAGTCCTACCGGTAATGGCGCGAAGACGTTAATGTTTTTTGAATGTGTGAAACTAAGCCGTCACAAGGCTGATGCTTCGCATACTTTAATTATTATTTGTCCATAAGGAGATCACTTGCACCACACTCAAATGATTCTAAGCAATAATTCCTGAATGTACAATTACTCAAAGTTCAGGCATGTGTGATATGATAGTCTACACACTGTCGGGCTACTGATAGCACATTCTATCAGAAAGAACATGTCAGCTGCACATGAGTGCATGTTATTAGACACGGAATTCTAGGTTCTATAAAAGCAGTGGCGTCTTCTCCGTACCTGCGAGGCCTTCGGCGCATCCTCAAAAATTATTTACCAACATTTATAAAAATGAAAAGTGTCATTATTCATTTAAATTCGATAGCTTCTCGTGACAGCTGTGCACAGCTTCCGTCTCAAAATCAGACGCTCAACCTCAAGAGTGAACAGTTTTGCAGCACGTGCTTGAATCACAGCTGTTTTCTTCGAACAATCGGACACACAAGCTAGTCGTGTGTTCAGACGGAGCATTGATGTTCAGACAGCGAAAGAGAGTTGTGTGCGTGTGAGGCAGTAAGCGCACGCGCCCGCGTAAATATTGGCTTTCCCGATAGACATGATGCTTTGCCTTCTCCAATTTTTGCAATGAAATTCTACGCATTGTTGATCGAGGCGCAGTGCCTAAATATAGTAAGAGAAGCGCAACCCAATTGTTCCTAGCTTCGCTTAATGTGAGAGAAGCCAGTACGTCAACAGTGGCAGATGAATGACGTTCAGACAAGACTGCGATCAGATGATGAGCGTTCTCCAATGAATGCAGAGTAATGCATCTGACTCGAACACCCAGATTCGGTAGAATTCCATAATTTGTTTTTACGTGATTGATGTGACACTATGTTTAGTACTGCAGATGAAATCATAACCACGCCTTTCGTCCCAAGGGAATATACTGAAAAGATGACAGTCGTCAAGCAAGGTAGGCCAACACTTGATATGAAATTGAAAGTACTCACACAGAAAGAAATAAGAAATACACAAGACATTTTAATGCATCAAAATTTCAAACATGTGAGTGGCTGACCGGCCGTCAAAAACGCAAGAAACTGTTCGCCTTGCCTCCTTTTTTTCTCGAGAAAATGTGGTCTGGACAGAGAGGGGATATAGTGATATAGCCGCTCCTTGAGTAAGGCGGTTAAGTGACATGAGCAATCACTTCTCATGTGCACTTTCACTTGACCTTAAAAATGTTCGGAAAATTGTTATTAAAAATTCAACTTTTATGAAAATTAATGTTGTGACATAAAAGTGCTTTGTATAGAAATAGTATCCCAATGCCGAGTGAAGGCCTATGGTCAGGGAGCACGCGACGCTACTGTATAAAAGGATGTGTGTGTGTGTGGCAAGAAAGACGCACACACATAACTTTCTCAGGGTCACAAAATAATTCTTTTCGCAAAGTAATTAACGTACAAGTGGTACCCTACATAATTATCAAACTTAAAATATAGAGTCTTAGCGAATCACTTTAACCAAGTCCTGGAACTAGGTCTCTGTATCTTCAGTCTAAGACATAAAAGAGGAATGATTCCTTTGTCTTCACATTTTAATTATTCAGTTGGTTAAGCACAATCGACATCATTTAGTTGATTAACTAGAGACGAATGTCGGAGTTCTCTCTTCTTTCTAATAGTACAGCTATGATTTAAGTAGGCTACTTTAAAGTGGTAAACAAAACATGACTCACGTTGAGAAATGAATTAACCTACTTCTGGACAAAGAGAAAAGGAAAAATTTATGCTTGAGCTGCGTTACCTAATATCCGTCTGCAATGTTTTAATTTCTGAAGAAAACTGAACACCGTATTTTGTGTTAGTAATTAGTTTCACACTTGACGATGTCAGCAATATCAGCGATGAAACCACCAAGAATCACTTCTTTATCTAAATTCATTTCATTTGACTTTTCTGTAGCATGCTCCTAGCGATATTTATTATAACTTATTTGTGTGAAATAAACAAGGAACATGATAGTATAATTTTTGATATAACATGACAATAAAGAAAATAAAAGGTAAGTAAACGTGGAAATAATATTTTGCAAAATATCGAGTGAATGAGCAGGCGCTTATTTTCATTAATAAAAATCAAATAAGTTAATGGAAAAATATTTCGAACATTTAACTTTCTACATACGTCTACATGCATTTTTCGAATTGAGAATCACAGTTTGAGACGATTCAGAAAAAAGCCAGAGAAATTACCAACGAATTAGAAATAATTAATGCTTTCAAACAATTTAGGATTGTTGTATGGTTGATCTTTACATCACCATTATATCTAGGCAAATCGCAAATCGATGGTGTCGTGCAATTGACCAATATCTGGCGACCTCTAACCCGATCCATGTCGCCTTCCCACATTTCTGTATCACTCCGAATTGCATTAAATTCACGGTACACCATGCTGAGTGTGTGAACTTTCAGAATGGCTCATGTAAATGTGGTATGCTTGCGTTTTTAATCTATCAAAATGGATTTGAATTCAACATATCTCTGCTTTCCCGGAAGTAGGTATTCTATTAATGCTGGGAAACAAGAAATGTTTTTGAAACTGATGGAAGATCATTACGGTCAATGGAACACGTTGTAACTTGATGATGATTGTTGAATCTTTTTAATTTACCGCAGCCAAAGCTAAATCGCAGGTTATTTTTCAAACTTACTAAGCTTATACGGTGAGCCCACCTCGAAGCCTGCCCTCGAAGCAGGACAACATGCTTGAGCCTGACCACATGCATCTATTTGCCATTGCACTAATTAAGTATTATTTTCGTAATTTTTATTGCATGGCAGCATTGCATAATTTACATAACCTTCAAATACTTTATTAGATGATCGGGTAGCACAGGGTGATAAAACAACAAGACTAAGCTTCTTAAGACCGCAGATCGAGCGGTATAGTTTTGCTCGGGCCACAAAGGTTTTCCAGTGACCCAACCCTCAAAAACGTGCTCTACTTCTATGCTCCAGTCCATGAGATCCACGCTGTCGAAGCAACAAAAGCCAATCAACTTTCTATGACTTACTCCCTTGAAAGAGTCCATAGAAAAAATAACCATGGATATCTACTGCTACGGCCCATATGTTTATGATCACCTATCCATACCCACGCTACATATTATAACAATTCGAACCGTATATTATCCGTATATATCCTTTATTACCATTTCAACATTGCTTGTATAACTCATACCAAGGTAGTATATTTCAATCCAAGAATATCTGACCATGAGGATGTTGATGAATATTTCGTAATGTTTCTCTTTGCCTTCTCAGTGAGCTCCAAAACACCATTGCCAATCATTTGCTTGATTTCCTTGTCTGTGAAGATACCAGTCCGAAACGGATTCGGCGTCGAGGTCGGTCATGATTGTAAAACAGTCACAGAAAGTTGTCTAAAATATCTTGTACATCTAATCTTGTGTAAGTTAAAATATCTTGTGCATGTTGCGTAATGGTATCAGTTTTACCGAATCAAATTCGTTGGAGGAAGACATAGTAACAAAGAAGGAAGCCCCTCACTCAACCGAATTGACAGCTCTTCAAACACACATCAGCCGAAGAAAACAATTTCTCAGCAAAAGTCTGTTTTAGAGTTCAACAAACTTGCTAAGTTGATACAGAATTAGGTTGCAATCATTATGCAATACCGATGTCACTAATAAATTTACTATCAAACTTCTTTCCTTGCATCTATTTTCCATCGGTAAGGTATTCTTTACATCACTTCTCTTTCCTACTCCTTCGAATCACACAGACAGCACCAAATATTGGTGCATTATCACAAAAAGCAAACGTTAAATTAGGTAGATATTTGTTAAATTTATCACGGCATCCTTCGACTCAGATTTACCCCGCCGATGCGCTATTTCTTTCGAAAGCATTCATCGTGACACCTCAATTCACATTTGATGATTGCCCCTCGCTTGCCAATCCTTCCTTCGTTGCTGCTGAGGCTGTATGCAGATCGCCCCGCGTCCTCATGTTGCCCAATATCGTAGCAACAAATGTCGGTCGCCTCGGAACTAGAGTTTGTGACCAAGTAAACAACAAGAAATGGCATCCTCTAAACTTTCCTGAGAGTGAATAATTGCGAGCAGGGTCAACATGACACAAGACAATTAAATCCTTGATGCTATTAAGAAACGTCAAGTCCTGTGATAGCCTAAATTATTATGCTAGTCCTTTATCAAGTCTCACATATCGGAGTTACATTCATCTCATCAAAAATGTCATGCGGTTACTTTGGAACGTACACGTAGTAATACGCTCATGATCTTCAATGACCATGAAAGCATCAGAATTTTAAATAGGCTTGCCTCCGACCAGCCAGTTTTAGATACGCCGGCCTCGGACCGGCCGGTTTTGAATGCACCGGCCTCGGACCGGCCGGTTTTGAATGCACCGGCCGCCGGCCGGCCGATTTAGATGACGCCGGCTGCCGGCCCGGCCCCGGCCGGTTCCAACCCTGACTCATACTATTCATTCGAGGAGAAACAACCTGATTACTCAATAGGGAAATGACGACCCACTAGCATTGATGACCGCCTTAATCCGTTTGGGCATTGACGACACCGAAGAGGCACAAAAGTCTTGGGAGATCTCTTAGGTCCACACTTCCTTGATCGCTCCACAGAGTTCTTTGTAAGATTTTTGGCTGCGACTTTGGTCTTCATGAATGCCCAGCAGTTTTCGATGACACTAAGATCGGGTGAATATTCCTGTCAGTTTGGGAGCTCTCTGAACGCTTGTCGCTGAAGCCAAGTCTTTACTGACTTGGCCCTGTGGCAAGGTACCCCGTCATGTTGAAAAATACTGGTACCATCCAAGGAGGCAGCTTTTCTTTCAACATTTCAAGATAATTACTCCCTTTCATTGTGGTTTTAGGTGGAAGGAAAAAAAGAGCACCACGTCCAGAAGCAACAATGCAGCCCCACACCATGACCGAGACGGAATGCTTCACAACTGGTTGCAAATATCTCTCGTTGAAGCGCTGTTTCGGCGGTCTTCTTACAAACGTGCGTCCAACACGAAACTGTGCAAAGCTGCTCTCATCACTGAACATGACATTTGCCCAGTCGTCGCAAGTTCAATTCATGTGTTGGTGAGCAAATCGGAGTCGATCCTCAATGTTTTTCTGGCTGAGCAAGGGCTTTATTACCGGTTTGTATGCCTTCAAACATAAATCAGTATGCAATCGGCGGCAAATAGTTCTCCCACTGGGCAGAACTGACAGACCATCCAATCTTGATCGGATGTCCTTGCTAGACATGCTAGGAGAAGAGACAAAGCACTTGATCAAATTGTCTGTTCTTGAGGATGTGAATCTCCATCGCCCACATCTTGATTTTGATTTGTATCCGCCGGTCTGCAGGATTCTCTTGAGCGTATAATGAACTGCACTGTGACTCACACTTAGCCTAGCGGCAATTTGCCTGTGAGACAATCCTTCCTTCGACAAAATTTCGATCTGTGCACGGCGCTCGCTTGAAAGTTCGCTCTTCCTACCCATTTGACAGCTGATAAAACACTAAGCTATTACCTACAGCTAGCAATATAAAAAACATCGCATGAATCTGAATTTAAATCAAATTTGAAGTTGAATTATGAAGAACTCAATAGCGGAATGATAAATGTCAACTTGAATGACTTTCATAGACATCTCGATTAAAATATAGGCCCTAAACATATTTCACATTTGGTACCATTTTCAGGTGAAAAGCTAGGATGATCATAAACATTTGATCGCAGCTGCAGTAAGGGGATGAGACACTATTCAAAATCCATTTAGCTCTATGCCAACTTCGTGTTACTTGAATCAAAGAATTTTGCTAGTTGCAATGCGGCAACGACAATATTGCAGTTCAAATGTTGAAATGCAACTATCCAAATTAATTTCAGTTTGAAGTGAACAACATTCTATCGCACAGAAGACAACTGCTTCGCATCAGTAACGAAATCAGTCATAGCTGCAGCTTATTGATTTTCCAACGAATTACGAAATCGACGTTTGAATATGAACATTGATTTACTGTTCATTCACGTGTTTATCATCACCAACGGCCTGTTCGGAATCCTTGTGTCTTCATCTCTCCTATCATCCAAAGATTATTCAAATACTCAGACTGCCATTATTGTAAAGAATTCCCTTGTATATTTCTCTCAGCAGCTACCTGTTTGGAAAATTCAGGAATTCCTGGTTCTTGCCATGATCCATTCTAAATCTTCGGAAAAAACTTCGACATTATTCATCTCTAATTCCAACACAACTTGACCAGAGGTTTAGATAATTTCGGGCATTTTATCAACTGATTTCCACAATCGAAACTCCTGATAAGAACTCACTGAATCCGCCGTAATTGAATACAAAATTCGCAAATGTGAATGATTGAAGCATTTTTGCTTACAATGGGGCACCAGGAGATAGGACGGTATACGGATTCCCGTGATATCTAGTTTTCCGATATAACGACGAATGTTTTCGACGCGAATGAAAAAATGGCTAATTACAACATCACGCTGCATTCAATTAGCGTTAGAGCTACTCGTAAGTAACACCAAGTTAGTACAACGCAGAAAAGAGTGTCTCATTCCTTGCTATGTAAGTATCCATGAAATCAGTGGCATGTTTTAAGTGTGAACACTTGGACCAAAGCAAATATTCTAGAAACCTAACACACTGCTTTATTATCCCGATGGCCTCGAAGTCGTGATCTACTTCAATGTACCGACCCGATTCATGCCAATCCACGTTTTGGAAGCTGCAGAAAGTTAGTCAACTTGCTATGACTTATTCTCTTAAAATAATCAACAAGTTCTCAGTATGAATACGTAGACCGAAGATTTCCTAGTAAAAAAATGATGCCTCGAGGCGAAGTTAAAAGGCAACTGCTTTACAGATTTTGTATTTTTCAGAAATGTACTCTTTTGAGTGGCAAGTAGCAACTGATGAAGATTGATTTCGCTTATTTGAAGATCCTATATCGCTATTAAGGGATAGAATTGTTCACATACTTCGGATATCAACACCAAGATCTAGAGTGGTCAGCTGTTCAAGGTCGCGAAAAAGGCTACCAACATTTTTTGTTTTGCAAATAAAAATGTTTGGTGAATGTCCATATATTTCTAGAGAAACACGTGGTTTCATGTTTAGCACAGATAGTTCTCAGAAGAATGTCGAAAAGCAAAGCATCTAGTGTGTCTTCATGATGCTCCATTATTTTTGATCAAACTTGCCATCGATCAGGATTTACTCACTTCATGATTAACGAAGTCATTCTAATAAATTCCAAGCAACTGCATTTTCAGTTGACACAAAATTGTACAAGAGTGAATTACAAAGAAGATTTGGTGCGCTAACCTTTTCTGCATCTTCATGCCTGAATCAAATTGAAGAACCCCTTTCTGAGTTGGAAGTGGCTATTACCACTACCCAGCCATGCCTATTAACATGACTGTTTTGTTCACAAGCTTTTCTATGAAATGCCAATTTACAAAAATGCGTTCTGCGTGTTCAATGAATCAGATTCTTCTTGTCTCAATAATACTTTGACTCACTATAACTCACAGTTCATGTTTCAATAATTTCAATAAATGCAAAAACCGCATAAGACATGAATAACCTTCAACGTGACAGTGAATAACTGGAGGATGGAGTGTTATGATTCGTGAGTCGAATGACAATTTCGCGTCTGTTCATCGGATATCATTCAGTGTGATATAGTAGCAATTAAAAAATAAGCTGCACTCATGTCTTAAAAACGACGCCTACAATAACACGTACACACCCTAGACTTTACCACCGCACATGTTGTTCACTTGTTTTAAGTTTGTTCATTGGGGAAGTGCGTCGCAATTGGAAAAATACAATTCAGTAAATAAAATGTAATCGCCGGTGAATAATGATAGTTAAACAGCGCAAAGATATCTCTTTTCATTTTTTTGCATGATGAATGGTACAAGTTATGAGGAAATGGCTCTTAATTTCTTAAACACTAATATAATCAGATTGTAGATAAACCATCACATACTTTTTCGTGCTCACTCTTGCTTACAGGTTCATGCAATAATCTAAGATAAAGCATTGCTTACAAGTCAACTGTTAGGAGGTCCTTTGATCGAGAGATAATGATCACGCATATTTTTCAGAAATGCAACACTATTTGACAGAAAATGCTTAATTTAGACCAAAAGTCTACGGAGAAGAGAATCCTTTATTTATTATTATTAGTAAGAAAAAAATTCTATTGAAATCGTAGGGCAATACCTTAATAAACTTTAAAGGAAGTTCAGTTAATTATTGAGGAAATTTAATGAAAAGCTTTTTTTAGTAATCATTTTGGTTATCATTTTTAGCTCAAAGTTTTAGACAAATTTGTAAACTACAAATTCTTCAAAATTTTACAACTTTTAATTTTTCGACCAACTTTTGAAAGACGCTAAAATCGTTGCTTCACAATTGCTACTTGCTGCACTAGTAAACGAAAATCAAATATCAAAGAAAATTCGATTTTTGCAATTTCTTGTTATCATTATATTTGCGCAATTGATTTATTTCATCAATACCATGTGCATTTGCAAAATCAAACTGTATTTCAGGATTGGCACTTGACACTTTGCTACTCGAAAGAAGCTGTAGTGTAGCTCTAGAGTCAGTGACTGTATCTGAACTCCTATAGCACCGGAGTGGAGTTTTAAACTCCGATACAAATGCACTGACCTCTATAATATAAGTAACATGCAGGAAGAAGAGAATCAACAAAATTTTGAAATTAACATTACAACGTGATGCTACAGCTCACCAATTACATAGTTTTCTGAAAAGGTTGAACATCCGTGAGAAAAGATTTCGATCGATTTGAACGGCCCCAACCATCTTCTAGAAAATGAAGTGCTTCTGACGATAATTGATCTTTACTCGAGATTCCCTGAAGTCTTTCTTCTTCACCATGCTAATTCGTCGGAGATTATTCGGAATTTATGATCGTTATTTGCAAGATTCCGGCTGCCGAAGGTACTGATTTCCAATAATGGTTCAGTATTAAGATCAGTTGAGTTCTCTGGTTTTCTTGATGCATGCGATGCAAAACATTGTATTTTCTTCGTGACATCATCCACGTGGAAATTCCACAATTGAGCGAGTGCACGGCACATTAAAAAAACGTTTACGAACGGAACTTTGGATTCATCTATCGACCAGGTGCTGTACGATACGATATTACAAGTCAGACGCCCTTCTTTAGACTATTAAATAGGTCGATGGTAACGAAATTGACCCTACTGAATGAAGGTGAATGCTCTTCAGTAATTAGTAAAACGTGTGTCGACAAGGAATATGCGAAATGTTGGTCAGCGGCTGACAGGAACTATGAACCTGTACAACATGTTCTGGCAAGGAGAGAAGATGGACAGCCCTATCATGGCATAGGAACAATAAGGAGCAGGACAGGGAAATATATGTACTTATGCAATAAGCTTTGAGGGTCGACATGTGCGATAAAATCAGCGTAACTTGAAGCCGCTGAGTTGAGCGTGGTTATATGGTGACTCTTATGATGCTGATAGAGCTTCTGATGCTGTTGTACGCACACCTTCAAGTCCAGAATTTTCTGATCTACCTGTTGTAAAACCTGAGACGACTCACAGATGTCCTTTGCGTATTAGGAAGCCGCCACAATTTTTTTGGCGAACGGATTGTACATTAGATTTTGACTCTTTGGTGAGCAGCTGTATGTATATGTGCAGTGCAGCTGCGTTATTATGTATTTGATTTTGAAACATGCGAGTTCTGTATATACGCTACTAAGGGTCTGTGCATATTTCTACGAGTGACTTTTTGTATTTTTTAAAAGTTTGGGAGAAGGTAATGAAGCAACAGCTTTAACTGCCACTGATTACAGGGTGTGACTCGACTGGCTATCAAACGTGACTACTTTTCATAATCGTCTCATGCCATGTTTTGTATTGCCTGCTACCAACTGGTTGTTCTCTTACTTGCCTGACCATCAAGAAATTCAGCTTATGAGCATACAACTTTGCACAATTGAATTGCAATCTTACATTGCAGTCTGGAATTTTCAAAATGCGTTATTATGAAATACAGATTTTACATTTTTCACAAATTTACATCACGCAACGGATGATGTTCTAGCCCATTTTTGCAAACCATTTACTAGTTTTCCATCCAATTTACCTATTAAACACGGTCACGCACTTAATAATATCTTCATGTTTTGTGTGTTTGTGCTATCTGTACTGTAGTCCTTTTTGACATGATCAGGTCGTGACAACGGTAAAACAATGAATCTGTCGAAATATATATTAAGACATCAAAAGAAATGAAACATACATTTTAGTATCATATCCGCTGTTCAACCCTCTCAACGACAGCATCAAGATAAAATATAGACAACTATTTGTTAGCGCGAGGTAACATAATCAGCTAAATAATTGGCTAATAAATCTGCATTGTTAACCTGATCAATAGGTGATCGGAAAACATCAGGTCACAAAATCGGCACACCCGCATCAGCGATATCAATTTTATGCGCTCAATCGCACTATATCCTCATGCAAGGACCACAAATGATCGTAACACAGGATAAATGTCAAATTCTGTCACCGTATCTGGTCAAATGTTTCCGGAAATATGTTGCACTTTCGGGAACCTCCACTTTATATGGTTCAGATAACTAAAATCATTTTGAACCAAAAATAGCTCCTGACGTCATCAGGTGATCTCAGATGACCTCTTGACCTCATGAAATGATAATAAAAGGGCACAAGCTTACTGGGTATCTGTTGGTGAAACATATGTAGGATCCCTAGCGCTTAGTTTCGTAGCAAATTGGCACTTCCAGATAAATTAACATACTTTTCGTCTCATGCATGATCAGCGAGGAATCATGATTCCTGTGACGCTAAGCCGTATACATGACAGGCAAAACAAGCTTGAGTCAAGCGTGATACGTAACTGACGTATATTTAAAACTGAATGCACTCAAACAAACATATAATGTTCATAGATATATCACACGCGCCCCTTACAAAAGATCATGATTAATAAAGTTAGCATGTATTCTTACATATCAGTCATCTATGGTAATTTCGTAATCGTTTAGGTAAGCTGGGGGTCGTCGGTTGCGAACCGGTCTAACTGACCGTGCGAGATGAGTCGGGGCTGAATCAGACGCGACATCAACGATGTCTCTATCCCCGTTTTGCTCTGAATGTTCACTCGAAGGCACTGAGGTTAGTCCGTCGATAGGATTTTCGACACTTGGTATTGGTGAAACACGAGCAGTGGAAATTCGATCAACACTGCCATCCACGTCCACGCGAACGACGTGGGGGCTCACCTGCTCCACCACGACACCTGTCTTCCCAGGGGGCTGCAACTTCGTCGTAACCGGTGACTTGATGACCACTTCCGTTCCTTGAGGGAATGACCGATCGTTGGTAAAACGGTAATCGTTCGCGCGCCTCCTTCTTTTCACAATATTGTGTGCTGCAGTTGAGGAATCTGAGTGTATGTCGATGAAGCGATCACTTAGAGGAGGAAGGGAAAGGTCCTTCACTCGAAAAGACAAGAAAAGTTCAGACGGCGTATAACCGGTCGTCGAATGTTTTTCGTTTCTGTACGCAAGAAGTGCAGTGGGCAAAACACAAGTCCACTTGTTCGGGGGCAAGTCACGTTCACACAAAAGGGACTTTATCTTCCGTTGAATTGTTCCATTAAACCTCTCGCACAATCCGTTCGATGAAGGGCGATAAGCTGTGGTTGAAAGCTTCTTGATCTGGAAATTCTGAAGATATTTCCAGAAGTGTCTGCTCTGAAATTGTGTACCCCTGTCGGTAAGAAGAGAGTCGGGGAATCCATAGCGGGCAAAAAGGTCCCTAAACTTAGCTACAAGGGTTTCTGTGGACATATCTTTAACTGGATAGACTTCAGGGAATCTTGAAAATGCGTCGATAATAACAAGCATGTACTTAAATCCTTCGTCTGAGGGTAGAGGGCCTATATAGTCCGCTGCTAGCATTTGCATGGGGGCATCTAGTAGATATGGCTTTAGGTGGGCGCTGACAAAGCGGGGTTTTGTCAAGGAACATATTCTGCAATTTCCTATAAAGGTTGTGACATCTGTCTTCATCTTAGGCCAAAAGTACGAATCTGTCAATTTAGAGAGCATTGGCTCGATTCCTTGATGTCCATAGTGAGCAGAAGTGAGTATCTTACAACGGAGATGAGACGGTATAAATAGTCTTTTACCAAAAGAAAGAATTCCTTCATCATTAATGGTAAACTTCTTTCGCACTGACCAGAGTGAATCACTGACATTAAGTGGTTTGCGACTATACATTTTTTGAATAGCTGAGATCAACTCACACGATTCAATATCAGACAACTGACTCATACTTATTTCTCCACTCGTCGGTCTAATTTCTATATCATCGTCGACTTCGGCTATAGAGTTGATACGAGAAAGAGTGTCGGCCACCACATTATCTTCTCCAGGAATATACTGTACGTCAAATGTAAAATCGGAAACACTTATCCTCCATCTGTGTACTTTTGCAGATACAGCATTAGTCTCAAATAGGTATTTGAGAGGTTTATGATCACTAAGCACTGTGAATTGGCGGGCAAGAAGAAATGTTCTCAGCTTCTGAATCGACCAGATTATCGCATATGCCTCTTTATCAAGTGTGCTCAAACGTCGCTGAGTGTCATCCAATTTTTTGCTGATAAAGCAAAGCGGTTGTCTCTTAGAGTTCATGAGACAGCCGGCAACATGGCCATCAGAAGCATCGGTATGTAAATAGAGTTTCTCATCCGGCAATGGCAAATCAAGTATGCATTTAGATAACTCGTCTTTAACTCGATTGAACGATTCTAATGCAGATTTAGTCCACATCAATTTCTCGGCTTTCACAAGATCATAAAGCTCGCTAGTCAGAGCGGAATAGTTATGAACGTAGTTCCTGAAAAAGTTTCCCATTCCCAAGAATCGCTGTAGCTGTTTAATAGTCGATGGTGTTGGGAAATTAGTTACAGCTTCGGTGCGCTCCGGGTCAGGTCTTATCTTCCCATCATGGATGTGGAACCCAAGAAAGGACACTGAATCCTTGTAAAATGCACATTTTTTCCGGTTTAGAGTTAAATTGAACTCGCGAATTCTTTCAAAGACTTCCTGCAGAACCTTGTCATGTTGTTCTATATCTGGAGCGTGGATAAGCACATCATCGAGGTAGACACAAATGCCATTAATTCCCTTAAAAACATGGCTCATTACGCGGTTACACAAACTCACTGCATTTTTAAACCGAAAGGACAACGGTTGAACTCGTACAACTCTCCGAACGCATAAAAAGCTGTATATTCTTGGTCATGTTTAGCAAGGGGAAGCTGGTAGTAAAATTGAGAAAAATCAAGTGTCGAGAAAATTTTGCTACCTCCGATTCGTTGGATCAACTCTTCAACATTAGATGTGGGGAAAGCATCTAGCTTTGTCTGGCTATTAACAGGACGGTAATCGATTGCGAGACGGTGCCCTCCAGACCGCTTAGAAACAACAACAGGCATATGACGCCATGATGACCTAGACCTGTGAATGATTCCCTCGGAGAGAAGATATTCAATCTGTTCCTTACATACAGCTTCGTCAAGTGGGGAAAATCTGCTTATTTTTGATTGAAAAGGCTTGCTATCTTCATGAAGATTGATGATAGGGGGGATTTCACCATTATATGAGGCTTCCTTCAAAGGTTTATCGAAAACGTCCTTATATTCTTGCATCAAGTTAGGTACTGAGCTGATTGACAATACTAAGTCAAGATCTGGACCGGTCTCGTTCAACTTCAAATTGCGAAAGTTATTCAAGACATTCATACCAAGAAGACAATCAGCCGACTCTGGTACCCAATCTGCCACGTAAAGATAAGTTTCAATTGTGATACCACCAACAGAAAGTGGACCTTGTATTGCATGCCGGTAAGTCTCTAGCTTTCCATTACCCATAGTTGCTGAGTGGTTGACAGGTACCATTCCCGGACTCAAACCTAACCTGTTAATAAATTTGCGGGAAACTAAACTAATTGTCGCACCACCATCAACCAGTCCGACTAAATGACTGTCATAAAAAGAGCACTCGACTCTGCGAATTTTTCCTTCTCTATCAACTGAGGTATTCTCACGACTCAAATTCGAAACAGAAAATATTGAACTGACGGATTTGGGGTTAGAACTGCGTTGCCTGTGGTCATCCTCACTGTCCGAAGACCTAGATCTGTACTGTTTCCGACGTAACAAAAAACAATTTTTCTTGATGTGTCCAACTTTTTTACAATAATTGCAAACAGGTCTGCCGTTGTTTGAAAAGGAAAAATGAACTGCACGGTCATGTTGAACTGACGGAGAACGAGAGATCCGAGCTTTGGAACGAGACGGTCGAGGACTAGTAGTCAAAGAGAGAACTTCCGTGGACTTTGTCACACCTGCTGTTCTTATTTGTTCAGCCTTTATGTTACCGCTTTCATGTGCAACGGCCAACTGAATAGCCTTATCTAGTGTCAGTTTGTTTTCTGACAACAGTCTAGTCCTTAACTGATCAGACGTCAATCCAAGGATCAACTGATCTCTAATATTCTGATTGTATATGCTATCTGTTTTCGCATCGTCAAACTCACATAATCTGCCTTGTCTATGCAAATCATTAACAAAAGACATAACGTTGTCATCTTGGACCATCTTACGAAACTGATATCTCTCATAGGTCAGATTCTTTTTTGGAATAAAATGTGATTTCAAAGCATCTCGTAAGTTTTCATATGGATCTTTAGAAACATCGTAAGACAAGCCAGAAATGATTTTCAATGCATCCCCGCCGATGCAGTTCAAAAGAAGAGCGTGTTTCTGTGGTGAGTCTAAAGTCGTACCTATCTGAACGACTGTCAAATAATTTTCAAAAGTCAGCAGCCACTCTTCGAAATCTTTGGGATTGCCTGTTATGTTCAGGTCTCTTGGGGGTTTACCCATGAACGATGCCATTAAGACTTATGGATCAATAACAATTATAATTCATGAGCAAATAAATCAAAAATCCTGATCGCAACGCCAAATGTGACGCTAAACCGTATACATGATGACAGGCAAAACAAGCTTGAGTCAAGCGTGATACGTAACTGACGTATTGTAACTGGCCTGCGGTCAAGGTCATTATATCGTATAGGATAGGCACTTACCCTTTCGGACTGGCTCTGCTCCTGTTGCCGCTCTCGCTCTTCTTCCTCGGCCTCGTCGGCCCAACTCACCGCTCGGGGCTTTCGCCCTACGGTCGCAACGTCTTCAAGGTTCTCCTCGGCTTTCGCCTCGGACAGTGTGGACGTCGTCGGGTTGCCGGACAACAGGTGACTCTCGTCGCCTGTAAGGCTCAGCTCTCGCAGCCTTCCTTCAGCGCCTCCCAAGCTCTCGCGGAACTCCGACGCAGGATCCACTGTAATGGACGAAGACTCGGTTGACAACTCAATTGTCGGTCGTTTCAGAATACCTGGTCGCATAAGCAAACGATCAGACTCGAATCACAAAAGGACTGAACGACTCTCACTCTCAACTTTAAAATCAGCGCGCATTAAAAGTTCATGATAAAATAATGCAGTAAAACCTCGTAAACTGATTCAATAAAACCGCTCAACATGCGCATAAAACGGTTACATCATCCCTCCCCCGGTAAAAAATTTGACGCTCCCGCGTCAAACGAACGAACGACGTAGACCTACCAGGCTTACGCACGACGGACCGAGGGAACCTCGCGCGCGATGTAGCGTAGGACCTTCCGGCCGAGATCTCTTCGCTCACGGTCCGTGTAGTGAGGATTTCTCCCGTTACGAATCGCCGGATCGAAGGGGATCTGGCGTCCGAACGCGGCTCGAGCCTCGCGGTTCACCGCCTCCACCGCCAGCCAGGCCTCGCCTTTCAGCTTAGCCGCCGGAGCCTCCACGTGGAAAATTAGCGCGTCTGGGTAGCGTCGCCGGACCTCCCTCCGCAGGTCTTCGAGGTCCTCCCTAACTGAGGGGCTGCGTTTGGTGTTGTTAACGCCAACACCCACTAGGACCGCGGAGACCTGCCGAGGAAGATCCGCGGCATCCCGAAAGCTCTTGGCCGCTCTCGCAACCGTGAGTCCCGGGACAGCGATTGACCAGAAAGGCCTGCGCGTGAAAGGGTACCTCACAAAATTTGAGTCCCCTATCACCAGGACCACTCCGTCCTTTCGGGCGGTGGAGTCTGCCCCAGCTGGCCGGCGGCGGTTGCGACGCGCCGCAGGAGAAGGCTGCCGCGACAACGGTGGCGTCGGACGAGGCGACGGATGAGGCGACGGCGTGGCTGCAGCTTGCACGTAGCTAGCCACCGGTCGGCTCGGCCTGGCGTCCCTGGCGGCCGCCATCCCTTCTCGACGAAGGGTCTCCAAGACCCTCCTAGTGACTTCCGTCACCAGGGCGGCCTCGGAGCCTCCTCGCGCGGAGGTCGGAGCGGCAGGCGCTGGACGCTCGGCTGGACTGCCGCACCTCGGAGAAGAGCGCGGCTGCTTCTTGCTGAACCGGGTCGTGCAGATAAGGGTGGGAGCGAAACCACCGCTGCACCCGACCCTCCACCTCGGCTAACTTTTGGCGCACTAGATCGCGCCGATCCCGCAACCGGTTCTTGAAAAACCGTCGGAGCGAGCTTAGTGCCCAGGTAGTGACTTCCGTCAACCACTCCTCGAGGGTCGGGTCCGACACCCCCATGAGGACGTTGAGGCTCTCGCCTCTAATGAAGTTCCTCACGAGCTGCTGACCCCAACCCTCGCAGGTCTCGACCGAAAGCGGGCCTAAGCCAGGGCGCGGCGGGGGGTCAACCGCCATCTGTAAATGAAAAAGATCACTACAATCGAATTCATCGGAGAAATTCTCGCTCACAGATTCAAGGTCAATCACTTCCCCTAAACTGCCATCCTCTACACCTTCCGGTATAGGAGACAGCGGAGGAAGATTTGAAATGACCGATTGAGGTTCATTAATTGCCGTCGGGACATCCCTCTCTGCCAGGGGTATGTCCGGATCCGGAATATGCACTTCCAAGTCAATACCTGGATCTACCTCAATTTCCTCTCGGAAATAGGGAAGCATTTCTTGCTGAGCTTCCACCTCAGTAGTCTCAGAGGAATGCCGTGTATGATCTCCTTGATCCAGACGAACATCTATCGGGCACGGCTTAACTCTATTCACATGGACCACTTGGTACCTGCCCGGCCGTGCCGGATCTGCCACTTCCACGTTGGTAGCGCTCATAACTCGAGATACAAGATAAGGCCCTCGCCAAGATCTTGACAATTTCGGGCATGGTCCGGTCGGCACCTCCGAGTGCAGCCAGACTAAATCCCCCGACCTGTACTGAGGTACTTTCGTAGCTTTCCGGTCGTAGAAGTGTTTCTGATGCCTTCTGGCTGCCGCCAGGTTATCTCGCGCTACTTGGCCAGCGGAGCGAATGCTGGCCTGAAGCCACTCTGTATAATCCTCCGCCTCCATATTTGAAGATGGAATAGACTCTAATATGACATCGATAGGGAATCTCATTTCTCTTCCCATGAATAATCTTGACGGCGAATAGCCCGTCGAGTAATGAATATTTGATCGATAGGCCCACATGCAAAAATCCAAAGTCTCGTCCCACTTTGCTCTGTCGCGATCAGTATGTGAAAGAAGAAGATTCTTTACTGTCCGATTCAATCTTTCCACGGCTCCATTTCCCATTGCATGATAAGGACTGGAGCGCAATTTTTTAATGCCCAGCAATATGCATAATTGCCGGAAGAGCGCGATTCGAACTCAGGGCCTTGGTCTGTCAAAATTTCCTTCGGCACGCCATAACGAGCCGCCCAATACTTGAGTATGGTAGATGCTACCGTCTTAGCTGAATGATCCTTCAGCGGCACCGCTTCTGCCCACTTGGTAAACGCATCCACCATCGTTAGGATAAACCTATTGCCATTAGCAGTCCGGTTTAAAGGTCCAATTATGTCCAGAGATAATCTAGCCAGCGGCTCTTCAGCAGGAATTGGCCTTAGGTGTGCTACTGTCTTGGGATTAGGTCCCCGACACTCTCCACACACTCCGCAACTTGTTACCCATCTGTCGACATCTTTCCGCAATCCAGGCCACCAGAATCGTAGGCTGATCTTTCGGAATGTTGATTCCTTGCCTGTGTGGCCTCCCACTGGATTATTATGGTACTGCTGCAGGGCTTGCTCCCTAAAGGATGGAGGCAGGACTACTCTCCAGCCCTCATCTTCCGGAAATCTGACGTGTAGAACATCTTCAATCAAAGCCATAAAGGGAAATTGCTTGATAAACTTGGGCATCTCCTCAATTCCATGTGTACTTGTCATTTGCGGAGGAGCACTACGCCCTTGTCGAATCCATGATATTGCATGGGCACTCGCTGAGAATTGCAACTGTGCGGACTTCAAATCTTCGGCTGACATGACCAGCTTCGAAGGCCATGTTATGACTGCGATTTGGAATGTGGGCTCTGGCTCCTCTTTTGAACAAGTTGGACAGTCACCGTGAGAACGATGGGGGCGCCTCGATAAAGCATCGGCATTCGTATGCTTGGGGTTGGGCCGGTATTCAATCTTAAATTGATATTCTTGAAGCTTCTGGATCCACCTAGCCACTTGTCCTGTTGGCTCCTTGAAGGAATTGAGCCAAGTTAACGCGCTGTGATCCGTACGCAGGATGAAAGGACGTCCCAGGAGATAGGCTCGAAGATCATGAATGAAATACACCATTGCCAACATCTCCCTCCGTGTAACACAATAATTCCTTTCAGCCTTCGTCAAGCATCTACTACCGTAAGCGATTACTCTCTCTAAACCATTTTCATCTTTTTGAGACAGGACACATCCAATGGCTCTATCACTTGCGTCTGTGTCTAAAACGAAACTCCCTGCTTTCGCAGAAAAGTCTGGAAGCGTCAACACTGGAGTTGAGCATAACACCTGTCTCAATTTTATGAAGGCATTCTCACATTCATCTGTCCAAATGAACTTTGCATTCTTGCCAGTAATTCTGTGCAACGGTTCCGCTATACTTGCAAACCCTTTGATAAAACGGCGGTAATAGCTGCAAAGCCCAATAAAACCCCGCAATTTCTTTTGAGAATCCGGGCGTGGCCAATTCATAACCTTTTCAATCGTCGTTTTGTCAGTATGGACACCATCCGCAGAAACGACATGTCCCAAATATTTCACTTCCGATTTAAACCACTGGCATTTCTTGGGGTTGAGTTGGAGGTTCGTTTTACGAAATCTCTCCAGAACGAGAACCAAATTATGCATATGTTCTTCAAACGAACGCCCCATTACAATAGTGTCGTCCAAATAGACTAAACAGGCGTCCCAAGTTAGCCCAGCCAATACGTTGTTCATCAGTCTGGCAAAAACGGCGGGGGCAGTTGTAAGACCCATCGGGAGCACATTGAACTCGTAAAGGCCCCTGTGAGTAGCGAATGCTGTCTTTTCCTTGGAGTTTTCATCTAACGGCACTTGCCAATAACCCGACTTCAGGTCTAGGACTGTAAAATACTTCGCCCCTGCCAAAGAGTCTAAACTTTCGTCCACTCTTGGCAACGGGTACGCGTCCTTCACTGTTATCTCATTTAACTGCCTGAAGTCGACACAGCATCTCAAAGATCCATCCTTTTTCTTCACCAACAATATCGGGCTTGACCACGGACTGTTACTAGGACGTACCACATCGTCACGTAGCATGTCATCCACCATCTTATCACATCCACTCTTTGATGTGGTGGGATCCTCGACTCGCACTTTTATTGGTGGACTAACTCCGTGTTAATGGTATGATGGAACAGTGTTGTTCTGCCTAGGGGTTTGCCTTCTTCAACGAAAACATCGGAAAACTCACGAAGAAGACTTGACGCCCTCTGGACCTCGTCTTTCGACAAAGATCCCTGACGAATCTGCTCAATAGCTATATCCACATTAGATTTCTTTGGCTCGGCTGCAGATTCCTCATTCAGCGCCAAAATTTCCTCGATAGGTTCAAATTGCGCGATATTTGCATTCGATGACATTTTCACGCTTGAAGCCGTCACATTGAGCAGCTGTAGCCACATATTGCCCTTATCTGTTTGCACCACTCCATTAGCAACTAAGATGCCTTCGGGAATATTCCTATGTATTGCCGTAACAACTCCCAGGACTGCATCCTTGGACCAGTCCTGACAAACAGCCTTGCAATAGACTGCAGAAAACGGAGGGACTGTCGTCTCCTCAATTAAACTCACTTCTGTATCCAATACATCGACTCGCGTTCTCATGTCAACAGTCGTACCAGTTCTCGCGAACATTATAACTCCACGGCTGTTCAACATGTCAATATTAAATTCTGTAAGGAAATCCTGCCCGAAGATAATATCGTAGCTTATTTCATTGACCACGACATAATCATAGTTGCAAATTTCTGAACCCAAATTCACTTTCAGCTCGCAAATTCCTGCAACTTGTAACGGTCTTTTCTCCGCGTCTCGTAGCGCGGGGCGTCTAGAGCTATCAATTTTAGCCCCAACCTCTCTCGCTAGGTTTATATGCACCACACTACGATCGGCGCCGCTATCTAACAAGCCCCATCCTCTACGATGGGCGATAGCAAATTCAATGACATTCTTACTGCCCTTCTTTTTCGCAGTCCCAGACAATGAACACTCCGCGAGACCAATTTCGCCTGGAGGGAAGATCGAAACTTACTTCTTTGGCCTCGCTTATTCGTTTAAATCACGAAATGGACAATTCCGTCGAAAATGTCCTTCGCGATCGCACGCAAAACATCTTGCAGCGGACTCTCGGTTATTGCTTCCTCGGAAAGCTTCCGCTCGTGGTGGCGTCGGAGATCTGGGGATCCTCTTATCAAATATTTGCTGATTCCTGAACAGCTCCCGCGGTTGGCGCCAGTTCCTGTCGGTACTGGCACCACCTGACACACCACGGTCTTGCGACCGCACTGTGTGGTTCGAAGGACTTACTTGCCTCGACTGGATGACCGAATTATCGCTAGAATTCGGTCGGAAAGGCGGCAGACAAAAGAGGAATCTCCCGAATCCTATCTGCAACCTGCAAAATTTCAGCCACTTCTGCAGGTGGCGTCACCGCAAAATGGCGTGCTACTTCGACATTTGTAGTTCCCTGAATCATTCTCTCGATGATACAGAACTCCCGTTCTCTTCCTGAATGACCCTGGAAAGCCACGCGCCCCAGTTTCCTAAGTTCCCCTTCAAACTCACGCATGGACTCACCTGTTTTCTGAGTACGCGTATAAAAGAGCTCTTTCGCTCGTGCAGCACTAGGAGCCTTAGAGTATTGCCGTCGCAAACTCGTGACGAGCAGCCTCAAATTACTCTGCTCCTCTTCTGAGCGGTTGCTCACAAATGCAAAGACCTCATCGGTCAACAGGGAACTCAGTTGAAAAATCCTCTCTCTCGGAGGATAACTATCGAGAGCATTCTCCACCCTCTTATACCACACTTCAAAATCACCTCCTTTAAAATGAGGAATATTTTTCAATGATACACGCGAAAATTTGGGGGCTTCCGCCGCTTTTCGCACCGAAAGGTCTTTCGACCGATCGGGTTCTGCATACATAATATGCAGAAGCCGGATCAACTCCTCTAGGGTATCATGAGCCCTACCTGAGTCCTGTGCTCGACAAACCTGAGCGTATACTTCATCGCTCAACTTCGAGCACAGCAAAAACTTTCTCTCTCGCACAGGATACGTATCCAGTGCCATCTTAAATCTGCGGAACCACGGAGCAAAATTACCTCCGGAAAAAACAGCTACATGACCTACGAATATCGGTCGTAAAACATGTCTAAACAAGTTCTCACTTGTCCATGTCTAGCGTGGGATCGGCCGTCGCTGCCACCAAATGTAACTGGCTGCGGTCAAGGTCATTATATCGTATAGGATAGGCACTTACCTTTCGGACTGGCTCTGCTCCTGTTGCCGCTCTCGCTCTTCTTCCTCGGCCTCGTCGGCCCAACTCACCGCTCGGGGCTTTCGCCCTACGGTCGCAACGTCTTCAAGGTTCTCCTCGGCTTTCGCCTCGGACAGTGTGGACGTCGTCGGGTTGCCGGACAACAGGTGACTCTCGTCGCCTGTAAGGCTCAGCTCTCGCAGCCTTCCTTCAGCGCCTCCCAAGCTCTCGCGGAACTCCGACGCAGGATCCACTGTAATGGACGAAGACTCGGTTGACAACTCAATTGTCGGTCGTTTCAGAATACCTGGTCGCATAAGCAAACGATCAGACTCGAATCACAAAAGGACTGAACGACTCTCACTCTCAACTTTAAAATCAGCGCGCATTAAAAGTTCATGATAAAATAATGCAGTAAAACCTCGTAAACTGATTCAATAAAACCGCTCAACATGCGCATAAAACGGTTACAGTATATTTAAAACTGAATGCACTCAAACAAACATATAATGTTCATAGATATATCACAATTCCTAACCCTAAAATGCTGATTCATGGCGAATTTTAGCAATTTAGGGGTATATAATATATTACCAGCAAATATAAAGCCGACCCTAATCACTTTTATAAGGTTAGAAAGGTCATCTAATGTCACACAATGACATCAGATGCTATTTTGAACTCAAAATGATCGCATTACCATTTGAAAAAATCGAGGTAGAGTAGCGAACAAAAATCTGAATAAGAAACCTAATAGCTGACCACTAAAATCGTTGGGACATTTGAAATGGTGACCCATATAATCCATTGAGCATCGTATCAAGTATTACAAGCATCTGCTAAATCAGGCTTGTAATTCAGCAGGGTCTCTTTGATGAACCACCTAGCAACGACTGTTTAAAGTTATCGAAATTGCGCTCGCGGTAATTTTGGTCAATTTTGGCCCCAGCATACTCAAGTGTGGTAGACCGATTTCAAGGACTCATAGGGAGAAATGTTTTGATGTTTGCAAGCTACTATTTCTACTAGCAGGTAATTTTAATAGGAAATCCGTCAATACTTTGGTTAACTCTGTCGGCTAACTAATCGAGCTATTTTTTGAGATGGGAACGCCCATGATGAAGATAAGATCTACCAAGATAAGATTTATTAGGAAGGAGAATGATGAGTCGACTTTTCCCATAGCTGATATCACTCACGCCCTCAAAGAACTTACTCAGACCGCCACGTGAAGGAAACTTAAAGTTGAACTAATAGTCATCAAATTTCATGTGTGCACTTTTCTACCTGATTAATAAATTTCTTATAATTATTTATATAATAAATATGAATAGATTATAATAATTTTTTTGCAAGAATGATTTTGAAAGTGTTTGACATACTCGCATCTCCGAAGATAGATTTCTAAAAAAGAGAACCCGCAGCTTCTTTGTGTATTGCATTTACGAACATGGATGCGAGAACAGCTACAATCATGCCTAATTGGTCAAATATTTGTCTTATTTTACCATTCACCAGATTATCCAAGAGCTCTGCGGTTAGTTCTGAGACAAAAGTCGAATTCCTGAAATGTTTTGGAAACACTTTTCTTGTATTGTTCGATATCGATGAATTAGACCAGTCTGAGTGGAGGTTTTGGAGCTGCCACGAGTAAGTGAAATTTTTCGGGTGGGGGTGGGCTCAGCCCTCCTTATCCTCCCTGTTCCCGCGCGCCAACCCGCAATAAAGTGAATATTTAGCCAACAGTGTTTATAAATGACAGATATGAAAGTAAATTTCGCGTATGCTTTATCAACATTAATTGTCCTTCAAAATTTAAAATAATAAATTTTGAAGAATTGTTGGAAGAAATAAAAATTGTGATATAAAAAGCAGCGTTGCCACCGGGCCTCGAGACCCCATCCGCGCAGGCAGTGTATCGATGCAGGGTAGTATAAATGAAGGTCTGAATTCAAGCCTGTGATATAATAGGAAATTGTATTCGTGAACACCCAGGCCTACTTTTGGGAACATGTTCGTTGTTACTGGAAACTATCTACTAAGCAGTGGATTCGTAATAGGATTCATGGAAAATGCTTACGAAAGGAAAGTTTCTGGTGATTGAAACTTGTTTCTAGCCTGGTCTGGGTTTTGTGAATGTCAGCATTCTTGACCGTGCTAAAATATAGCGCACAATTATGAGCAAATTTGATGAAATTTCCGATTTTTATTTCTTTGTAAAGATTTGATTTTTAATACACTGACCGAACTGATTGAATATCAGAACTGCTAACAGTGCATGTTATACAAATTATATACTACATGAAGTTTTAAGTCGGACTTCAATGAAGGATTGGACGCCCTGGATGCACTGACAAGGAGCTTTGCGATTTTTTCCACTCCACTTTTCAAAAAAATGAAAGGCTTCGTCCCTGAAATAACATTGTTTAGCACCAAGACTTCCGCGCACGTGAGCCAATTTAGAAATATATCGTCCTATTCGTATCTTTTGAGTACATTGATACGAAGAACCATTTTAGCTCAACCTCAGTGGCAACGCTGATTAAAGGAGACGCATTTGAGAGTAAATGAAGTTGGATGGCCTTTTAAATGTAGCTACACTGTCCAAAATCGAGATCTGCTTGATAAGAAGGGTAGTGGAGTACTTTGTTTATGGAGAGAAGGTCAGCCAGACTACCAAGCCATAGCGGCCAAGTTTTTAATTGAATAACGAAACCAACACAACCATGTCACAATGGATAGGCAATTCACTCCCCATCCTCCATACCCCTACAACGGCCACATCAGGCTCTGAAAGATGACCAAATTTCACGGATTTATATACATTATCAATTTTCAGTTCTGGCTTAGCTTGTTGTTTGTAACCTCTCATAAATCATTCCAACAAATTCACACCGCTCATGACGAAAAAAATCACAGGAAAAAGCAACACGGAATCGGAATCATCCCATGGATATTCAATACTGTCATGGGATTCAGCTTCGGTACAATTAGACAGTTAAAAAACATTTTCAATTATCTGGATAGTCTTGATTCCACGAAATTTCGAAATGTTGAAGTGACAAAAAATTTATTTGAAATATTAGATATAGTAGATAAACAAAAATCGGAATGTGTCTGACCTTTCGCTCTTTTTGAAATTCCTTGTCGACATCACCCTGGCTACTCGAACTGATGATTTTGTAACAAAATGTGATTTTTTTGCAATATCCTCTGCCTAAAGTCTCTTCGCTTTCTCAAAAGTCTCGTCGCTTGTTCAGGGAACTGTTACTTTGCATCGAATTTTATATTGTTGTACCTAGTTACCGATATTTTGATCCGATATTTATAGAGTTTTTCAAGAGCAACTTGAGAAGTGTCTAGTAAAGATGATGTTTGATACCACTCAAACCCAGAGCATAAATTTTAGTTTTTAAGCTAGTGGACGTGCTGCGTGAAAGCCAATGAATGCTTTTGTCTCCGCAAATGATTCAGTCGATAAAGAGAGACAGAATTCAGACGAAATGTGATCTCGCGACCTCAAGAATTTGCGAACTTTCCTTGCGAATTTTTTTTCAATGCATTAGGTTTTTATACTTCAAAATAAATAAAATGTACATTTTGTCTATCATTTGAAAAACATCTGTGCAAGATTCGTTTCCTTCATGAAGCAATTCATTGATAAATCGCTGATAGTGGTGTTTTGATGTGTAATGTCTTTTCTATATTTTGAGCGCATCCAACTCATGGTGCATGATTTTGAGAAAAAAAATTATGTTTGAGTTTTGCTGGAAAATTTTGTCGTCTATGGGCACATTTCTTCGTAGATTCAGTCAGCGTGTGTAGTGCGGTTTTTGTCATCATGCTATTCGATAATCTCGTATTATTTAGAAAATTGTCAGTGTGTGTTCATTGCTATATATTTCTCTCAACTGATCAGTGTCGTAGACATGCTAGGCTTATGCGGTGTCCTGTCATACTTAGACTTCTCAAACTTGACTCTTGTCTCCAAGCGGTTGCCAAGGTTGCAAGAATTCATGTCATTACTCTAATCTACGGTGTGAGACTCCCAGCGGACTCAAAATTGTAGTCTAGACACAGCTGTAGACGAATTTCTGGTTGGAATTTTGATGCATGACTTTTTAGTTGAACGAATTGGACTGTTGGTTGGTTGGTTGGTTTGAATGTTGTAGTGTATGTAGGCCTAAATATTTGCAATGGCAGACAGCCAAAGAAAGTGTTGCATGATGTATAAATGGTCCTAAACTTTTAGCCCATATTACTGTTAATAGGTGGAGACCCGTCTGTTGTGGTGTAGCAGTCCGAGCTATTAGAGACCCTTAACCCAATTGATTACGACAGTAAGAAACTTACCAGTCTCCGTATCACGATCCGGCTACTCCAAGTTTACCACGTCGATTCCTTTATGATGTGGACGAGCACCGGGGCAGTCACGCGAACGTCACTCGAATATGCGCCTGGTTAGTTATTAACCCTGCCCTACCAGTTACCAGGTATTATAGGTAATAACTAGAATGACCCTAACTAGAATGAATCTGCGGGTATTACCCAGGTACGTTATAACGGTTGTGGGTAGCAGTTAATAAGCTGAAATAGAAGTATCATAAAACCCCAACCTCCTAATTCAGCTGAAATTATGTCTTGCTAACTTCTTAAATATATTGTAACCCGCAGATGCGACGGCAAAATTATAATGCTGCTTACGATTAATTAATTAGTCGCAAAGGAAATATCATAAACCTAAGTCATAAACCTACGCCACTTGCCTAAAACTTCTTTGTTCAGTTGAGAGCAGTGACTTATCAGCCGTATAATTTTAAGAGAGCAACGTTTTGGTTGACCGCACACGCTAGCCACCGTGAGCTTTACTCATTGCATTTATAATAAAATGGTACATTCTAACACCAGGAATACTTAATTCATGTTTATCTTATGTTTGCCTATACTTTCACCCAGAAACCACCTAAAATCCTATAAATCGGAAGCCACCAACACCTCACAATTATGTACAATGTATACCGTAACATGGGGATACTTTGCCCTGCGGTAAAACTTTGCCCACCTTATGGTTCGTTTCATATTTCGTTTTATATAACCAGATAAAGAATCTCTGCAAATCTTTAGACATGGATTATTAGTAACCCATACAGATGTAGTTTAGAAAATGCATAGTGCATCTGAAAAATATGAATACATGGTATTCCATATGAAAAAATGGTACAATTACAAAAAAACACGTTTTTTGCACTAAAAAAATTATATGTCTGTTTGTTACAAAGCAGAAATGCCATCACAACCATTCGCCTGTGGTTTTAAGGTGATGAGTATAGGACTTCAATCCATTTATGCATAACCTTGTATATTTTTCCTTCTGACCGTCAGCGGACTTCAATGTTGCACAAATGTCAATTAGGGTAACTTTGCCCACTGGACGATTTTGATGCTTTGCTCCTTTTCATGAATGTTGTGCGTCGTATTCATCCACCGCACGATCTCTCTATGGCCTGCAAAGAAGATGAATCAATTTCAACATCTGAAAGGGAACACTAACGTGTCATACCTAAAAATAGAAGCATTACCGTTCAGCGCGCGCACAGGAATTCTTGGAAAAGATCTTCGGAAACATTCATCATTTTCATTTTCACCGACCAACAGCGATCTCGATCGAGGAAGAAAGGATGTTGGCGGAGCATGTCAGGAAATGTGGAGATTGGGGTATGCCGCTGTCCTTAATGGATGTACGAGTCATCATCAAAAATTACATTGACACCAAGGGTTACAGAGTACCTCTATTCGTTGATAATCTACCAGGACCGGACTGGGCATGAGGTTTCCTGAAGCGCAACCGGAATTGCATTTCTCTTCGACTTTGTGAGAACATCAAGTCATCCAGAGCAAAAACAACCGTAGAAACCTTCCAAAAGTAAGCTTAATTACAATGTCTGCTTGAATTGTTTTCTGCATGCATCGCATTTTGTTGTTGCAGTTACTTTTCGAACCTGAAAGAGACTATCAAAGATATCCCAGCAGAAAACATCATGAACTATGATGTAGGCCTGTGATTACTCCTCAAATTCCTCAGATTCCTCAAATTTGTTTATTTCTCCTCAAATCCTCAAAAATTCCTCAAATATAGCTTAACTATGAGAAATTCCTCAAATACGACACACTACGGACTAAATGTCGGATAATGTATTGTTTTTGGCGAATGGCGATGATATGTAAACTTCCAAACAAGAAGCTAAGATAGAATCCTGTAACATGTACCCTACATCCATGCTGCTAATCATGAATCACTCATGATTTATTACTTTTCTTTTTCTTCTCTTATGATTTATAACTTAATAATTTTTCTCTCACACACCTGGTAGATTTTAGATAGCGTAATCCTGCTGTGCTAGCTAGATCTGATATTTTGATTGGAAACAGACCTGTCCTTTTATCATCTGAATGGGTAGACTGTTAAATAGAACATTTTCAATATATAAGTGATAAACATAATTTTGAAAAGAGCGACTTACTCACCAATTGGTTCCACATGAGGAGAGGAGAACCGTTGCTTGTCCTTTTAGTAAGTATTTTCAAATTTCTAGACATTTTAGGATATAATTATTTTCTTTTAGCCATGTCATATTTAGCACATCAAAAATTAACCAGTCGTTAACTTTTTTTTTTATTTTGTTACCTTGACGCACTTAATTGCGTTGAATACGTTGAATGTCGTTTTAATTTCTGCAAGTTACAGGGCTGCAGATGTTCCAGTTCGTCCGGACTTATTTTGCTAAGCAGAGAAGTTGTCCGAAGTTATTGTCTGTCGAACTCACTCATTAAATGCTTTCACGTATTTAATGAGTGAAACACTGCGATCAACCTACAGAAATTGTATATTTGAACCTTGCAATGTTTTACTTCTAACTTTATTATTGCTTAGAATTCCAACAATAAAATGCACATTCAATTATTTTCATTAATTATCTTGACCTTTTTCACGACCTTCTTTATATGTTTCTGCGACTATATGGCTGCTAAATGCATGCCTGTACTTCTTAAAGAACTTAAGGATATCGATATTCCATATCCATTATATGATAACATATAGGTAGTCCAGCCCACTTGAATTTCAGTGCTCTTATCAACTGAAGCGTTTGTTTCACTCTCTTCCATTTTATTTCCGCTGAACATGAACACATCCGACGGGGTTAAGCGGATGGTCCCTAAATTTAGTGTCTATCTGCCTCCTGGTCACTAGCGTGCGGGGGTTGGAAGCGTATGAAGCTCTGCTATCTCATGAGTCTTTTTACAGCTACATTTTTCAGGGTCTGCCGACTGACATTTATCCTGGATGAATTATTCACTTATAGATCGTTTTCATAATTTGCTGAACACAGGTTGGTGTGAAACTAGTGCACACATTGCTTATCGTTGCATGTGAACTTAGATTAATTAAGACATTGAACCACATAGTACTGGGTTGGTAGATTTTCAACCTGGGTCTACTGCAAGATGTGGACGTCAATATCTCTGCGCAACTTCATGCGAATAGAGGTGATAATCTTTCACTCTTTGCCTGTATGAGACCAACAACTCAACTGGCAAGCATGTTCCCGACACTTGTTTTGTGTTGTATGAGAGAATTCATGCTCATTTGAATGTAGATCGGAGCGATATGATCAAACGCTAACAAGTAAACAAAACCCACCAAAACTTGTGTAGCATAAAGTAATATCAATAAATTAGTGTGTAATGTGGCGTATCCTTCATAATATATTACTGACTTTTTTAAGTCACAAGCATTCCGTCAACGATTTTAAGCTTTCTATACTTATGGGTTACTCTCCTCCCAAATTTGTCTAAAGTCCGTAAAAATTAATCGTTGCAAAGCCCCAGATGCATGTAGTTGAGGATATATCCTACATTCAAAAAATTATAGTATACAAATCTGACAAGCATCATTGAATTGGAGACGATAGCGTGAAGCAGAGCGATATCAGCAGCTTGATCTGACATCCTATGTTCGACACATTCTAAGCAGATAATACTTGAGGCAACAAATTAATTTCGTAACAACGCGGGAAGTGATTATGACCAAGTCAGTATTCCTTTGCAATATACACAACTTCGAAAAGTGTGATGTGGTCAACCCTTGGGTTACCTTCTTCGTTGTGACTTTCATGATTTGAAGTTTGGCCGAAAATCCGTTCTAAAATTTGTAGTTTTTCTTGCAATTATCATATTAGGTTCCGTTTCCATTCCTCAAATTTTTCACAAAAAATCCTCAATTTTTTTCATAGGCTAATCACAGGCCTGATGATGAAACCAACTTCACGGATGATCCCGGCGTCAAGAAGCTTGTATTTTCTCGTGGGGTGAAGCATCCGGAACGGATTCAAAATTATTCCAAAGGAGCAGTTAGTGTCATGTTCAGTGCTACTGGCTCTGGCAAACTTCTGCCACTCTTCGTGGTTTACAAAGCCCAACGATTGTGGAGCAATTGGTGTCAGGGTGGGCTAAATAGATGTCGCTTTGCTCGAACAGACTCAGGATGGTTCGATGCCGATGCGTTTGAAGAGTGGTTTATTACCGTCGTCCTTCCGTGGGCAAGGGAGCACAGTGGCCGGAAAGTTATAATAGGTGACAATCTGAGCAGCCATGTCAGTCCGGTGGTTGCCAAGAAATGCGCGGAAAACGACATTTCATTCGTCTTCTTACCGCCCAACTTCACCCACTTGACGCAACCACTGGACGTTGCCGTCTTCCGCCCCATCAAGAACGCATGGCGTCAAATTGTGGACGAATACAAAACAAGAAATCCCACGAGCACCTGTTTGGAAAAGCAGGCTTTTCCGGGTTTGCTGAAGAAACTTGTTGATGTGCTTTCCATCAGTGGAGCAATGCAACGAAATGTGAAGGCCGGATTTGCAGCAACTGGAATTCACCCATTCAACCCAGATCGAGTCTTTTCGAAATTGCCTGATCATGATCTTGAGTCAAGTAGAGAGATTATGTCTGACAGTCTGCTCGACTTCCTGCAATCGTCTCGAAGAAGAGAGACAGGGCACAAAACCAAGCGACAAAGGCTGAATGTGCCTGCTGGAAAATCTGTAATTGAAGCAGATTTCCGTCAAGAGGATGAACCGATGCCAGAATCTGCTGCTGAAGTCAATGCACATCGTGTCTCGGAGGCTGGTACCAGCGATACAGAGTACATGGACATGTCATCCGATGAATTTGGTCAAGATGACTGGTTGGTCGTCCTATACGACGAATATGATTGGTGTCTCGGACAGGTCGTTGAACAAAGTGCGGGAATTCTCAAAGTGAAATTCATGGAGCAAGTACAACGCAATAGGTGAGTTCTCAAAACAGTTGCGGCATAGTTATAAGTAAGGACTTAGGTAGTACACAACAACTTGCGTGAATTATTTTATAGCTTCTTTGTATTTATGATATCCATTTGAAATAATGTAGTAGGCCTACGGATACCTTATATCTCTCTTTCAAAAAAAGAACAGAGGTATTCTTTGCCTTTCCAGATTTCGCTGGCCAACACGGGAAGACATACAGAACGTCGAAGCCTGTGATATCTTTCACAGACTTGAAACCCTGCCCTACCTACCAGGCTTCATCATCATCCTCAACAAGATTCGTACCATGGCAGATGGAAACCAAGGAATATACGTCAATCGAGAAAAAATACACAGACTTCCTTTCAGAGAACTAATTTACTCTAGTTGAGATTATACACGTATAAATCTTGTATTGATCACGTTTTTTATAAGCCAGGATATTTTCCTAGAAACTCGCGCATTTTGTGACTGGTTTTGTTACTGCGTCTACAAACTTTTGTTTTTTTATGTTTACTGCTCTTATTACACCTTGATATAATGCGTACACATTTCTTCTATGATCGACATCAAGTGAAAGTAGACAGGGTTCTCTAACATAGTGATGGGTGCTGCTTGATTAATGAATTACAAAAATTTTCTTTCAAAAATATCGAAGTGTCCCCTCATGGGGCAACTTTGCCCACCTGTGGGCAAAGTTGCCCCATGAGGGGATAATTTGCCCACCTTTACTCTTTTTAAAAAAAGATGATGAAAAAACTGATTAATCGAAACAAAAATGATAACAAGTTCAGATCTATATACTCCTTTTGGAACCATATAGAAGCAACTATAGCATGATTTACTACTTGGCATTTTCAAGCAAAAAAATCGAATAGCCAAATTCTGGGCAAAGTATCCCCCTCTTACGGTACATGTCCGTGAAATCCTCAATTACCACTTGAATGTGATATAACTTCGCAACCCTTCACCAGAAAATTGCGCCAATGCTCCCAGATTTGTGAGAAATACCCATATACAATTTAGTTCTTCACAGGGTGTAGATAAAATCCGAACAACAAATGAATTCCGAACAACGAAAATCTACTCGAAGGTGGTAAAATATTGCGCCGAACATTCTAGATTTCATTAGAAAGTGGTTAATTCTATCTGTCAGTTAACTTTAATAACTTAAAGTAATGAAAAAATGCTTGATTTTCAATGAATTAGCTAAGTATCCAGCAGGTGTATTTTGATCTAATTTGATTTGCATTGAGTTTCTAACTTGCAGCAAATGTTCAGTCAATACATAGTTGTCTGTCGGCACTATATCATAAAATGTTGACTTTCCAACGATGTGTATGCATGAACAGCGAATTTTCGTCACATCTATGGCTATCTATACAAATAATATGGTGTAACATCACTTCCGCTGTAGAATTTTTGATCATTTTAGCATGATTGACGTAGGCCTACATATTACCTACATACTACTCGTACAGATTAGATATCCATGCGTAAAGTGTAGAATATCGGATTTCTTTAAGAAAGAAAATTATTTGATCAAATAAAATACCTCGAAAATATAGGTGCCTCCGAATTAGCCGAGTTTACCCTTACAAAGATGCACGGGTCTCATCATCAAGTTGATCAATTGCCTACATTTCGCTTCGGTTCCTTTAACATCTTGGGCGATCAGCAGCAGGCGAACCCACGACCAAAGGCATGCCCCACCAAGCTTATAAAAGGCTTGAAGTAGTACAAACCAACTTACAAGCCAGCATTACAAAATGAACAGAAAATCAAAGGTGATAAAACGAAAGCACATATCAGAAGGATATGACGAGACTGAAAAGTTTGAAGGATGCAGATCTGAAGGTTCTTCTGAATGAAATGTCGAAACTAGTGGATGAGAAAAATTTGGAATCAGACAGACTATTTCAAAAGTTCATGAAAAGAAAGATCAGGGTTTACCTTGACAGTGACGATGATAATTCTGTTCCTAATAAGAATTAACTACAAACTTTTCTACGTAACATGCGTACTACGAATAATACTCGTACTTGTAGCTGAATACAAAGTGCATTTCTAGGCATTTCGGCATATTTTTAGTTGACTAGTTTCTATTGGATGTACATGTATGCAACAAAATGGGCATCTACGGGCTCAAAAAAACAATATGAAGATTATGCAATTCAATTAGTGCGATTTATAGTCATGCATATGAAGCAGTAAGCTCATTGAGCTGGTGGCATTGCATGGGCACGAATTTCGATGGGTGGGCACGAAAATCCTGAAAATTCTTAATCCGACCACTGGATACGACAGAATCATCGGGTGTTTATTCCACAAATAGAAAGAGATGTGAAGCGCATCTGCTCATCTTCAATTGTGTGGAAGCATTCTACGATAGCTCAGATTAATTTGGGCCTTGGGTATGATTTCACTATTAGTTTATTATGAAAAGTGGTCGTTTTGTTTTATTATATGCTACAACAATCTATAGCGGGCTTCATACCTGAAAATTCAGAATGTTTGTAACTATAATCTTCTCTTTTGGCTACTTGTCTATTAGTTATTACCTTGTCTGTGTGATGGAATATAAAAAGGCTAGTGATCAAATGGGGCTATAATTTCGTCCAAAGTAGCAAATGTGTCTAAAATTTTGAAAAAGCGGGATTAACATACTTAAACGGACCCTCAGCAAAGGTCCCAAGTTTCCCAAAGGTCCAAGCAAGCCCTTGGTGTATTTTCTGATTTTCCAGCAGGGCCACTGATGGCAATCACGTGCCTAAGTTGCGGTTGAACTGGTGAATCAAAGCAAATAAATTGATAAAATGACGCCGGTTCCTGAAGTTTGGCTGGTCTCGAAGAAAACAGTAGTGTAGGCCTACTATTAGTGAGTACGCAGTGGGATTTCACCAACCCTATCTAGGTAGAGGTATGCATTGATCATTCATTAGATGGTCGACATTTTCCCCACTCCGACTTTTTGGGCATGAATTTCTTAAATTACTCCATCTGGTGGGAGTGGGAGACTTACTTCGATGAACTATAAAAAGCGATCGATATTTTTATTCTCCTCTCCGACTTTTTGGGTATGAATTTCTTGAGTTTATTCTATCTGTATTCTGAGCATCACCAGAACTGACTTCTGACCATGACTAAGTTCTGTCTTGGTGTTCTTACTTTCCAATACCTCCCTGGTTCTGTACCTTTGTATCTGTCAGGAACTCCACCTCGAACCTTGAATAATGGAAAGTGACATAGGTCCTATCTGTAGGCTTACTATATAGTTATAGAATGACATGAAGATTAATTTCATGTGAGAACACAAAAATTTGTTCACCGGTCTACTCTGCCTACACACCGCAACTTCCGACCTGAAATATGGTTTCCTCAAAGTTCTTCTGTGGAAATGTGTTTTGCACTCTCTGCAAATGAACAGCGATGCAACCAGAACATCAATGAAACTGAATGATATTCCATTTTCCCTTAGCTTGAAGACCTATGGTTTCCTTTATGACGCTCCTGGCGCAGACCAAAATTCATCTATTGGAGTTTATGCTAACTTAGCTCAATCAAATAGAGACTTGTCCTCTCCCTGCCAGAAATACCACTTGAGTTGTGTTTCCATCATCAACTGAGGAGTTCTAAATTCGATTGCTGTTAATCGAACCCCAGCAATCTTAAAGGATCTCATGACATTACTTGTCTGAAAGCTATTGAAATCTTAGCAACTTTTATTCATCAAGAGAAACCCACACAATTTCAAAAAAATAAAAAAAAATAAGTCGAAAAAACAGCTTTAATATCTTCTTTTTGGCCGCATCCTCTTAATTTTGCTTGCTTACTTGCTGTGAGGCCTGGTTATGAAGAAGCATCAGGCAGTGATGAATCAACTCCTAATGTTAGGCGCTGTTCATGTACAAGATGACGTGTGTATTAAGTAAATTAAACTGTATGTAATTTTTGTATAACACGCACACACACGCATCTGCATATAATTTTTGTGTAACTTATCAGCCATGTTGGTACATAGTACTTCATGAAATGATTTAGCAGTGTGTGACATTTTGTATGAACTTCTATAAAGTTTAGTTGGCCTGTTTGAATGTTCAGACTTCGGTTACATTTTCGATTTCACCGCGTGCAGATATCAGTCTGTAATTGACAGCTTCTGCTATGTTATGCGTCTGTAGACCTTCATACAATGAATTTTGTTTCATGCACAAGTCAAACGTAACGGCAGCTCGATAAAGAATCACTACGAGCTTTGCTATGGTTAGGTTATACTGCAGGCCGTTGCAAGTTCAATTATACTTTTGAAATATTCTGCGTTGTGATCAAGCGACTTGAATGAGTTACATGGACCTGGTTTGTCAGTATTTGCATTGAATTTGTGACATCAATTCAGGATTTCCATCATTTTAATTGCTAGTTTCTCGGGCGATTAAGAAGTTCTTGATTTTTCGAAATGTGATTAATGAATTTTGACTATATTTTTTTAAAATCAGCGCACATTTCAAAATCTCGAAAAGCGCTATTTTGAACCCCCAAAATCCCGCTGGTCAAGCCACTCGTGGGCTTAAGGCGCTCCTCTTCCTCTTTTTCTGTCAAACTCTGGCCCTCTCCATGGACCGGTTTTCCCCATGATGCGCGACAACCGGGCACAACATACAAACATCCAAAAACCTCAGCCGCGAGAATATTACACACTCGAGTATCTGCCGCATTAAATCAAGCGTATCTGCTTCACTTTTATGTTCTGAGGCTCACTTCAGTCTTTTCAGGAGACCAATCCTGATATCCACCGCTGTGTCCTTGTCATGGTGACAATCTGATTAACATTGTGATCCTGGTTTAACCCCGAGTGTCATTGGGAGGGCATCCGATCAAGAGCTTCTAAACGTTTCAGCAAAACCTGAGCATGTCTGCACTGTACAAGTCCCAGATGGGGGAAAAGCAGCGTTAGAGCTTCATTTGTTGATCAAACCAATATTTTATTGTTGAAGTCCTTCCAACAGTAGCAGATTCTGTTATGAATTCTAAATTTCAAACGAGAAATGGGTCAATGAACTCAATGAGGGAACTCAAGCGGCATTTTTTTATCATCGAAAGTGAAAAGCATATTCGCGGGCGATCAATATTATGGGAAATCATCGTGCATCGCTGTTACAAAAATTGCTATGAATCATCTTAATATTTATTAATAAAGCAAACTATTGAATGTAAAAAATCTCACCTGTCATGCTGCCTTACTGCTTTTGATGAAGCTTCTGGAGCCTGGATTACTGATGCTAGAGGGCTCTGATCTAAGGCAGATTGACATAAATTGTTCCTATCCACTCGCTCATCAATTTTTTCGACTTTGTTTGTGTAGTTTTTGCCTCCTCACAATATCCGTGATGCTCCCCACGTACATGTAACTGAAAATACAGAAGATTTTATGAATACACCGACGTACAAAACTTGGATTAAAATCTCTTATTGTAAGACTGGGTCTTCTCCAAGATTGCGAAAACAATTAGCGATGCCATGTCTGTTATGTTATTTTGTTTTCGAACATATTGTAGCCTATTTCATTTATATAAAGGACCTTGGACTTTTGCTTAGCAGTCCATTATGTAAGACAAATGGATTTAGTGCATTTTTACTGACTGTATTTTCAGGACTTCGTCTAATTAATGACGGTTAACTACACAAAGCAGACCTCAAGAAATGGAGTCGAAGGTGCCTCATCAGAAGTCTCCCTTTCTCCAAGTCATCAGGCGCAACTGGCCAAATATCAGGCCGAATTATCCAAACGAAAAGCGCGTGAGGATGCACTCCTTCGAGAAGAAGAATTCTTACGTTCTTCTCTAAGAAGTTCAGAACGTTTAAAGAAATTAGCGAATTCCTCCGCCGACTCTCGTTCTGCGTCACCGAAGTTGAAGTCATCAAAGGTTGTATCATCAGCTGTTTTGCCTTCCGCATCGACATCAGGTCAAGTCAACGCTGCCTTTATTCATGATGGAGACGACGATGAACTGTCCTCAACCGATGCTCATTCGTCCGATCAATCCGGACGTCGCAGCACAATCCGTGGTCACGAAGAGATGGACGGAAGGTCAACTCTGCCACGACGACCTGTACTACTGGTGGATGCTGTTTCAGATATTCTTGCTGACTTGAATGTTCCAATAGATGATGATGAAGAAGATTTTAGTGAAGATATCGCCTGGCTGCATGATTACCTGAACTCAACGCAAGTCAGAAAGGCGTGTGATATTGAAGCAAAGGTTGCTGCACTGATAGAGCGCGATCCCAGACCCGTTACTCAGGACGGCGTCAAAACATATGAAGAAGTAAGTATAGATTGTATATGATAGAGGAGTTTGATTAGATTTTAATTTGCAAAGCAGAGAAAAGTGAACTCTCGAAGTAAGTATAGATTGTATATGATAGAGGAGTTTGATTAGATTTTAATTTGCAAAGCAGAGAAAAGTGAACTCTCGACGAGTCGGGAAGGCATTTGTGCACATTGTGACTCAGGAAATTCTATCTAGACATCAAGGTGACTTAGTCGTTCTCTAAGATCCGGACGGCTTTCATTATACCATAAGGATGCTACTATCCACTCATACCATCCATCGAATCTCTACAGGGTGAATCTCATAGCTGTATAAAAATCAGTGACTAGAAATAGGCCTCAAGCTTCACATTTTCCGGAAAATTCTGGTAAACACCGACCACCAAAAAAACATCTTGTTGTCAGTTAATATATTATATGGCCATCCATCATTATGTAAATCGTCCATATGTCATTGATGAAGCCTAATGGATGTCTGGATGAGATTTTTTAAGTGAAGGATATGCGATTCTCCTATTCACATTCTATGTAAATAGAAATAGCATCGGGGGCTTATTTTGTTTTATAACCGAATGTTCTATGTAATATTGGTTAAGGTTGTTATTAAGTTTTATTGTGAAAGAACATTCTCTGCTATAAGATACATACTGCAGCTGGGAATTCGTCAAATAATCATACTTTCTGGATTTTTGAAAATTCTGACCCATAGTGGATGTGATAGTGCTCACGTAAGCTGAAGTAAATCTTCACTTCACAGGTGCGAGAAGCAGTTGACTGTGCATCACCTCAACAAGCGCATGCCTGGCGTCACCAGATCGAAGAATTGAAGCACATCCTACAAAATCCGGCCATCGCAGGTCTCTTAGAAGCTCATGATGGTATTTCAGAGCACTTTATGGACACAAGCATTGCAGTCAGCGGAAGGTGAGAGGATATTTATCTCATTCAATGTGATGTCTCGATAAACAGGTTTTCTTCCGCAGGTTTCTCTTGCTATGTTTTTTGTTACATTGAATATCTTTTCAAATATTTGCTATGGGTGTAAAATGTAAGTATTTGTGCCAAACTTTTAAATGTATATGATTCATGGATGAATAGGGTTAGCTGCAACTTGACAGAATACTACTACTAGTCACAGAATTAGACAACTTGCTCGTTCAGTCTTCGTTCCTAGAAGGGATGAGTTGTAGTCTTATCCCATACGATTGGAAATGACTCACATTTTCTCAAACAATAAGCTGTCAGCCGGCTTTTGGACAAGTCAGTAGCGCGCGTATTGTAATATCATTTCGCTGTCCTGATCAGGAAGAGGTGGTGAAAGCATCAGGTGAACCAATTTTCGTGCGCCTGCTACCTTCAGTGATAATGATCGGAAGCACCAACATCAGCGAGAAAACTTGTCCGCAATTATCTCAATTCTTAGAATCTGAAAGAATCATGGCAATCGAAGCACTTTGATGGAATTCACAAAAATCTGCAAGCGACGCAAAACTGTTTTCCAATCTCTTTAGAGTATCAGGAATTCCTTTTTGCCCACTCATTAATTTCCAGCATGTGCCATCGTTTTGAATTACTCTTCACTTCTAGTAAACTGAAAGACTGAAACAATCTAATTCCGTGACAACATTTGGTCAACTTAACTTTCTAGCAAGGAATGCTAAATCTGCTTGTAACATATTGACGTCTAGTTGTCCTTGCTCGAAGGTTGCGCTATAGCTTTTGAAATATAAATCTCTTTAGATTAATGGATCACATCAGGAGAGATTGCCGTCAGCAATAATTTGACATTAAAAAAGTCAACAATCACATTCCTGACCTATGAATCGAATCGACGATCTAGATAGAGATGATCTCACAAACTAGCCTTGCAAAATTTTGTAAATTTGACATTTTGTAATTCAATAAATCAAGTACAATTGATGTATCACAGGAGAAACATCGAGAACTGAAGAGCACGAGGCGTATAAACAATCCACAATTATGAACTAAAATTTTGCGCTATTGGATCACTGATGAAAGGAAATGATGGGAGCACTTCAGACTTCGTCAAGCGCATCACTATTTGTTGCTATCACTTTTACTCTCACGACAGGTGACATAATAAGTAAAACTTATTGAAATAGGACTATTATAAATCCAAAACTAGGATGTAAGTGTAACAAGAAATATACATACATGTGAATTGACAAATATTTATATAAGACTTGTTTCTACATTTCTACTGATCATCCGTGTGATCAGTTTGACATACAGTGACTTTTGCATTTTGAAATCATTATTTGAGGAAATTTGATAATAAGTGCACGGAAGAAGCGGTACATGATGCAATTATTCATCACACAGGTCTACGTCTTTTGTATTCCAACTATTTTCGCAATTCGGTGAAGTATTCTTTGGTAGTCCTTTTTGTAATACAAGACATTGAGAAAGTCTCAGTGAAGGTTAACTATAGTTGCATGTGAAAAAATGTCTGTCTCATTGTAATTAATTCAGAAGTAAGGGAATTCCAAGTAACCTTATATTATCATAATAAGATATCTCCAATTAATTTGTCTTTACGAAGCTATCTTCAGGGAACTGAAATATTAGTATCAAAGATCTTTGTTATCTTATCATTAACAAACAAATCTTATATAAAATTCAAATGCAAAATGATTACTACAGAAAAGATAGCAGAAATCAGAGGAATAGAAGCTCCTTCATGTATTCTATTTCACATTTGGAATTGATATTTGGCCGCTGTTGTGTAAATAATTCAAGTGAAGGAATGACAAGTAAATTTATATTAGTATTATAACAACAGCGAAAAAACAGAAATAGAAAAAACAACAATATTTAAATTCCCTGAAGATAGCTTTGTGATGAAGAGATAAATTAATTGGAAATAATTTGTTATTGTGCTGAGATAAGTTTACCTGTCATTGCTTTACTTTTGAATTATAGTTGCTTGTATTTATTCACGTAATTCATTCACAATTTTAATTCAAGCTCTTCTAAGGGACACAAAATAAAACAGTTCTTCAATTAATGTTTCAATGGACAAGACAACTTGAATTGTTTTTCTGTGATGGTTATCGTTCCTGAGATTTCTATTTTGACTTCAGCTCGGAGCCGCGGCCTCCGCCTCCCGGTTTTGAATCCATGCCGTTGGCCGCTGCTGGGGCTCTGACCAGTAGATCTTCCTCTGCGCGTAGTCGGCGTTCAGATGATACTTTGAAGCATGACAGCGTGCGAGAGGATCTGGAGAACGGACATGAAGAATCACAGATAGCAGATGATCTCGGTTATGATGACGGTGAAGGGAGCATAGATAAACAGAAGATGGTCTCAGAGGAACTTCCCGGTTGTACCGCAGAATATCATCGATCTGAGGACGGAATCCTTCTGAAAACGGTGATACTGCCGAAGGGAGAGGAGCCATTGGTAAGTCTTTGTGCTGGAAAAGAGCGTTTTTAATCCTATTTGCTCAGGCTATTTCTTCTTTGTATTAGGAGACTTTTCGGCCCTCTTAACATCTTCGTATTTAACATTTCAAGTTGCATGACACAGCATGGCCTATACTATTCCCGCATGCTGTCTCCGATGGTGCGATTCGTTTCGTATTTTCAGTTGATCTTGTTTATATACAGCGTTTCCAAATTCAAGCCGGAAAAAAGTTTAAAAAATCAAAAATTCGTAGGACCTTTCAAATTTTGTCAGATTTTATAATAGCTGTCCAAATATTTCAAATATGGGAGTTGGGGAAGTAGGGCACACCCATGAGGCAAATACGGTCAAAGCTATTTTGCATGCCTAAAGCGTAAAAATGCATTTTAACTGATTGAAGCATGCACAGTTCATTGACTAGCATCAGACGTTGATGAGCTTTATTTCCATTCTTAGCAGATCTTAAAGAGGCAAAGAATGTCATGAATTATTTATCACTCGCTTGCATTTTGTGTAACTCATGTGATCATGCGAGTGAAGACAAGACGAAGATGCTCGACTCTCTACAATGTGGTTGAGCTCGCAGGCCATCAATTTCATCTACAAATTTTGATGCATCAAAGATAAAACTTGAGGAAGTTGAAGTGGTGATTCTTTAAGCGAAGGCCGAACGGCATTGTGCATACAGTCTACAAAACTGTAGGAACTTAAAAAAGTGCCAATGGGAAACAGTAGCAAGGGAGTGGTAGTCTGGAGAGATACCCAAATCTTGGACTGTGGAAGATGGTATATAATATATCAATCAAACATGTATATAGGGCGATATATTGCCTCTTATTGTCTCAACATATCTATTATGGCACTATTACATGAACTTAAAAAACAAAAAAAAGACACAAAAAAGAACTACAAGATAAAAGAATAACAGAACAATTCAGAAGTAAAGTGATATTGGATGAAATAAATAACTTATTCATTATATATAGGCCTAGGCCTATATTTTTGACTCCGATCAGAAGCATGATTTATTACTTTTTCATTGAGCAGCCCATAGCTTCGTTCATGGCTCATAGTTGTTCTAGAGGTGGAAGTTCTGTAAAAAAATGATAAGAAATGACCTGAAGACCTTCCATGTCAAAATTATGGTTCTAGACTTATGAGTTTCATTTAATCAGAGAAAACATAGAAAATATCATTTATGCTGAAAACTTCGAAAATCTGCTTCCAATTGGACTTGTATGTGTCATTCTCTGATCCTGTCTGCCAAGAATAGGAACCGAGTAGAGCTCGATGGACGCGCAGATTCTTTGTAAAGCACATCATTCTGTGAAAGTCTCATTTTCGGTCTCGTTCCCTGCAGAAATTCATTCTGCCAGCCGGACTGCTGCATCAAAGGGCTGCAATGAAAGAGTGACATCTACGAGCATGTTCCACTTACGATCGAAGTCTTTGGGAAAAAGTAGTAGAAAGCTAGAGAATGAATTGATCTTCCGGAATTTATTTTTCAAACCTGTTACTGCTCTTTTGAGCACCTGAACAAGAGCATGATCCAGCGTTGCCACCGCTGCGCGGTTCCGCGGAACTGCGCGGATGAGGGTTTGAGCTGCGCGTGCGCGGAACCTACGCGGATGTGGTCTCGAGGCCCGGTGACAACGCTGATGATCGTGCATTCATGTGTCTATGGATATTCATTGGTAGCACTGAAAATTTCTTTCCACAAAATTGGTGTTGACTGTAAATCTTTAGTGCTGCAACATATTCAACGCATAGGCACACTCCTTCTATCAAGAAAATAGCTGAACGATGATGACTATTTCATATTAGTAAGGCTAATCAGATAAGGTCACATGTATCTGTCTGTGTCAATCATTTATGAATTTGATAACGGAATTGATTATGAACTTAATCACCATTTTTGAAAGATCTTAAAACGTGTTTCATCGGTAGTTAGAGATAAGTGTATTGACAGTGCATTGAAGTTGCAATGCATGAAATGCGGGTTAGAATCTGTGGTGTGTTACTAAATTAAGTATCCGCAATGTTAGAGCAATACATCGGGCTACTTCAGAAAGACTTTCATCAATTAAATTTTCTGCATTCAAATATTTTCATAGCGTACTCGCTGAGATAATGAGAAACGAAGGTTCAATTTCACATTTTGAAAGCAGTAGGCAGTGCATTATCACGGTAACTTGTTAATTGGTTCGAATTCATAAGTGCTAATGGGAAAAGGCGTTCATATAATTTAAATTTTTACAATTAAACATCGTTCTAGGTCATATCATAAGGCATGAATAAACGTCAATTTCTATTGACCGCAGACAGTTTCTATTTCGGAGTAGCTCATAAGCTATGTGCGCAGTAAATATTGAAGTGTATCAACATATTCATGCATGGTTTTTTTTTTACGAATTTTACGTCACTTTTTACCCTTACTGGGGCCTTGGACGGTGCTGACTTCAGTCAGACTTTGTTTGGAGCGTTGTGGTGCTTTGTAGTCCGGATGCCCTTCCTGCCGACTTCCAATGACACTTTCCGGGTTCGACCTCTGGACCATGAGATCGCTAGTCCAAGTACGCAACCACTGTGCCACGGACACCATGGTTTTGAGGGTATAAATGACGGTTGTCATGAAAAATTGGCAGTTGCGCATCGCCGATGAATTTACCAAAACCAGTAGTTCTTTGAAAAAGAAATCCTATTAGCTATTTTTCGGCAAGTAGACCATCAACCATCATCAAGTATTTTGATCGTTGATTTGATCATGTGAATCGTAGAGACGAGGAAGAATCAATAAGACCAATAATAGAAGTGGTAGTGGAAGACTCCCGTCGCCATGCCTAAGAAGACATGACTCCAAATGAAAAAATACTTGACTGTAGGATTTTCTGCGAGTGATGCACAGGAGGTTGCTTGTTGCAGAAGTCTCACATCGTCTAATCCCGAATAGAAGGTGGAAATGACGTTCAAATCAGCAAGTAAAGCCTGATGACAATTTGCAGGTTACCCTGATGAAGGCATTCAATGTCCTACCACGATTATTTTATTTAGATTGGCGGATGATCCCATCACCGATTGATGGTGTGCTATGAGAAAACGCCAAATTTTTTAAGCGCTTTCAGTGCGCGGTTCGCATTTTCAGAGAGCACTGTGTGCATTCAAAGCGCCTAGAAATTTGGTGTTCTCATGCCGTTACTTTGATCGGTGATGGGGTCATCCTCCAATCTAAGTAATGCTTTTAATCGTTTGTTTCATACAATTAATTCTAATAAAATTGGCAATTTCTAGAAATTTTGATTTCCTACTCTGTAACAGATGAACTTAAAATCCACCGAAACATCCATGCTTAATTAGTCTAGTATATTTGAGAGCTTTACAGTCCATTTCCTAAATCGTTGCACAACCCATAAAGCTCTTTTATCTCTAGCTTATTCTCATCAAATTCAACCGTAAGCAGCTTAAGCTCATGTAATTGATTACTGAACTTATTCACTTGGTCAGCCGAGACACTTGCTTGGTTTAGGAAACAGTGTAGTGTGCCTAATCAAATGAAGTAATTAGTGATTAGAAAAATTATTCATGATCATATCATAGCTGATCATGTAACTGCTCCCGTTTCCTGTCATCATTGAATGAGTTACTAAAAGTCTTGTCGATTTACTTATCGGGCGCAGCAACCACGTGAAGAGATTGCTATTGTTTGTGAGCAGGTGGCGAGTCTCAGTCTGACGCCAAGCCTTTATGTGCGCGCAGACCAAGGATTCGAAATCCTGACCTCCACCGAGGGAAATGATGACTCACCGAATGGCTGAGTATGGGAACAATGCAAATGTGAAGTTTGCCAGTGAACGGATGGGTAGATCGTGATAAAACTTACATATTCTTGGAGCTGATAACACCAGCATTCTTTGAAACCCAAACTCGAAAGCGCCAGCGTTAATACAGCAAAAGTTATGAAGTTGTGTGACCGTTGAAAACATTTTTACGCGAAAGTTCAAGCAAAAATCAAGCAAACGTGGTAATTGAGTAAAACCGTACCAAATGTTTTCGAAATTCGAAAAAAAATTGTATCATCTGAAAACTTGACACAAGCCTGATTGAAAATTGATAATCTTAATTTTCTGTTTTGCGTAGTTAAGTCTGTAGGCATCGGTGAATGAATTGACCAAAAATTCATACTTTTATGTCTGCTGACCACAACTGACCAGACACAACCTAATCGCTCCACACAGCTAATGTTATGATAATCACATTGTTTTTGTGATGTCCTAACGTTGTCAAATAGGCGTGTCTATTTGTTGGATGAATTTTCGAAGTATTGCTGTGTCATTGTACATGACAGCAATTTATGATTAGTATTATTGCAAGTATTCGAAATCCGGAAATCAAATCGGGCTTCTCACATATTTCTACCAAGCTGATATTTCTTTATGAGGCGTGAAACTTCTTCATTTAAAGTTCAGATTCATTTTAATCTAAGACATTTTGAGCTAACTCCGGCTTAGTCGTCATTCGTGTAGTATGCCATATTGCGTAGTCTATTGCTGGAAACATTCTGCACTACGGCCACGTAGAAATACGAGGATTGATCGAATTTCATTATCATAGTTCGGATTCATAAATTGATTGTAAATACGAATTGAAATATCGCTACAATAGCAACCGGTAATTGTTTTCTCTGACTTGTTTGGTCAGCTTACGACTGTCTATAATGACTCCCTTGCTTGTTTGCGCATAGAGATCATGTAGCGATTCAAACAGTAGTTTTGAATGTTTCTGGGATTTGGTTGAAATAGTCACAGATTGAGGTAACTAGAATATCACCTGCGAGGAAGTCAATAAAGCTGCAATAAGTGCTTCCGCTGGTGCACCTTATCTCATGAAAATGCTTTTTATTCTTGTTTGAAGTTCAATTTATAAACTTAAGCTCAAAATGAAGTTTATCTTATTTCAATATTTGACGTTGTCCGTTCATTTGATGGATTATCTATCAAAATGGCAGAAATGTATCAATAAAGGTAGTGGCGGGTCTCAAAGACGGATGATGTGTGACTCGAATGCACGTGGTCACTACAACGATGACTGATGTCAGAGAAGGGAACATGCAAGGCACGAAATATCTAACAGGTTTCCTAGACAATCAGTTGGCAATCAAGCTTGATGTATTGCGAAAAAGGCTTTAAACTGGACTTTAAGAATTTAAAACAACCTCTTCTTCCAATGAATAAATTATAAAATCAAGTTCACTATTTAATGAATTATCGAAATCGCTTTCAATGACTCTAATCATAAAATAGCGTCATATGCAAAAGGATATTATTTGTTTATTTATTTGGCTGTATTTATAAAGCGCTGTACCCAAAAGAGGCTCACAGCGCACAACGTATACAACATGCAAGTCACAAGAAAGATAAATTTGAAAAATTAAGAGAAAACTTTGTTTATCAGTATTTTCCTCCAGTAACGCTTGAAAGTCAAAAAACTGTTGGCATTTCGAATATCTCGAGGGATGCGATTCCATACTGTAGGGCCATTGGATGCTCGACCACCTCGAGATATTGAGTTAATGGAGGGCACTTCAAATATGCACTTATCCTCAGGTGAACGCAGGTAGCGTGAAGGACATGTAGCAATTTACACATATACTGGGATGATCGTGAATAAAATGCTTTGAAGCACAAACTAGCAAATTTCAGTTCAATGCGTTGAAGAATTGAAAGCCACTTCAGTCTCTCGAGGTACGGCACAATATGCTCACGGCGATTGACTTTCAATACCAAGCGGTATTGACTTTCAATACCACTCATTTTCAACTTTTTGCAATTTCTTGAGAAGTTTGTGTGGCACACTACAGAGAATAGAAATATTACCGATCAAATGTCTGTTACAGCTTCAATTTATATTGGTCGGACAATGAGATTTTTATTTTCTTTATTTAAGCTGGACCTTAGGTACCCATCATTGATAGAGAGTCTGCAAAGGATTTTTCCGTAGGCCTATGCTAGCTGGATCTAAATAATTTTGATTATATCTTGTGGGCCTATTTGATTAATAATTTTGAAAGGTTAGATATCAGTCTCATCAGCATTTTCAGTTACTTGCTACTGGTGTGAAACCGGCCTGCTTCCGGCATCCTGCCTGGAGGTTGATAGTCAATGGACTGGACCGGCCCGAAATTCTCGGCCGGTTTCCATTTCTGGTTATAGGCTGTACTGGCAATCGAGAAACGCACTCCCTTGAATTTCTGCAGATCCGTTGGTTAATTAAAGAGAAAATACGAGCTTTTACTCGACGTTTCGGGTCCATACCCTTCTTCACAGAGTATAAAACAGGTTGACACTGCTTTGATAGAAGCTCGCATGATTCAGGACAGATGTCCATCTATGAATCGTCATCATGAGCTTGCTGGCTTGCAGGAGAACACAGGTCGCGCCATATAGATTTTTATTCAACTATTACATATATGTGTCCAAGTAGCATGTCATATGCGCCTGTTTTACACTGTGAAGAAGGGTACGGACCCGAAACGTCAAGTAAAAGCTCGTATTTTCTCTTTAATTGACTAAGGGATCTGCAGAAATTCAAGGGAGTGCGTTTCTCGATTACGAGTGCAGCCTATCATGATCCTCCCGTTTGCTGCCATCACTTATTTCCATTTCTGGATAGACAATATTTACCTGTCAGATTATGTCACACATCCAATGGTAGAGCAGGAGCCTCTGAAGAGCCAAATCACAAGAAGTCCAGAAAGTGACTCATACAGATGATGATGGAGTTCGTGGACACAGCATCGTCTTAACAGACTGTCCTCTTGATGCCCTCTCGATATCGTGAATTCGAACGGATTGACGTCAGGTATTAGCAGAGATTCAGTTGAGATAATGTATTCATCCAATGTTTGCATTAAGAGAAGCTGAGATGGATTGAGTCGCTCTTCTTGTCAACATGCTCGAGTCCAGAACGGCATAAGTTTACATTAATTCGCGTTGAAATTCTATCGTAGTGAGGTGGTGAAATTCACTAGACTGCACCTTTCACGTGCGCTGTCCACACGGTTGTCAACTGCTGAGGTGTGCAAATCATGATATAGTTCAACTTATGAAGCAGAGGAAGAGATAGCAAAGGAAACCGCATTTATGAGGACATCATGAGATCTCCATGGAAGAATCTGCAAAGGATTTCATCAATGATTGTCAAAAGTTGTTAGTAATTGAATTGCACTTCTCAATTAATTAATTGACATTGGAATTAGTGAGCAGAACAAATATTTATCTCAAGATGAAATTTTTCATAAGTCTCGCTATGATGAAATACAACACGTGATGTGACAAATCTTGCTGCAGTTTTAGATATTCTTTTTTCGATTGATCTATGTTTTTTCTTAATATTGTAAGTATAATAAGTAATAACAATATATTGAATATAATACATCGATCAATATGATGTATTTTCTTCACAGGTCAGCTTTGATCTGTAGCTTTTAACTTTTGTTTGTGTATTGCACATACTACTTATATTTCTTGTATAATTTTTATGACAAAATTTGCCCTTGTTAATTTTCCACAATATTTTAATGCAAACAGAATTTAGATGTACAGCTTCGGATATCCGCACATGCTTCATTGTTTACATTATAAAGTTGCATTCCCTTCTAGAAGAGAGGCTGATGACAAATGTTGTCTTTGAAATTATGGTGATAACGTGTTCCAATTCATAGCAATATTGTTTTTTTGTGCGACATTCTCTTAAAGTACGATTTTTACTAATACTTTTTTATCTTAGCGGTTGAATAGCACTCCTTATACCAAAACAAGATTTCCTCTATGCTCGTAGTGGGTGAAAATTCTTGGTCCCATTCCCATGTGATGCATGCACGTACATTGGTGGTTCCATAGAATAAAAATTATTTTCCGTTGGCATGACATGAGGAAATTGGTTCCTTGGACAGGAACTTGGAGGGCTTGATTGTAGGTTATGTCTCAATTCAGAATTGAATTGTGATGTTTCTTCAGAGCATTAAATGAATACAGGAAATTATATTTGCGTAGTGAGTGAATCCATCTATCAAATTTGAAGGATTGGATTACTATCTCAGAAATGCTGATGGAATTTAAAGTACATTGGTTGGATACATCAGCACCTTGCGCGAGAAGCGCTCATAATGAACGTTTGAGCTTTCAATGTCATCAGGATACACCAACCCCAGTAAAACTTTGTGTTTTGGTTAGTCACATATGGATTGAAATGAGGAAATATTTGTCGATTGGTTTTGGCTGGAAATTCTGCCATGTGTCCTACATTCTCGTGTGATAAGATTTTATGCGATCATTTTACAGTTATCACAACACTCAACCCGTACTTACACTGTGTAAGGCAATGTAAACGTTTGTTGATTAGGAGTAGAAAGCATTATGAACGTTGATCACCTTACTTTGTTTTTCTCTTTTAAACAGAAATAAAATGGAGTAAGTACCTTCAGTTGCGGTGATTTATGAATGAGATGTTGTTAATATAATCCGTCACGACAGTTTGATTGAATGATGCGTTCTCAATACGCACGCAACTCAATGACGTAGCCTAGTTTTGATCAACTTGTGAGATTTCCGTTGCTAAGCTATATCACTACAATATCCAATTTACATTGGCATGACAATTTCTCTATGAAATATCTGTCCTAAATTCGTGAAATTTTATGCTAATAAGGAAGTATTTAATGAGAAATAAGTCGTGAAATTTTTCTGTAAATACGATTGACGATGGGTAGTAAGTGAATCAAAGAAACATTATCAACATTCACAGATTTAAAATAGCAAAATGATATTCTTTTATGAGAAATGGTGAGTTGAATAGCAGTGATATGACTGTCTGATGTACAGATTGACGGATCAAGCAATAATTCAAAACTCCAACATCAAAATATGACATCAGAATATCAATATCAATCGTCAGCCTCACAGCTTTTGTTGTATTGTTACTGGAGCTTAAATTGGTTTTATTTGTCTCCGTGAATGTAATGTAGATATCCTATCGCTTTATTTGACCTATAAAGCAGCAGATTATTGTCCGCGTTGGAGATTATTCCATTGCATTAGCATGGATTTCTGTATAGTATAGCACATCGGGATGAGACACTACCGATATCTACATACATTGTTAGTAATCCGATTCTTGACACAAGGAAGTAATTTGTGCAAATAATGAGGATATGAATTAAATTCTTACTTACAGTTTTGATAGGAGTCACTTAAGATTATGTATCACGGAAATGACTGAAGCTACAGACTTTTACGGAGGCCATTCATTTTAATTGTTTTCAATAACGATGTATAGATCGATGGTTTATTTCTATAAAACGACAGAATTTGATTATGGTGATTGGGACCTTATTTCTGACCGCACATAGATTGTGTTCGCCAATTCAGTTACTGCATTTTTCGTATGTACTCATTTTTCTTGAAATAGATGTTTTTACTTGTAAAAGAAGAGAGAACTTGCTTACTACTTCCTTGACAACTTCTGCACCTATCAACTAAAAACTTCGGCGGATATACATTCAGACTTCTATTCTGGTATGTAGTTTTTCATAGAATAATAGAGGAATTTTTTTGCAATACATGATATTGAATTTGATATCCACTTTCACAGTATCGCGATGAAATTTCTTACCAACGAATGTTTTTTGAAACATTTTATGTATTGGCTCTTGTGGCATAGGAATTTGTTTCGGGCTTTCTCCATGCGAATTTTCAATGACTTCCCATGGTGTTATGCTTATATCCATCAGATAATTTGTTGGGACAATCAATCTACCTCGAGAAATATTTATCACATAGTTATCTGTCTCTGAGTAAGTTGAAGCATTGTCGGACGACGTATCTTCTCCCTTGATTTGAATCAAATGACACGAAGGACTAATGTCAATCTTGTAGAAAAGATTCAGAGATCGAAGTTGCCCATTTTTACCCTGAAAACATGAAGTTTAATGTGTCAATCTGGACGCAATATTGGCTTTTCAGTCTCTTACTCTCTATTCAATTGTTTTACTACATTCTTTTCAAATAATTGGCCAGTTGCACATTTTCTTGATGGAGAACCATCATTGAGATAACAATGCCCGCTTTACAGGCTGTTACAGAACCTGCATTCAAGCGTGAATTTTGAAAAAAATGATATTTTACGTAAACAGTCAGATCCGAATTCAGACCATCAGCTGCAACTTATATTATCTGAAACCTCTGCCGTCGAAGAGATCACTCAGGCCTGCTGATGAGAATGTCGAGTATTCTATTCATGATGTCACATCGGATGGCGCAGAGGATGTGCGATAAAATGTGCGTCAAATACAAGTGCTGCTGCCACAGGCTATGGTTGGAATGTCTCGTGATGTGATTGTATTGATTTAAGATGAGCTTATGCCCGATCGTCTGAATGAAATGCTTCTGCTTGTAACATGATGTAAGAAGTATAGGATTAGAGTTATTCATTCTTAATATGGATTAACAACTTGTCACAATTAATGGAAATGTACCCAAAACACTTAATCAGAGAGAAATTCCATTTCTGTTGTTAAGCACTTGAATATAGCGTGAACTCCGAGGAATGGGCAGTAATGGATGAAATGCAATGTGGAGAGAATTTCATGTGATCGAAGATTGTAAAATTCGATTAATTTCTTGACTGCTGAGTTAGTGATCCCATACGTGGTGCGTCCAATAAGTTTCCGGACAAATGTAGAAAAACTGCAAATCTTTCAATTCTGTCAATGGATCATTAATTTGGCATATGTAGGTTAGCATGGTATTCCAAGTTTTTTGAGTCTGCAGGTCCACTTCAAAACATTGAATTTTTAGGGTTATCGATAGATACAGAAGAAGACAATACATCAAATAGAATCTGCTATGTTGGATAGTTAACAATATTCAGGTTCATAAGAATGGAACAAGATTGAGATTGCCACTCTTGGTGAGGAGCGGAATGTATCCATTGGAAGTGTTGGGGACCCCCGTGGAAAATGGGTGTCGAAAAAATGGCAGTTTTTTTCCTCGCGGCTTCCGATTTACATCTGACATGCGTCGAAGACAACCGGATGCTCCTGCGAATTTGGGCATTACTGAAGAGTTTGGGGAGCGTTTTTTCATGGTGTTTTCTTACTGTCGATGAAGCTCCTTTGTCTCTACACAATCCACCTTCCAAACGGGAATCATTCGAATGGAGAAAACTGCCGAGGGGAATCCCTGGAATACGCGATCGAGAACTAATCATCGTCGATGCCTTTAACTGCTATTTTCTTTCAACGCAACAGAGATTGTGCTCATTGATATTTTTGGAAGGACACCGTTACATGCGCTCATTAATAACAGATCCCATTCAAACAGCTCGAGCAGCCACCCGGAAGCCCCGTTCATAACCTCTCATTTTCTCCATGACAACGCTCCTGCACACACATCTAGTATCGTGCAGCCTGCTATCACAGATGCTGGTTAACGTTTCTTACCCATCCTAATTCAGCCGGGGCTTTTCTCAATCCGATTTCTAGTTGCACAGAAATCTGAAAACATTTGCGTGGTGGACAATCAATTGAATACAGCTCTGATCCGGAAGAATCCAAACGCAAATTCCTCGGAAAACTTCATTCCACAAGAAGCGCTTGCGACTTAAGAGTCAGGTGGTTGAAATGTGTTTAACATGAGGGTGTTGGTTTGAAAAGGGAATTTTAAGACCCGCTATTTTTATCTTGTCATATTGCAGCAGTTGTTGATAAAATAGTGTTGAACAAAACAACCATCAGCGAATTTGCTATGCACAAAATAGAAAAGCGGATCTTTATTATATTTTAAATTCATCAAAATAACAAAAATTTCGCATATTTTTGAAGTGGGCCTGCAGACTAACAAAAAACGATAACTTTTTAGAACTTGGCATATCATCCTACATATGCCAAATTAATGATCCATCAGGTCAGAATTGAAAGATTTGCAGTTTTTCTACATTTGTCCGGAAACTTATTGGACGCACCACGTATATTTCGATTGTTAAGAAACTGAGTTACTTATGAATAGGATTGAAAAGTATTTCGTTTTCTCAGATTCTATATTTCTTCATCGTTTTTGTAGTTTGTAATAAAGCACTGAAATATCGACTTTTTCCAATGCTTTCCGGGAGTTCTGCTTTTCCATTCCTCATGGCGAGTAATAGTAAGCGTGGTGCCGATGTCTGTTATACTGGGATAGCTTGTCTAATTCATCACAAACTTGGTCACTGACTTCTGAAGTTTAAAAATTCAACTAATTACGTTTTCGGTCACTCTGAACCTTTTAAAGCTATCCTAAGCCGAGACCATTATGAAAATGATCCGATGGCTAAGTCACTTCTGTTTTTAATGGCACTGAGGCAGTGACAGAGTCCCGAAACGTCTGCCTGTGTGCATAGTCTCACATTTTACTTTTATTTTGAAAAACAAGTGGATAAAAACATTGGCAGAGACTTCTCACTACAAACTATTATGATCAACTACCTTCCGCATGCCAGAATCAATTATGACATAATTACAAATATTGAAGTGAATATACAAGCAAGAAATAGGAATTCCCCTTGATACGAAATCAGAACAATCCAAAGAGGCAAAAGTATTGATCACATCAATTGCCCAGACATTGTAATTCATGTAAGAATGATATTGTATCAACCTATCTGAGAAATAATGCATAAATTCTGACAGATTTCTAGAATGTGTGTTTAAACCTGAAAAACCCCGAATCTCGGGTATTCTCGGGTTTATGAGAAAAGCGATGATTCAACCTGACCAGACGCGACTTCAACATTGTCCTACCCGAAACTGTACTTTCAGGTTCGGGCTTCGAGTCGAGTTCGGTTAGGTTCGCTCATCCTTACCGCCCATTTCACTGGCTTGTTTAAGCTGGTGAACCTTGTTTGTCGCCGGTACTGACCATTCCCTTTCGTTTCCAACAGATAATAAAACTCAACAGATGTAGACGTCAAAGAAATGTTTTAGCCTTGTGGACTTCATCAGTTGGACAGGTCCGGACCAGCCAGGTTGGATCTAGAGGACGTGCAAGCATACCTTCTTTCTACAAGGCCACCGGACGATCTGTTGAGATTTCATGACTCTATCAATAGCCCGGTTACTTGTGATGACACCAAAGGCTCTGCAAGGAAGCCTTGTCCTGCTTCAGTCTCCCCTAGTTTCCCTCAGACGAGTTGCCACGGGCTGAATGTACATCATTCCGTTTAAGGTTTTACATCAAGACTGCGAGGACTTCTTCGCATATCAACGTCGGACGACTGAATGTGCAGACAATAGAATGCATCTTGTCCTGAGCTGTGGGGATTGACAATTGTAGTACAATGTACTGATTAATTTGCGGAAGAAACGAAGAAAGTCATTTAGCATTGGCAGCGAGGTGTTGCACACATCTAGCTACAACATGTCGATTGTATTGATTTGGAAATTGAATCTTAGAAGTAATGTCTATAAAATATTCTCAGCGGATGTCGTTCAGTATCAAATTGTTTCAAATTTTGACAATGCTCAAACATTTCGAAACAATGTAGCAGCTCATCGTCAGTTGTACGATGTTGTAAATCGCTACAAGTCTCATACTTTTTTAAATGGATGAGTGCTTAGAACAACGCGGTGTTTGCTGTGTTGTCTAAGTAAAGGTACTTAATGCATAATCTATAGACAAAAACAGCTCTGCGTATCTTGATATCATGTGACACTACCACAGTGATGATCGGTAGCGCGGTGAGGTCAGGCGTGTGCTTCAGAGAGTTAGCGATGGTTTCATGGGCACCAGGATGATAAGAATTTCGGCGAATGACGAATGACAGCAGTCATATCATATGAGGAATGCGGAAATGAGAAGCTTTATCTTGTATTGTCTTACATGGTGACCATGATGGTTGTCGTCGGTCACTAAACAATAGAAGAGAATTGATATTACTACAGTCGGAGGCGATTGAATGCAGCACTGTTTTCGTTGCAGTAGTTGGATTTAACGTTTACCTTTCCAGCAGGTGCATGACATGCGAAGTTGACGTTACACGATTCAAATTCAGCAATTCAGCACGTCTATAATGAGACAACTTCCTGGATTTTATCAATCACTCATCAGGATACAAAGTCCTTACATTTAAATCAATTCATCATCAGCCGCTTTGTTTTAAGGAGGTCATTTTCCATATATTTGAGGATTCACTTATCGCATGAAATTCAAAAAGTCACACACACACACACACACACACACACACACACATTGAGTCATTTATTTCTTCCTCCACTTCTCTCGGTCCTTGGTGTCTTTCTACAGCTTCCACTCCATCATGTAGCATTCGATCACCTGGCTCCATGACGTTTGTCTGCAGCCTCCCACTACTCTAGCCATGACTAGCATTTCCTCCTCTCCACATGGCCAAACCACCTTAATCAGTTTTGCTTTGTCACCTGCACCACGTCTATCACATTCATCTTCTTCCCCGATCTTTGCACTATTTGAGGTGGATTCTCTTTCCCTCCTCCATTCTCAATCGGCCATGTCTCACAGTCATAGATCGCGACCGGTCGAATGAACGAATGTCTTAAAAACAAGAAAAGATACATTTCAAAGTTAAATCTGGCAATTCAGTTGAAACAGAAAAACATGAATATACGGAATATATACTTATTTGCTATCATTCCTATATATTACCAGGTTCTCACTCGTTCTCAAGGTCTTTTTCTTTTAGGATGAATTGTTGACATTCCTATGGCCTAGTGATGAAATCAGCGGCCAAAATCGGCTTCATCTAGAGAGGGAAAGACCAGTATCCAGTGAAACAGAACAGAATCCGAAATTTGATTTCTGACCAATCAGAACATTAGCAACAGCTCAAGCACGCATAAGTATCCACTTACTTATTTGTTTTCTGCTTATCTTTTTCCGAGATCCGAGGTTAGATTATAAAGCAATGACTTGCTTCTACCTAGCTCCAATGCTGGGAAATTTCTTTGATGACTTGTCATATTCCGGAGGACATTCAATGTGATATATTTTGAACGAACTAAAGTAAGATTGTGGAAAATGATTTATTTCTGCACCATGTGTAAAAGAAATTTCAATTTCACTGATACGTCCAATGTGAGATGTCCACTGAAATTTATATATTCATTTGGCTCAAGAATTTCTCTGTAAGAAAATGATCTTTGTGATAATTGTTTACAATTGGTATCCTTCATATCATTCACTCTTTCAAAGACTTAATTTTATCATGATTTTTATTACATCACTTAAATTTATAATTAAGGCAATAGTTCCATTTTGTTATTCGACGACCAAAAGTAAATGACATAAATCAAAATTAATTTCACCAATTTGGCATTATCAGCTAAGACAGAATGATTCTATCGCAGTTGATAATGTGAGAAAAGTTGACTGGCGAAACATATTTTGAGCTTTTGTGCTTCTAATGACTATCGGAAATTATAAAGTTTTCCGTTCGAAAATCTGCTACGTTTTAAGTGGATCAGAGAGCACTTTCATGTTGCTGAATTAGAAAATGACTTACAGAATGCGCTTTAGCAAGTTCCTTATCTATAACTTGCATTTCAACATTGGAATGTGTTGATGACTAAAATGCCAAATTTAAACAATCGCAAATTTGATAGTCGAAGTGCGCCATTAATATCAGATAAACTCAAATTAACATCAGTTTTATCTGTGAATGTGTGTTGAACAATCATCGATGTATTGACAAGTAAATGCAATTACTAAGCAAATATATGCATTTTGAACATAAGTAGCCAGTCATTTGATGAAATTCTGCTGTATTAGCATATTAATAATAGTTAAAGTATTTGAGATATGAGAGGTAAAACATTTCATTGTTGAATCTCTCAATACAGTCGTTCAGTAATGCTATTTCATCCCATTCCTCTTAATTATAATTTTAAATAAGCATGAACATTCAATTTGCTTTCAAAAACCAGCGTTTCATGGGATTTTGGTCATTTTACACTTGCACGAGCGCATAATATGCCTAATGAATGCTTAACAATCTTCAGGCGTCTCCTATTTCTGTGAAAAATAGCATTTGCAGATAGATCTGTACACCTCCTGCTGCACAGACATAGGCAATGTCCTGTCAACAAAAAAGGAAGGTAATTTTGAAAACTTCGCTGATTTTTCCCTGAAATGAATCATGATTCGCATATTTTGCAATGCGATCATTTTAAGGAAAAATCGTTATCCATCTGATACTTAGATGGCTTGTTCTTAAAATAACTGCAGAATAAACAAGCCATGAACTTTCTCATAAATACTATATTTTTCTATTCTAGTACCTTCTTTCCTTCATAAATTTTGGTAATTGCCGATTTTGATAATTTCTGCCTTGAAGGATGGCATAAAGTCACAAATTTGCTCCCTTCAACTACTTTTCTTAACAATGCATAAAAATGAACTTCATCTGCTCAATGCTCATGGATCTCCAGAGCTCCGCTGTAAAGGGTTATGCATCGCATAACGTTTTCAGGGAATGATTCACTTGCTGTTTATGTTTTGAAGAATTTGTTACGCAAGAGGATGATGCGGAAATAGGAAAATTACATAACTGTTGTCGTGACTTCTCTTTCATCGTGTATCGTCGACTACAATGAAATGATTGATGTCATATTGTCGTTTTGACATGATCATTTCAAGTTGGAATTTAGCCAACTGCAGATTATGATTGGTTTCTTAGATTTCAACGGATGTATTCATCACGAGGCATGTTTCCACTTGTCGGGCCTCAACAGTCGTGGGCAGGTTTCAACCATTGATAGAAGAAGAAGCGGGAATGGAAAACTTAGTGGTCTTGCGTTTAGGAGGCATGCTCGTATGTCTCCTCAATCGTCTCTGGTTCGAACTTGTGCAAAGTTCACTTGCCTGAACTTGCCCCGTGGTGCGTGCATCTGTTGAGATTCACTGTCACTTCAAAAAATTGTAAACTTGAGCACACACCGAGAGGCGAGCATATTGAAATCTGACCAACAACCTTGCCCTGCCCACATGTAGTTGCAAGTAAATCAATTTCTGTGCATTCGATATAGCGGTACCTTATTGGCTAACATGAACTTTCTACAGATGGGCCTGTTTGAGGTTGCACATGCGTTTCCCCTAGCTCCAGCGTCGCTAGTTCAAATCTGACAGCGACTGATGGCCCAGTTGACTGAATATGTCTCTTGGTGATTGTGTATGTTGAGTTTTGATCAATAGACTTATTGTAACTAAGCTACTTAAAATTGATATGCCAATTAAGCAAATGCTTACACTCATGCCCATAAAGTGTTGTTCTAAACCATTGCGTAGATCATGATATTTTGCCATCTGGCAGACCCTGGAAAGTGTTATGAATATTCTCATAGCAGGTATCCTTTGATCATGAATGAAAGTTCACAACTCATATCCATGTTTGTTATTTTTTGATATTTCCATGCAGTGAATAGTAGGCCTACGAGATTTTTCATAATGAATTCAACCAAGTTCAAAGTCAACAGAATATTAGCAGGCACAACCAGATAACGCCTCTTTTTTTCCTCTCAATAAATATCACTTTTTGCCTTTACAGGGCGCTACTGTCCGCAATGAAGGCGAGGCGGTCGTCGTTGGTCGCATCGTACGTGGAGGTATTGCCTATCGTAGTCAATTCTTGGAGGAAGGAGACGAAATTCTCTCCGTTAATGCTCTTGATATTCGTGGGAAAGACGTCAATGAAGTGTGCGATATCTTAGTAAGCATCATATTCTAAATTGAATTTCCGGCTTTTGCTGGTTAACTCATTAATTGATTGTGAAGTTGATTATGCATTTATGTAGAGAATTGCAATGAATTTGATAGTAATATTATATATACAATATATATTTAATTACGTTGATATAAATTATTGTTAATTGCATTCACGGCATGGCTTAAGATGCTTTGGTGGACAAATCGATCCCCGCTACTTGCCTTAATGTCGGCGGTCACAATTGTGACGTTATTTATCCATTGATTATTATTGCCTTGACAACTGATGTGTGGTGGTGAGGGTTTGATCCTGCCAATTGACAGAGTCGCGTAAGTGGCTCGTAGCTCAGTTGGTTAGAGCACAGGTCTAGTTAACCTTGGCCGTAGGTTCGAATCCTACCAGCCGCACATCTTTTGCATGGCAATTTGATCTATTGTTTATTTAATTTCATTGTTGTTAATCATATTAGCATCAATAATCAATTAATATTACCGTTACTATAAAGTTCAACGTAGAAAAGTACGTCAACGTAACATAACAAAGTTAAAAAACAAGCTAATGACTAGTTAATTTTCAATAGGTACAAAATATGATTTAAAAGAAAATTTTTATATCCTAAATTGTCTAAAAATTTTAAAAATACTTACTAGAAGGACAAACAACGCTTTTCCTCTCCTCATGTGTAATGAATTGGCGAGTAAGTCGTTCTGTTCAAAATTATGTTTATCACTTATATATGGCTCGCTATTATAAGGCTCGAAAAGTAGACCGCAACATAAGTGGATGGGTCGAGAAAAAGGTTTTGCGATCGACTACCTACTTTAAATCAGATAATACAGTGCATTTGAGCACATCTATTCATGCTATATATAACTGACAGGTGCAGGTGCAATGTGGACGCAAGTGCACACACATAATGTTAAATGAGATATAAGATTGTGCAAGTGCTGTATGACTTGCCATCGAAGCGAGCGTGTGGAAAACAAATATAAATAACATTCCCACAGCTGTTCTCTAGCTTATACATTTATTGTGTCTGCATGTTGTTTTACAGCAAGTTGAAAATACGACGTGTATGCTATATACAACTTTCAGTAATTGCAACGATACTTTTGGTTGTCCTGTAAATGCTGTTTGGTTTTCGTGAGTCATACAGACGTTGCGATTGTCTGATTTGACCATCTGCTTGATGAAGGCGAATTATTCTCATTAGTTCTTATTTGTGAACATCATTCTCATTCAGTCAATTACCGTCAACTGCTAGCAGATGTTTTCTTCTCCTATGTTCGACTTGGACGCCCTGAAAGTTTCCTGAAAAGGAAATTGGAACTTTCGAGGCACCACGTAGATCGAGCAATCCTTACTCCTCCCCACGGGCGGTGGCACATGACGAAGAAGTGAAAGACATAGTAGCTTTCACCCAAGCAGGGAAGTCAGGAGGGTGGACTTGCTGATTCTGTGAAGATAACGAGTTGAGATTGCGTTACAACGGAGATGGGAGAGCCCATAACGGACTGCACGAGGTAAAGACAACTCATCAGTTTGGGTCTTCAGAAAAAAGTCACAGGCTAGCGAACTGAAGTCCTCCAGGAATTGAACAGGGAAAGAAGAATGTAGGACTTCAGTGGAGACAGACACGGAGGAGCTGCAGAGCGGAAGAAAATGCCACTGTGACAAACGTATGTGCAGTGCCATTGTCACTGACATTCGAATGACCAGGAAATTACCGCAGTGGCACTGAACTAGAAGATGAACAGAAAGATAACAATGAAGACCGGAGTGAACATGCACGGACAAGAGGAACGAGGGGGTGATGAAATAAAGCGGGAGAGAGAGAGAGAGAGTCGGACAAGAGGGACGAGGGGGTGATGAAATAAGCTGGGAGAGAGAGAGAGAGTCGGACAAGAGGAACGAGGGGGTGATCGAATAAGCTGGGAGAGGGAGAGAGAGTCGGACAAGAGGAACGAGGGGGTGATGAAATAAGCTGGGAGCGGGAGAGAGAGTCGGACAAGAGGAACGAGTGGGTGATGAAATATGCTGGGAGAGAGAGAGAGAGAGTCGGACAAGAGGAACGAGGGGTGATGAAATAAGCTGGGAGAGGGAGAGAGAGTCGGACAAGAGGAACGAGGGGTGATGAAATAAGCTGGGAGAGGGAGAGAGAGTCGGACAAGAGGAACGAGTGGGTGATGAAATAAGCTGGGAGAGGGAGAGAGAGTCGGACAAGAGGAACGAGTGGGTGATGAAATAAGCTGGGAGAGGGAGAGAGAGTCGGACAAGAGGAACGAGTGGGTGATGAAATAAGCTGGGAGAGGGAGAGAGAGAGTCGGACAAGAGGAACGAGGGGGTGATGAAATAAGCTAGGAGCGGGAGAGAGAGTCGGACAAGAGGAACGAGGGGGTGATCGAATAAGCTGGGAGAGGGAGAGTCGGACAAGAGGAACGAGTGGGTGATGAAATAAGCTGGGAGAGGGAGAGAGAGAGTCGGACAAGAGGAACGAGGGGGTGATGAAATAAGCTGGGAGCGGGAGAGAGAGTCGGACAAGAGGAACGAGTGGGTGATGAAATAAGCTGGGAGAGGGAGAGAGAGTCGGACAAGAGGAACGAGGGGGTGATCGAATAAGCTGGGAGAGGGAGAGTCGGACAAGAGGAACGAGGGGATGATGAAATAAGCTGGGAGAGAGAGAGCGAGAGTCGGAGAAGAGGAACGAGTGGGTGATGAAATAAGCTGGGAGAGAGAGAGGGAGTCGGACAAGAGGAACGAGGGGTGATGAAATAAGCTGGGAGAGAGGGAGAGAGAGAGAGAGTCGGAGAAGAGGAACGAGGGGGTGATGAAATAAGCCGGGAGAGGGAGAGAGAGTCGGACAAGAGGAACGAGGGGGTCATGAAATATGCTGGGAGAAAGTGAGAGGGAGTCGGACAAGAGGAACGAGTGGGTGATGAAATAAGCTGGGAGAGAGTGAGAGGGAGTCGGACAAGAGGAACGAGGGGATGATGAAATAAACTGGGAGAGGGAGAGAGAGAGTCGGACAAGAGGGGCGAGGGGTGATGGAATAAGCTGGGAGAGGGAGAGTCGGAGAAGAGGAACGAGGGGGTGATGAAATAAGCTGGGAGAGAGAGAGGGAGTCGGACAAGAGGAACGAGGGGGTGATGAAATAAGCTGGGAGAGAGAGAGGGAGTCGGACAAGAGGAACGAGGGGGTGATGAAATAAGCTGGGAGAGGGAGAGTCGGAGAAGAGGAACGAGGGGGTGATGAAATAAGCTGGGAGAGAGAGAGGGAGTCGGACAAGAGGAACGAGGGGGTGATGAAATAAGCTGGGAGAGAGGGAGAGAGAGAGAGAGTCGGACAAGAGTGATGGGAAGCGGACCAAGACAGAGCATGCTCAATTGCCACCATTTCAGCTGAGAGGCTTGAACAGAGCGCTCTATGAAAGGAAGGAGAGAAGACCATGAGAATATATTTTAATCTGATGGAATCCGTGCGTTCTCCCTCAGATCAGCGTTGTAGCTGTCTCCTTTAGAGGGGTGATAGTACAAACGTGACTGGTTCAATTCTCCACGACGTAAACTTCGTGCTATCATTCGTAGATTGATGTGATCGACAAAGCAGTGCGTGTTCAGAAGTCCAAAGGTTTGATTGTCTTAGGGACTTAGGGCAGGTTTTGGCATTGTTCGCTAAAATTCACATCTCTCCTGATTGAGACGTTAGATGAAACAAAACTGAACAGCATCAAAAATAGTCATTTGAACGAAGCTCTGCTAGTATTTCTGTGTTTTTGTAGATTGTTTATCAAATTCTATGGATCAAATGTCATTTGTTTCAGGCTCGTCTGAAGGGGACAGTCACTTTCATTTTGGTGCCATCAGACGAAGGCAGACCGTATTCCAATGGCTCTATTGTAAGTATTCCGTGAAACAAAGTCTTTTATGAGTATACTTTTTACTTGTCGCAATCCTCTACCCTATCTTGCATCTGGTTTCTGGTTAATTCGTAAGATGATTATGAAAGATTGTTTAGGTACTAATTTACATGTGACCCTCATATTGTATGACATAATCCTTATATACTGCCTCAGGAGGTATTTGTTGTTTTGTCAAATTGTCATTAACAAAAGTGGAACACATCCAATCCCTTTCAATCGTTCTTAAAAGGTTAATGACTCTCCCTTCCGACTCACAGTTTTATTTCGTAATATCCAGCTTTAGGATTATTATTGTTATCACATCTGCAGTAACTAATATTGTCATGATATCGTGCATTCAAGTTTTGCGAATTAATCCCTTTCCCGAGAACAAAACCGCAGTACAAGAGCATTGGCCAGACAAGCATGATAGATTATCTTTTTAGGCGGACAGACCGGGACCTGGTTCTCCTGCACATCTTGGTGATGCACAGAAGGTCCATGATTCGAGTCTGTCTGTCCCAGGAGGTGCTACTGTCTTATATCTTGAGAGTTCGCAGTGTCTGAAGACTGCTTTACCCCAAACTTGCTCAGTATGATTTAATAAAAGTACCACACTGAATATGAAGATATCTTTAGAAAAATTTAAAAAGATAAAGTTAAAGTCACGATGTTTCGGATGATGCTACAGCCATCTTTAAGTGTGAAGTGTAAATGACAGTCTAGTGCAAAACTACAACAGTTATCGGACATGCACGCTATTAACAAGTCTGTTCTTTTGGTAAGTACATCATGTTGATAAAAACCATCGTGAAGATTCAATACATCAGGCTGATAGGTCATCATAAAGGCAGATTCTAAAACTCGTCTGATAGTTAGGTTGGAGCTTTATTATGATCAAAATCAATAAAATGTCCAGTATTGTGAGAAAACCCTGAAGGATAGAATATGCAGCCAGAAGATAGCAAGCAGAACATCTGAAACAAAAGAGGCTGAGGTGGTGCGGACATGTCATGCGTCGAAAGGAGAACGAGGAGGTGAAGAAAGTTATGACAACCACAATCGCAAGAAGTTCCAGGAGAGGCCGACCAGCAAGGAAGTGGATTAGTGTGATCGAAGAGGAGAAATATTGTCAAGGAGTTGGCTACAAACAGATGAATGGAGAAGAAATTACCAACCGCAGCTATCGGGGAACCTATGCCAGTATAACAAGCCTGATTGATGATTAATGAAAATGTGAGAATAGCAGGCAAGGGCATTATTCATATCAAGATTAACATTAGCTTTTCTGTGTTCCTTAAAACGAGCATCGAAGGATGTCCCAGCTTCTCCTACATAAAACTTGTCACAATTGTCTTCCATTTTAGTGTGTTACTTTCACTTTATTACAGTTCGAAGCATGGTTTTGTTCGCATCCATCTTGCTGATGATGACCACCGTACTGTAAGGTAAAAGTGCAGGCAGGGCAGAGTAAAAATGAATCCAAATGGCAACACTCTCCACTTCACGTATTGATATTTGCGGTCATGTTAGGTTGCGCTAACCACACCCCGAATGTAATTCAATTTCTGAAAGTCATTGCACGTAGCCTTAAAGGTTCGTTCTGGTTTGAAAGCTACAGTTTGTGGACTTTAAAACTGTCCGAAATGAAAGTAATATTAGATTTATCATTGCTGCAAGCGTATAGCACGACGAAAGAATACAAGTATATTTTTATGTGTGAAATGGATGTTTTTTCCTTTCATTTGATGGCTGTGTGTTTCATTTATTGATGCTGATTTTATATTAATGATTTTCCTTTGAAGCATCCCCCACGTCTTGACAACCAGCAAGTGGAGGTAATTTCTTGGGTTTGTTTGTAGCAATCCACGCGACTTCACCACCTGCAGATTTTTCTTGTCACTTGTGTGCCTTGTTTGTTGTTTGTCTCACTCGCTTTGCATTGATGCCTAGAATGTAACAAAATTGGTAATTGAAGTTGCGATTTCATCATTTGTTTGTAATTTTTGTGGAATGGAATTTAATTGCTACTAACATGGGTAGAATTGTGCATGAAACTGTTAGACAGCGCAGAAGTACATAGTAGGCCCGTTATTTGCTGTATGAATTGATGAAAATCTCATCAGAATGAATAAAAATCGTAATAACAACTTCAATGAAAATATTTCTGAAAAAACTGAATTACATGATGCATGCATGGAAGATCAAGTAGAGAAAACGCAGGGATTTCTGCAATTTCATACAGTGTCTCACACATGATCTATGCGGACAAGTCTTCTACGGCAGTCAAACCAAAAGTTTCGGATTTACTGACTAAATTTTGATTGGTAATTTAAGTTCAATAGTCTATGAGGAATGCATAGACTATTAAACATTGAATTGATCTTAGTAAGTGGTAAATGTTTAAAATCTGGATTTTTGTTCTCCTGATAACGATGATAGGCATATCAGCTGATGTAAGAAATGGCTTATAAATACCAAGGCACAGACTTGTAAGTGAGTCAGACGAGGAGGAAAATTCAGGCTCATTTTACAAGCTTGCTCAGGCATCAGCAATAATGTCATTCTGTACTTCATATGATTTCAAATGACCACTTAGGCTTTTCATCGCAAAACTTGTTGAAAACCTGCAATTTGCATGTAATGATCACCGTTCAGAGTGCAGCAGCGTCTGATGCATGGGACCAAGTGCGTGCTAGTGCATGTAGTGGTTGTGTCAATAAATGTTCTAAACTACATGTCTAGAATGTGGCCAGTCAAGTAAGCTATCAAACTGCCAATAGAAATCAAAATATCAGAAAAATGTGCATAGAAAATTCCTCCACATGAATTCATTCAATATAATAATTGATGCAAAGCTTAAGCCGCAGGCAAGTTTCGCGATGATCGCATTTTGTCGCTGTTTTCATAATTTTTGCGAGCACATATCCCATGCATGATGTGCTGAATCTGTTCGCCATTTGAATCGTTTTGCGTATTTGCCTTTCATGTCACGTAAAATCTGTCAGGAATCTGTTGTTGACGAAAAGTTTTGCAATAATTCAAATTTCATGAAATGTAGCAGCGTATGCGCATCAAGAAGTTTTCAACGAGAACTGATTTGTTGTTTTCTATTGGATATCTATAATAGGGCCTATATGAGCACTGGAGACGTTTCAAGTCCGACCAAATTAGTAGAGGAGATGCCCATAAGCCTCATAATTAGATGGATTTTAATTCATGCTGTTGGGTGAAGAGACGTATGAGCCGAACGTCTATCGGAGACCAAGGGCAACTCAAGGAACCCGCTGATCTCAGCTGTCTTCCTCAAAAGAAGAATAACGTTGTTTTGTTAATCAAACAGACACTGTTTATGCTCGCAGGCAAATGAGGCCAACGCGTTCCTTCTATGCGGCCGAGCTTTACTTATCCCAATCTCTGAGAAGTGCTGAATAGTAAGATTGTATAGTGTTCCTATTTTCAAAGTTTTGAATTAGGGCTGCAGCTTGATCCGACCAAAGTTTTAAAAACCATGTCCTGCGGTCGCAAGGCGAACACTCAGTTATAAGGCCATTGCGCGAGACAACGTGTAGCGGCATGTACGTAGAAACAGTCATTGCTGACACAGAACAATAGCATTCAACCTAAAATTAAACGGCAATGGAAATGACGAATTTGTTTGCATCAGATGTCAGGCACTTTCCCAATAAAGTTATTCTTCTATGAAGACAGTTGCTTACCAATGCGAGAGGCATTAGGGATTCCTTTTTGTGCCAGTCCACCAACAAATTTGCAGTAGTGTTCGGGTACTTTCTCAGACACGTGTCTTATGCCTAAAAACATGCAGTAACATCGGCAACCTTTCCAGCTACTTTTTCCCGGGTTGTCTGATCTAACGTCTCTACCAATCCCCGAATCGGCAGATTGTCATCAGTTTTACATGGCTTCAATAAGCAGTTGCCGAATTTTATAGGCTGCTGGATTTAAAATATATTATCAACTTCATTTAATTTTTTGTCAATGATACTGAAGTTTTAGCGTCATCACGAAGACCCGTCACTTATTACAATGTCAATGTGACATTGAATCTTCATCATAACTCCTGTAAACGGCATTCCAATGGCACTCAGTATTTATTTTTGGCATTCATTTATTCAGACTCTGAATTGATTATCTGTTATCATTTAGATTTGAGGATAATTGAGCTCATTGACTCTATTCAAACCATTCAACTCAATTTGAGAGTCAGAGAAAATGCCAAACGTTGTCCAATGTCCACACCTATTGTCCCTGAATGAAGTGGCGGCATTTCTGAGATTTTGAGTCTGACAACACCGGAAGTCTTCTTTTCCTTGAATACTTAACTCTGCAGAGACAAATAATTCCATTCGTTCACACTCCATTATCGCCAGCAAACAAGAAGTCATTTAAACTCTTCACGTTGATGGGTAAACAGAAAGCCGCAGTTTAAGGTTAGTAATAAAGTACCTTGTTGTACCTATAACTTGTTGATATCCATCAAACAAAGGAGCTTCGAAGTCGCACCCCCATTAGGACTTAGACAGTACTGGAAATATGAGTGAATATCGATTACATAAAACAAGCTGAACAGTGTGCTACGGAGACCTCCAAAGCCTGAGTAAACCAGAAATGAGCGTCAGATACCGATCACATGCTTCGTTGAGATTCATCCACCAATTCCAGTGACTATCATGAAACAGGAACTCAATCGGGTTGATGGCATTGCACCAAGCGAATCTAATCAACCTATTTATGTAAAATTGTGCCACTCCTATTGTGTGAGATGTCACAAACTCAACTTCGTTTACAGTACTTGCAGTCTCCTATGATGAGTCAACAAGCACGTTTGACGCCGCTTGTGTCATATTCCGGCCTCTTTCCGTTCCATTTTGTCCTGATGGTGTTCGATTTGATATGTTCGATAGTCAGAGAAATGAAGAATCATGATCTGAAGCAGTTGGAGATGTGAAATAAAGCTGATAGATGTCGTGTTTCATGTGCAAGTTGTAAAGTCTCACCGCAAATGTCGTTATTATTCTTCCATATGGTTGATGATCTCAAATGCAACATCGCCGACTAGGCGGACATTTTGTTTCATGGTGGTCACTGATATTTAGCAAGTTGCGAAAGTTATGACCTCGAAGTTGCAACCTTGAAAAACTCGGTCACACTGCTTTGTCAGATCTATTCAAATGTTGTTAAATACTTCACATGAAGTTTTGCCTCTAGCCTGTCTATCGAAAAGTCTTAGATTGTCTACGTAAAATACGGTTAATTGAATATATTTTAATTATTTCTTGTATTCCTTCCGTGATCGATCATTGTCATAAAAATTCCCTTGAGTTTTTGGATCCACAAATCTGCGCTCAAAAAATAATCCAGGAACATACGAGATCAAAAGGAATCACGGAGAATGTCAACTGACTTCGAGTTGATAGTTGAGCTTCAATGGTAAATCAATAAATCAAATGATTGCATTGTTTGGAATGAAGTGATTTAATCGATACATTTGATAAGACATTCTTTTGTGAGTCAGAGTAAGATTAGGTTGTTTACCTTTTGTACAGTGAGCGAACACCAGTTGACACGTCTGCAAATGATAAATAAACACTGTCTGATAGTGACTTGAATGATTTTCAGATACTTGCGGGCCAGTGCGGAGCTTTAACGTCACTACTCCCCCATATTGGGGCTTGGACGGTGCTGACATAGTCAGACTTTCCTGCAGCGTTGTGGTACTTTAAGTCCGGATGCCCTTCCTACCGACTTCCAATGACACTTTGGGGGATCGACCTCTGGACCAAAAGATCGCTAGGCCAAGCAATTAACCACTGTGCCACGGAGACCACCGTGCTACGGATCAAAAATTAATATTTGTCGCAAGAGCCCTTTCTTCCTCAATAAAATAAAGTAAAACACAATTATTTGTGTTTTGCTTTATTTTATTGCGGAAGAAGGGGCCTCATAGGCCAAGCATTTTTTGATCCGTAGCTCCGCAATAGCCTGTAAATATCTGCAAATCATTCGAGTGAATATCAGACTGAGTTTATTTATCATTTGAAGACTTGTCAACTTATGTTCCCTCACTGTACAACAGGTAGACAACTTAATCTTATTCTGACAAACAAACGAACGTATTTTATTCTCAATTTATCCTGAGATAAACGATTTGCGTGTTTCTTTATTTTATTGTATAAGAAAGGGCTCCTAGGCCAAACAGTAATTTTTGACTGGAATGAATTTATGATTCAATTTAACTACTTGGTGAAAGGTAAAACAAGTTCTGTAATGATTTACTTCATGTCAGCATCTGAAACGCTAAGCATGAGTAATTGTTGTCTACAAACCGTTTCATAAATTTGCCCCTAAATTAATCATCTCATTTTCAATAGCTTATTCTATATAAACTACAGTATATGATATTCAATTTATTGTCTAAGTTTATCTAATTTGTATCTTGGGAAGGCATTGTGTCACAAACTCTGCTTTTAAGAAATGCAGAGTGCCAATTTTCGGGGTAAAAGCGAGAAAGATGCTCTCAGATGCCCTGGCCACTTATAATTTTCTTGCGTTATGTGTTCAACTCTAAGGTTCTATTCTATGTCCAAGCGACCTGGCACTCTGCAAGATTTTGTCATCATCTGTCTCACGGCAGAGGCAGAGCAGCCTGTTATACAGTCCTTCAACTCGCTCAGCCTTTTTGGATGTCATAAGCTAGTTTGGACCATTCCAAGCGCACTGACGAGCCCCTGTAAAACGAGGACATGCACATGTGCTAAATTGTACATACTTGTAGTATTGCGCATGTGCACGAGTATACTGTTCTGTACCAATTTTTTGCAAAACTTGATTTAAATGCAGCTCCTGACGAGCATCCTAAAATTGAGATTTTCATCATCATGCGAGTTATTGTTTAAAACTCTCAAAATTGATAATTACTGGTATCAGAATATATATCCCTCATGTTGGTCTGATTTGTACACTATATTTCTTCTGAACAATGTAAAATTTCTTTGCATCAGAAGTTCATTCCGTTCTGCTCATTTATTCCACAGTAGTCGTCTTTTCAATTATGTAAATGCACAAGATCAACGATTTATGAAACGGTCTGCAAGCGAATAATGCATGTATTGTTCCTTTATCACAGTCGTTATAGCAGCTATTGTCAATTGTCTATGCATGGAACCTCCAGAAATGCTTTCGATGTTGCAACGACCTTGTTACATGCTTTGTGCTTTAGAGAGAACAGCAGTTTGAAAAAACTTGCTCATTCGCCCCTTTTTTGTAATACAAGCAACTTATTTTTTTTCAAATAGAAAAAGGCGTTTCTGCGTTGAATTTGTGATTGTGCTCTTGTGAGACTTTCTTCAAGTTGACATATAATAAGTTTCTCCAAAAATTGTAAATGGTACAAAGTTGTTGACGATTTTGCGAGAATTCAGTTTCCGTTTTAATTTTACGGTGTTAGTGAGGAAATTTGATAGCGATTCCTAAATGGATGACATGTAGAATTTTATGAACTTAAATTTGCTATTATAATTACTTGCTTATACTGTGACGATCAATCAGACCATTGAGCACAACCATTCTAAGGTAAAAAAACCGGAATCTTTCATATGTTAACTTTCTCCTTTTCGCTATTTACAGTTTTAACTTGTATTTTAAGAAAGTCTGATAAGATTGAGTAAAAATTTTCGAACAATTACGAGTCTGTAATCGATCTGTTCTCCGGTTTAAACCTCGACAAAAGTCGAACCAGGAGCACAAAAGCAGTTGAAAATGCAAAAGTGCACTTTCTTATTCACAAAAGCGAATCGTTTGCATTTGAAATGTTTGATGATCATTTTCATGTAGTGAGAGATGATCTCCGACACGTATATGAGCGTCGTATTGATTGTCAGTGTTATTTTATAAACGTTCCGAATTTTCATGTCAATCCTGATATTACAAGCAGTTCCCCACTCTGCGCAGATGTGCCCGGATTTTTTATCCCCATATATTCCCTTCTGCTGTTTTGCTATTCAATTTTGATACAGCAGACAATGAAATAAACGAAGGTTTCTCATTATAGAATTTTATTTTTGGTCCGTACGTAAGTATTGAACTGAAAGCTTTAAATGATTCTAATTGTTAATTTCGAAGAAACCGGAAGAATGACTGCGATTGATCAACTTTAATTGATTATATTGAAAATTCTGTGACAGAATATTAGTTGTCTCAATCATGGTGATCACTAAACAGCAGACGTTATTCATGGGAACATTGCGTAACAGCGATGGAAACAGGTAGTCGTCTACTTTTCCTCGTTATGAATTTTTCACTAAGGATAAGTCATTGATCCGCCGAAACTGTGATTTTCGCTCCCAAATGATTGACTGCCAATTATTCAAAGCAGTTTCCCTGTATCTCGATCATTTACCTCGTCATGCAGGCTACTTTATGTACAGAGCTCTGCTTTTCTTTGAATAAATACCGCCCTTGAAAGAAAGGCACTTTCATATGGAATAAAAATCTAACGTTTAATTTAGTTGTTTTGAAAGAAGCAAAAATAAGCAATTTTCTGCGACCGTGTTGTAATTTTATTCCCAATACTTCGGCTTAGCCTTATCAAGGGATGCAGAAAAGGAAATTATACAGAACATCTAAAAGGTCCTGATTCTGAAGTTTATAAACATCTCATCACACACAACTCCCCAATCACACACAAGTCCATCACATGGTCATTATTACATCGAAACTTGCAGTGCATGGCTCAAAGAAGAAGGGTCGAAAAGAAGGAGATAAAAGCAAGGCCAACGGAAATGCTGCTCAATCATATTAATTCTGTCTAACTTTTATCTTTCTTCCCTTTATAGATATTTTTATCCTTTTGTAATCCATGATATTTTTGCTAAAACTCTGTGTTGGCATGTCCCAATTTGTATTTCATAGATAGGTTAGTTTAAATTTTTCTTAATGACATTTTGTATAATTTCCTTTTCTGCATCCCTTGATAAAGGCTAAGCCGAAATATTGGGAATAAAATTACAACACGGTCGCAGAAAATTGCTTATTTTTGCTTCTTTCAAAATGATTGAATCCCGACCGATGACAACTAAAAATCAAATTTAATTTAGTTGGTCGGAAAGAGTCAAGTAGTTGAATGAATGCTATTTTAATTTCTTGATTATTAATTTCCATACATGCTCAGTGATGCTATCGTTAATAATACAGAAGATTCAATTTCTTAGTGCGACCGGCAGACACTATGATATGGAAAATAGAGGAATAGGAATTGTAAGAATCTTTGTGAGAGAGTTAAGTACTGGGTTACAGTGTCAGTAGTACAGAGAATATGACCTGACTAGAAAATGTTGAAAATTGGTGCAAATTGCAAATCGAGTCACAGGACTGATAAAGAAAGAGAAAGTGAATAGAATTACTTAATTCATACTTGCTTCTAATCGGCGGTTTTTTTGTTGATTTGGAATGCTTGTCTATGGCGAAGGTTGGCTGATGGAAACAGAAACAAGCAAATACTATGATTATTTGAGACATAGGGCAAATCCTGAGATTTTTATCATTGACAGTCAGCGTCAATGAAATCAGGGAATTTCACTTGCAGTGTAGAGTTTCTGCAGAGAACAAGGTCGAAAATGAGTTTTTCACAGAATGAAGTACGTACATTCTACGGCTATACTGCGAATTTGCGTGTCTGCCGAGCTCTACACGGTCCCGTACCTCATTTAAATCAAGTGAGAAGCTGATTAAAGCTTTCTGTAAAAACATGATGTTTTTTCTCTGATTAAGGGAATAGTGCTAAGTCTAGTGCTATCATACTTGGAATGGAATGTCTTCAGCTCATGAATTCATGTGTTTGTATTATTACCATGCTTCTGACCGGTGATGCATGCAGGAATGTCGTTCACTATGACCAAAATTGGTCCAAGTAATGTGTTTTTGAACATAAGGGAGCTTGGAGTTATTAAGTCAAAGAAATTTCGACTATCATTCATTAAATATCACTTTGAACACACTACTGACGAATCGCCGAAGTTAGTTCGCCTGTAATAAATAATAAAAGCTGCTTTTTGTAAATAGAATAATTGAATATTGCGTTGCATCCCCAGTTGAACGATGTGAACAGACCTCAATAGCTGCTGTTTCATCCAATATCAGGAATCATCACCAGGCCTAGTTTACATCTCTCAACATCGACACAACTCTCTATTTAAGGTTGCAGCCATGCCTTGGTCAATTTGAGATTTGCAATTAGCAAGCCTGTGAAAAAGGTAGATTAGAAGTAGCCATGAGGTGTTGATCATTCTGTGAAAGTCTATTTTTTGGCCTCATTTATTGTAGAAGCTCATGGTGTTTGCTGAACTAATTTTAAGTAACACCTTTGAAGCAAACTACAGGAGTGTTATATTTGAGTGAAAATGCCTTGGCCAATTGTCATGTTTAAAAGGTTTGGAAAAGCCAAGTAGAGGTTGGTAGCATTTAATTGGATTTATTCTATCGATATATTTCGGCTATTCAAGTGTCATAGCCATTTTCAAGAAAACTGTGACATGTATACAAAAGAAATTAACATGAATATAAACAAGTTTCAACATTTGTTTTGGCAAGTATATAGCATGGTGTCCCGTAGAAGTCAAGCTTTCCCCAGATTGATGATGGAAAAGATATGCAGCCAAACAAACATTATTTTTTAAACAAACTACAGGGTATGTGATGAAATCGATTACAAAACAACTTCGTTGACGGTGGATACAACTGTCTTTGGTGGAAATAGCAAATTTGCAATTTTGTAGCAAAATAATTTACTGGAAATGTGGTCGTCAGTAAATAATCATATCCCATTAAATGTTTGTATTAAAAATAACTTCTCGATGGAGATGTCATAACACAGAGAATTTAAAATGGACTCATTTTGTACTCAGATTTAAAGATGATAGCCTCGAATGTTAATGTACTTCAAATTTTGATCTATTAGCATGATAAAATTAAACTAAAAGGTTTTCAATGAGGAAATCTGAGTGAATATCGATTGCATAAAACAAACTGTGTGTAGTTTGAATAGAATGCGCCACAGTGGCGGAGAATTGTTCTTTCATGTATCGGTTGTGTACTTTGGACAGCTGTTTAACTGTGCCTTTCCAGAACAATAAGTAATCCGTTAACTTGCTTGTAACTTCAATAATGTATTATCTATGATACTCATATTCCAATCTCTATCCTTTTTTCCTTAAATCATTTGTTGAAGTGATACTTTGTTTAATTAATCGATAGATAGACCTAATATTTCAATATTAATTACATCAACTGAGAATGTGTTTGCTTGAACCACTGATGATATGAAATGTTGACATGTTTGTGATTCATTGATCTTGAAATGTATTAGATTCAGTGTGAAAAGTTGTCCGATTCTATTAATGATTTTGTGTGATTTAGATTTAACTGGTCGATTTCTGCTATCAATCAATCTATATAACTGTCTCCTTATTTAATTTCAGTATCTCGTTTCAGTACATCAGCTCATAGCAATGTAAAAACAGTGCAGTGTTGCAGAAGTGTTGTTTGAGTGGTTGAAGGTTTTAAGTTTATTAGGTTAAGGTATCAAGTTTTATTGTTTTCTGTGATATCTCAGTGATCGATTTTTCTACCAGTGAATCTACATGATTTACTGTTAAATAGAATAGTTAGCATTGATGTATGCATGAAGGAAGTACAAAAATTATGCTTGATTATGCATCTGTGACATTTTCATTGATATTTAAATTTTTCCACAGAGTGAAAACCGGACAGGCCCTAGACAGCTGATTTTTTGAGGTTCTCTTTAACAATTATTTTTATAGTGTGTCCATACACAATTTAATTTTTTCGAATTGCAATCATGTATGTTACGACGAACGCTAGTAGTATTGCAACGATATGAACTGCTCTGACACAGGCGCACAAACTTCTCCCGAGAATGTTTCTGACATTAGATCTACAGACCAGCGTGCTCTGGATAGAAGAAACCACGAAAAACGATTTCTTTGAGATATGGCAGAACGTTCACAGCATTCCTGGAAATTTACTTTGCGGGTAAGACTCATAATTATGGTCTGTAAAGCAGGCACATGTTTGCATACACGTATTATGAACATCATAAATTGCAAAACACGAAGATAACTATTTCTGGATACTGTATTCGTGCGCAAGCATCTGACACATCTCGAAGTTTGTATTTGTCAGCAACATTCATACACAGCACGCTGAACATATACGACGGCATAGCTTTATGCTATGAAGTAGCGCAGTTAGATATCAAGAGGTTGAGCATAGACCGTTATGACATAAATGTTAATTGACGCACTCAGTAAATTAATCAACAATTGCATCCATGTACGAATGAGCTTATGAGTACACATGCCTTGATTCTGAACCGGAAAACATATTGAGTGAATCTTGATATCTGACAATAGATTATTCAAGTTAATTAAAACGGGTCCGAACCTTCAAATTGAAAATCATGGCCGGTTCTCATTCGGAGTATTCATAACCATATTCTTTACCTTCAAAATCGTTCATCTCATCCTCAGCTTCTCTATCAACAGAAATCTGAAGATCTGTGATAAATACTTCTGATGAGTGTGATTTTCCTAACAGCTGTGAAAGGAAAGCCTTTCTTGGAATGTCTGTTTTTTATTTCTGAAATATCTATTCATTGATTACAGGTTCACGTGCGTGCACAGTTCACATATCAGGCTGAAGACGATGCTTACATTCCTTGTAAAGAACTAGGACTCAGCTTTCAACGTGGAGACGTCCTCCATGTTATCTCCCGTGATGATCCCAATTGGTGGCAAGCCTATCGTGATGGTGAAGACATGACCCAGTCTTTAGCGGGTCTGATACCATCCCCTGCGTTTCAGTTGCAACGTGAGCAAGTGAGTGAATTGAAATAAACATGCTCTGATTCTTTGTGTTCGCAGGTTAAATTGTAGTTCAGGAAAAGTACTTTGAAGAAGTTCAGAACCGACAAAAAATTGCATGCTGAGGTATTTCTTAGACATGGAGTCAGTTTTCAATGACCTATAATTTAAAAAATATAGTTGATCTTTAAACGTTGTGTAATTGAAATTGTCGGAAGAACTGCATTATGTTTTGGTGCAAAACAAAGTAATTTCGACATTGTCAAACATAAATTTTGTGAATCGCTTTCTACGCATCGAAGATATACTCTTAAACAATGAATTTCTGTGCGCATTGATAATGCTGCAATTCGCATCCATTCGACCTCGTCAAATCTGGACGCACTGAATGTTTCAATGTTGCTGTCTTTAGCATGTTTTGCATTCCACTGTCTCCACCACAGAATTAGATTCATCTGCGCGCGCTTTGGTTTCCTAGAAAGGAAAAATTGTATGTAACCTTAATATCGAAATGGCACATCACAGAATTAGACAACTTGCTCCTTCTCGAATGGATAATTCGTGTATCGCTTGCTATTGGAAATGGCAAACAATAAGCTGTCAGCAGAGGACACTAGAGCCAGTGAGAGATGCGTGCGTGCTGTGATATCACTTCGCGCACACCAAAGCACACATCGATGCCTGGCTTTGATTCAATGTATGCACTATGCAGTGAGGACTGGCTGAGAAGACGATGGTGAAATCATCAAGTGAACTAATTTTCGTACGCCTGCTACTTTTTTTAAAAAATGATCGGAAGGGTCAACATTATGGAGAAAACTTGTGCAATGATCTGAATTCTTCGAATCTGAAGGAATTTTGGCAATCGAAGCACTTTGCTGGAACTCACATTAATCCGCAAGCGACGCACGACTTTTTTCCTATCTCTGTAAGGTATTAGGAATTCCTTTTTGCCCACTTAATAGATTCCTCTATGTGCCGTGGATTTCGTATTAATCACACTTCTGGCAAACCGAAGCAGATAAACAAAATATTTCATTCTGTGGTCTCCACAACTCATGATGACATGATTGAAAACTTCATTTCAGCTGAGACTGGTGATGTCAGGTGGAGAAGGCGGTCTCGATTATTCGAAATACAGTCAGGATGGGGTCAGCTCAGGCTGTCTTGGCTGCTGCAAACGAAGACCGAAGGGTGCTTCACGACGGAAAGGCGGCAAGAAATTCTATAATCCTTCAGAGGCGGAGGTATCTGAAGCTAGCATGGAAGATCTGCTGACCTATGAAGTAGTCAATGTTTATTATCCACAACCAAGGATAAAGAGGTGATTATTATCTTTAGCCACTTGACGCAACTTTCAGATTGAACATGCTTCAGTGTTCATTATCGCACTACCTTCAAGAGGAAGGTGTGTATAGTTTGCTTGTTTTCTCCCCTATGTGATGAATGTCGCAATTTCATAATACATTAACCCAGTGGAGGGCGAATTTCTTCCCTCTGCTGATCTCCCAAACTGTCGCACCAATTTTGCCAAACCACACATCAATTGAATAGGCATTGAAGGGAGATTCAGAAAAGCAACATCAGTTCCATTTCTAAGGTCATCCCTCGCCTGAGGTGAAGGTCAAATGTCAAAGACCGCCAATTTTTAACAAATTTCCATTAGATCACTGTTTGAAACGGAAAATTACAACAAAAACTAATAAACCATACACCAATCGAATGATCTGGTCAAGATGGTTAGTAAAATGATAATAATTAATCGCTTTGAGATTACATCATTGTAGTGGATGAGGTCAAAGGTCAAATTATTCAAACTTCTAATTCAGCTCAAACATCACTAAAATCGCACATTTTAGTACTTGGTTTCTGTAGGTGAAGAAACAGCCTATTTCGGTGACTTTTATCGAAACACTGAGACTAAAAGCAACATGATTATGAAAAATTTCAATAATTGCTGATCAGACGCAGAAGTAAAAAGTACAAAAATGATAAAAAATCATATTGGAAATTTGAATTTCAAATTTAAAGCATACATACATAACAAGCCAATAATTTCAAATTCAAGGATTTTGCATATGTGAATATCATTAATAGGAAGAATCCTTTATGCAATCTCAACATATTTCATCAAGAATTGATCCGCAATATACATGAGCAGTGAATATATACCGAAATCAGCCAAAATATTCCAAACATTCAAATTTTAGAAGAGCTCTCATGCCAAAAGTTGTGCGCCAAATTTATTATCCTTCCGTCTAAAGTTGAATAATACGTAGAAAGTAAGCTACTACTAGAAATCTGGTGGCCATGGCTTACTTGGTTTAAAAGATATTCCTAAAATTCGCCAGAGAAACGCCCCCCCCCCCAGTGGGGCAAGGGTTAATAAATTCCGACAAAGGGTATCAATCTGCAGAGTACTTACCTATACTAACTAAATTATCACGAATGCCAATTTGACTGCAGGCCTTAAAAGGATAAGTAGGAACCACTGTTTACTTCTGTTAACACTGTAAAAACCACTTGGCATTTGAAAGCGAGTGCGGTGAGCTGAACATAGATGCACCGGAATTTGACTTTCGTCTGAATCCGGCCGGATATTTAGTGTATGAATGGCTATATGAAGCATGTGATCTCATAATTTATTTCTCTATCATTATTTTATTCCAATTTGAACCAGTGGCCATAGAATCGTCCGGCATTTACGGCAACTACACCAATTCTTTCATCAAGTACATCGGCAGTCGTATTTCAGAGGCTACAGGAGATCCAAGAGAAACGTTTTGCCTGAAGTAGCGGATCTGCATCGCCATTGCCAGGGGCAACCCCCTGAGTGTTAGCCTAGCCGGTACTAAGGCAGTTTCTTGACCTTAACTTTTTTGCTTATCTCCTACTCTTATGTTTTTTTTTATTTCTAGATCGTGATGTAGACCATTATATTAATGATGTAGCAAATTAAGAATATAGATATTCCTCTCGTATTGAGCAGCAATAAATTCTGATGATGCAAAAGATGGAATGCACATCGAAGTAGGCCAGATGTATTAGATAAAATTTATCTTCATCTTGTGACCACAGACCGCTGTTCCCATGACATTAATGACTGATCGACTCTTTTATACAAGCAGATGACCTTCAAATGAACGTCTCATTTTAGGAAGACTTGTCTCATGTCAGTCAATTGTGTGAACATGGGGAATGCGTTTCATGACTTTATCGGATCGTGAGATGGTTCGATAACTACCACGACAGTATTTTTTCGGCATTGTAATCTGAAATATTGACTAAAGCAGATGCACAATAATTCTGAGGTTTATTGTTCACACGTGGTGGGGAATGGAATCTCAGTGCTTAATACAGCTTCCATTTGTAGAATTTTCTGCGGTTGACAGATCATTTTGGTCTACTTCTACTGACTTGCTTACTCCACTTTTAACGTCCGTTGAATCCTATCTCCTGGGGCTGGACGGTTGATGGCTCTCCTCCATTCCTCTCGGTTGGCAGCGAGTTCTTCGGGGATTTCTATTGCTTCCTCCACTAACCGGAAGAGGCAATTGATTTTCAGGCTAAAGCGTTAACATAGACACAGGTTACGTTGCTAGAACGTTCATGTTACTCAAATTTTATTTCGAAACTTTCCCTAATGCAACTTTATCAAAACCAAGCTTCATGACAATTTTGAGAGAAGACCATTTTGATCAGTTTTTTGGCATTGTGCTAAAAAACAAGCGGGTCACTCCTTCTCTTTATTTGCCTTCGTAAAGTTGTGTACAATAAAATTGAGTAGGTGAAAACCACGGCGCTTCGTGTCGCAGACACATCAAAAGGTGGGACCCCGTGCAATCATCAATACAACGCATTATATAGCAATGAGACCGAGAAGTGTTAATACCGTCAGAAGTTGGGTAGTTCGTACTTGCGGTTCATAGCGGTTCATAATCTGTCAATTTGACGAGCTTCATTAATTCGACAGTCAACGGCATTGTCACTTTTGTCCAAGATATCTATGGTCTGGTCGTTTATTGACGGAACTTGTTCGTCCGCGTGAAATTTTTAGAAGTGCTCATACAGAGCATTTTTCTTATTCCTATTAGTGATATCGCGTTGGTGGTCTTTATGCCTATTAGTGAACGGGCGGTTAGTTTGACCGATGTGGAAATCGCCACATAATAAGCAGGTAAATTTATAGACTAAAAACCGGTCGGAGCCACAATACTTGTTTGGTAGTTTTGTGCAGATAGTACAATCTTCGTGTTTTCTGTCTTGTTTTTTAGTGTTGGTGACTTGGGATAAAGTAGGACCTAGCTTATTAACTACTTGAATATGTAAGTCACATTGATTGGCCAGTTTTTAATTTGCGATAATAGCGATCGCTGACATAGTTCATTTTACATACGACGTTCTTTTCACATTTTGATCAGTGCCAAAATAAAGCCGGTCGCGTTTAAGCTGCATGAGCAGAAGGTTGAAAAGTATGAAGCAAATTTTCATACGAAGATTCGTTTTACTCTTCAACTTCGGTGCACCCCTGCCGTCAAATATCCGGACAGATTTCAGCCGGAATTAATAAGTTGATCAAATTCAGTTTCAATGAGCACATTATTCACCATTGATATCACCGCCAGATTCTCTCTTCCTGTAGACCAGTCGTACTGGTTGGTCCGCCAGGGGTTGGGCGACATGAGCTTCGCATGCAACTCCTGAATTTCGACAAGGAGCGTTTCGAGATCCCAATCGCTCATACGACTCGTCTAGCGCAGAAAGGAGAGATTGATGGAGAAAATTACCACTTCATTAGCAAACATACCTTCGATGAGGTAAGTGTCTTGCATTTCCTGTCTCTCACCTCCTACACCAATGTATCCTTCACGTGGAAAGTTTGCTTTTCATTTCTGTGTTTTAGATGCGGAATTCCAATCAGTTCGTGGAATGGGGCCATTATGATAAACATTATTACGGTACGACGGTATCTTCCGTTCGAGAAATTATCAATAATGGGAAAGTGTGTCTCATGTCTTTGCAACCTGATGTAAGTCGACAGATTTAGTACTTATTTCCTTCATTGCATGCAATGTCGTGTATCGTAAGTTGCTAAGCTACAGTGTGTTGTTGTACGCAAGAAGCTAGCAGATGTTCGAAATAATTGGAAAATTAACAGACGAATGAACAGTATCATCGTGAGAAGCTGATAGAGTTGAAATATTATAGTAACATGTGCACTTTCACATTTGTATGCGGCTTAATTTGGAAATATACAGAGGTTGATTAGTTGATTGGTCAGAAGAGGCAATTACAGATGATGACGATGATGGTCAACGTTACTGCTCTCCCATGCTAGGGCTTTGTCGGTGCTGACATGGTCAGACGTTTAACTGTAGCGTTGTGGTGCTTTTAGTCCGGATGCACTTCCTGACGACTTCCATTGACACTCTCGGGGCTCAACCTCTAGACCGAAAGATCGCTATTCCAAGCGCTTAACCACTGTGCCACGGAGACCACAATGAATAGATTGTAGATAATAAAAACGTATTGGTCTATTCATCAATCAATAATTTCCAATCCGTGTGGAGCTTGCACTGGCCGATAAGAGAGTGAATCACGCATATCTGATTAATGGTCAGACACGAAATGTTTCATCTCATCTCTTGAAATACTTCCTGAATGTTCGAAATGTTTCTCGAATTGTGTGTCATAATGATTTAATTAAGACTCAACGCTCGAGTTTTTCTGCTCACCTTAATTTCTTCTTTGAGAAACTTGGAATTATAAATAAAATGTGAAATTGTGGAGACTTAATCCTAATTTCATGGCATTATAGAGGTCGTTTCTTCAACTAACTGACTATTTGTCTTTATTTAATGATTGTCAATTCGAATTATGTAATTAAATTATTCATTTCACATTCTTTATTTTTCAGGCATTGAAGCCGCTTCGACAGACAAACGTGAAACCCTTCGTGATTTTCATCGCACCGCCTTCTGGAATTAATATGATGCGAACTTTACGTGAGAAGATGTCTGGTGGGGTTCCACCCGCGGTAAGTGGAACTCCATTCGTGTTTTTCTTTCAGGAATGCCTAAGGAATGTTTTGAGTTGAGAATTGAAGGATTTTATAACACTGATGCAGAGGACATTAGTAGAAAAAATAGAGATCCACTTCTTTGACACAGTTTTGGTTATAGTTAATTATGTCCTTGAAAATCTGGAAGGTATAGATCTGATTGCGTGCATAAGTGTTGATGTTTTGAATTAAATGCGGCTTTTGTATGAAAATTGGAGGAGAATACCTGCATCTGGAGATGACATCTGGGTGACTGACCTGCCTTCATGGGCAGTTCTATGGAAATGCAGACTTGAGCACCAAAAACTAAAATTCAGATGATCTATCTGAGTTTTTATGCCGATGCATCCAAAATACCCTTCATTATACCATTCAAATGAAGATTCGAATTTGCTCGATGCGATGTCATCTTTTAGGTGTTATGACTTCATATTGACGCGAGACAAATAATCTGAAAAATTGAAAAATATCCTCATGTTTTAAGCAGGGGTAAAATTCATTTCCGAATCTTCCATGTCAATAACTACTACACATTTCTTGCATCTTCTATCAAGGCCTGCAACAGCGCTATAAGGACTCTCGTCTCATATTCAGACATGTGGGTGAATTTTGCCATTTTTCACGTAGGTAGAGAATATTCACTATTCAATCATAGCCTGAAAGGATTTATCGAATAATATTTCTGATCATTGGTAAACAACTAATTATTGCCTACACTTAGTAAGTGTGTAAGACTAATTTTGCTATAAAATCAACTGCTAGTGGGAGAACTGTCGCTAAGTGCGTGACGTTTTCTTCTTGTGAAACATCTTCATAGACTAAATATTTAGTCTCCTTAGAAATGTCTATTTATTGTTGTAAGATAGCAAATTGTGCAGTTGCGCATCATTGTAGATTAAATGTAGCATCAAGTGTAGACTAATGATGGAATGGTTGCATTCAATGTCACTTGTGCAATGGACTCTCTAGCCTACTTATACATAAATGAATTATCTACATCCCTCTTTATTTATCGTGAATTAATTCGACCCAATTATTGATCGTTATGATTTGAGGAAATATGTGATGGTCTGCTACTTTTAACATAATAATAATGATAAGTCTTTAGTGTCAATTACAAAGAGCGGTAATGACATAAAATGGCATCAAAGCAGTATGAGGAGTGTACAGAAAACTTAACAAAACTTTTGTGGTACATAACAAGACGCCTGTTTAAAGGCCGCAAAATTCTTGAGCGCCTCATGCCACGCTCACTCCTCCTGACATCAAAAAACACAGACAAAGGATGTTCCTCTTTCATGCAATAAATTTCCTTGACAATTTTGATGCAGCTTTTATCAAGTCTGCTTTGCAAGCTGGGAATGTTCTTCATATTAGCCCATTTTTGAGCTATACGATCCAAACGTTCGCGCTTTTTAAAGTTGCTCACGGAAATATCGCAGATGACAGGCCAGCAAAAAACACCATGTGGCTCTACACAAGACCAAAATAGGTCTGCCAAATAACAAAACCAGGGTTGAAATTTCTTCTGAGGCGCTTAACCATAGACATCATCCGACAAAATTTATTGTACAGGTGACCGAACTGAATGTCCCATTTGACATCATGAGAACAGTGAAGACCAAGGATCTTAATGCATTTCCTTTCTTCAATGATGATGCCATTTACAACAACAGGAAAAGTCAAAGGATTACAATTATTCCGAGTAACGGTCATGCACTTGGTCTTATCAACATTAATCGAAAGCTTTTTAGAGGAAGCCCAATTGCTGAAGACATCAACATCCATGTAATATTAACATATTAACATCATACCAACATCCATTGCTCTTATCCAACATCTTATTGCTCGCGTCTTAAAAGTTGGAATTCTGGGAAGTCATTATTCTTAGAAGAGAACTCGGCAGCCGATGCGAACTTCAGGAGATGATTGCAAATGCTATGCAGTGTAATGATTTTAGGAATTATCATCTGTGTGCCTTGCTGTTAATCTTTTTAATTTCCTTAATTTACATAACGACCAAAATAGGAGCTACAAAGAGATGTCAAGAATGGGTCCAGGAAAGTGGATGAGGCTCGTAAAAATGTCATAACATGTTTGAGATGGCCTGTGATGCAAGGAGGCAATCTTCCGAGCAAGGAGCTATTTGGTTGGTACTTTTCTACTCGGTATAATTAGAAATATTTGATTGTAGATGTGCAATTTATCTATGCCTAGTGAGGTCGAGGCAAGGGTCATGGTTACAGGATAGGACAATGCTTAGGCTCATAAGCTATAGGTCATCCTTACAAGGGTAGTCAAAAACTAAAAGTATTACAACAAATTGGTCGCTATTAATTGATTATTTTTGTCGAATAATTACATTAACAGATTGTTTTCCAAAAAATATATTTAATTGTAATCAATCGATTGCTTAAGCCGAATAATTGCAATTAATTGATTGACTGGTCTGTATACGTGAAATTTTGCCCTCTATGCTTTCGTGAACCTATACATGTTGAGGAAAACTATGACAGAATGAGGCAGGCTATACTGACGAGCTGAAAGAACAGTTTGGAGGAATATCATTAGAGGTTAAATGAACAGGGAAACAAGTGAGGTGACCCTCTAACAATGGTCCAACTGACTCAACGATTGAGTCTTACTGTGCAGCGTTGTAATGCTGCATCAGTCAGAGGAATCCTCTATCGAACTTAATTATCGAAACCTCAATTTTTGTTGCTCAGAGGTGTGCTGGCTGAATGGCCACTTAAGTACTTTATAATATTAACAACAATGAAATTAAATAAACAATAGATCAAATTGCCACGCAAAAGATGTGCGGCTGGTAGGATTCCAACCTACGACCAAGGTTAACTAGACCTGTGCTCTAACCAACTGAGTATGTAATATGGTACTCATTTGTATAATTGAATAAAAGGAGAAAAAACAGTTTCAATTTTGGAAATTGACTCTTACTTTCCGTGTTATTCAAATCCCCCCTCCTTGTGTTGAAATGTTCAGCAAGATTCAAGCTGATGATGCAACACAGAGATATCGGGTGAGAATCTGTGGTTTCTAGGAGACTTCATCAAGTTTGCACTTGCATCTCTGCGAAGATTTAGACTGATTTGAAGATGTAGATTTCTAGAAAAGTTTGTTTGCTGTTTGCCTCTCCTTTTCCGATAGGGAAATTAAGTAACAGCGGTTTTTCGAGATACTTTTTTCCGGTCAGCAGTTTAGATTGGAGGGATGTCATAGCATCGGCAAATTGCGTACAGCCCTAATTTTCAGAATTAAAAGTATGAAGGATATACTTTCAAGTCAAGAGGGACCCTCTGATAGTCGTTTGAAGATCCTGCTTTGAGTCGAAGAGGACATCGGACAGTCTTTGAGGGACTCCTTTTCGAGTAGGTAGTAGGTTTCCATCTCAAGAGCGGCGGGACACCCTCCCGTGTTTTCCCCTTTCTAAAGTCGATAAAGAAGCAAGCTTATCACGAGTAAACGTCATTGATGAACGACTTCTAGTCTTGAACTTGAGACCGTGACAATTCAAGAAGAATGAATCTGCTCAGACAGATCGTAGATGATTAAATAGTCATTGAATTTCATCAGACGAGTATCATGGGAAGGTAGATGAAATGCACTTGGGATTGTTTGGGTGTGGCAATTCCCCATTGCATTGAAGAGATTACTTAATCGTTTCATCTGTGTGATCCTGTGATGTTTTTATTCATCTCCGAACCAATCTGCTGAACACTTATTCGTCGTTGAAGGAAGCGGTTTGATGAAGTGCAAGATGATCGACTGAACACTATCAAATCACGGTCCGTCACGATGATTCAGGTGTCGTTCTCATCATCTGAGTCATATCTCTAACTGCATAGAAATGAGCAGCTTAGAGGTAAAGGACAGGGTATGAGAATTTTCACCGTGTCACGCGATTTCTGCGATGGCGACCTTTGAATAAAAAGTTGAAAGAAGTGTTCGGGACTAATGTTGTATTGTACCTTTACGATTATAATTAGTACTTTTGTGCTAATAGGGCAGAGCTTAATCATAGGGTTACCCGCTGTTTTCCGATAAAATCGCAATTCGTGTGAGAGTAGTTGACGCATGATCACTCGACAAGCTTTGATAGTTATCATGATACCATCGATTTGAATTTGAAAATTACACAATTCCTAGTGAAATTTGATTCGTCAGTGATGAACCTCTGCATGAACAGAGGAAGATTCGCATTTCTTTTCTTCCTAATACTTAGACATTCTAATACTACTGAAATAGTAGCATGTTGTCATCAACTAATTTGGAAATGCAAGTAAAAGTTATTGGAATGCATGAAACATTTTATAATTTCTAAGATCATAAGTGCAACCAATAATGTAAGCAGTGTTCACTGCTACTCAAAGCGCTCTTCACTTCGAGTAAGACTCAGATTTATAGCTAATTTTGCAATGAGCAGGCGTTTTTGCATGTAGATGTATTGATATGCAGACCTGAAAGAAGCCCGCGCCTGAATTATTTACCACTCGAGCCGAGCTGTACATGTCTGAACATCACGATTCACCATAAATCAGCTGAATGCGCATTTTGTACATAATCACTCAATCCATCTTGCTATTTACCGATAATTCACCTGCTTATTAATGATCGCTATTTTCCCGAAGTGCATGAAAAGATGAATGTTTACATCCGTCTCAAGATCCTAATGCTATCCGGGCCTGATTAGCACTATCCAAACCAAAGTGTACTCCTGCGCTTACTTAGCCTTTCAAATTCACTACGCCTTCTGAGGCAGAGCTGCTGAATTCTAAGCGCTGTCGGAACGAGTGAATTTCGACGGCATTGATTGGATTCAACTAAAACTGATTTTTCGACCACACAGATTGACTTTAACTACCGGATAAACTGTCCATTTGCGAAATGGTCAGAATAGAAATTTTGTATTTCAAAAATCTGCTATCTCGTGGAAATTACAGTTCAACATGCTTGACGGTTACTGCTCGCTCTAATGATGATATTTATTTGTTCTTATTTGCTCACCCTCGTGGTAAAAGCAGTCCTTTGAAGTGTTTGTATTCCCGTATTTCCAACCATCTTAAATGCCAGCTGAAATTTTGCTAAATTTGATCTTGAATCCCTCGATGTTTGGTACTTACAGTGCTAAACTGATAACAGGTGCACAGAAGTTGTCTGTGATTACTAAAACTCTTGATCTGATGATGAGGCTGAAAAAGTTAATATAAAGTGATCATCTAGATTGACAGTCTAGGATATCTTAAAGCAAGACGTGGACGCTCTGACAGCTAATAAAGAGCTAACAATCAGTTACTGTATTTTTCTTTCGCAGGTGTGAATGTGCTGCAATGTGATCGGCCACATGCATTTCGTTTAATTATCTTTCGATATTTCATTCAAGAATATTCTAGGTATCTTGGGTCAGAGAGTCATTCAGAGATTTGTTTGCTTGCATACTAAAGGGTTCATCTATCAGCCAACCACAGCGAACCTCCTGTCTAGTGTACGGCGTTCTGTTTCTCAGCAAGAATGAATTGGCAGCTGTGACGTCATCAGGAATCTTTGACATGAATTTGCAGGCGAGCCAACGAACAGATAAGTGGGAAAATGACAGGAAATTGTCGTAGTGATTCAAAACTTCAATATTCAGAGATAGAATTCGTTTCTGAAATTGACCGAACTGTACCTTTAATTCAAGCAGTATGATGCACTAAAATGTAAGTTGTAGGAGACATTTTATTGAAATTTTTCATGCGGAAAGTTGAAAAATCAAAAACAATCCCACCATTTTTGCTTTGCAAAACAGGAAATGAGAGCGACCTTCAAGTTCACCCACTCTGTGGGGAAAACTATGGAAGTGCATTTAGTAAGGCACGTGATCAAACGCGACTTAGACCGAATTTCCGATATACATGTACAGTGTACCCCGGATAAGCGGGACAGCTCCGTAGTGGCGCGTTTGTCCCGCTTAAGCGGAGAAGTAATACTTTTTTACAAATGCTGATAAAATCTTGCCTAAACCACGCTTAAAGATCCGGACGACTATCTGCAACATCCGTACTTACAAACATCTTCATTTATAGCAGTATAATGTATGTTGCATGAAAAAATCTGATCCATGAAAAGCATTTACATTTACATGTATAGTATGTATAAGGTTTCGAATGTCTAGGCAAAAAATGAGTCTAGCAATTTTTGTTTTTCTCCTTTTGCTTCGGCGAAAAAGTGTGTTTCTATGGTAGCATCATGTGCAGTGAGTGAGCGGCGCTATTGCTGAAACAAGCGTCTCTGGCTACGGCTTGCACAGTAGTGTAGAATCAATGAGTTTGCCCTTAACCGATTGACTGTCAAAGTAAACGAATCAAATCAGTAGTCAGTCAGTTTGCATGTTGAGGAGGTTCTCATCCTACAGGGGTGTGAGCGACACGAATTAAATGCGTTCCTTAGCGTGCACGAGTATGTATGCGCAGAATAGAAAATTTTAGGACATAAAAAGTACTAAAATTCTCCCGCTTAAGCGGAGTAACTTTGAAAACTGCCCCGCTTAACCGGAGCGATTTATATAGTAATGGAAATGTTTCCCGACTTTTCTCCCGCTTATCCGGAGTATACTGTATATTGTATTAAATAATTCATTGACAAGGCCGAAGGCACAGAAGCCTCAGATATTAATTTGAAACGCTATATTTCCACACATTTTGCTTTCAGGATGACGAATTGATGAAGACTATCGAAAAGGGACGTCAAATGGAAGATGAATTTGGTCATCTCTTCGATCGTATCCTCATCAATAATGAATTAGAGCGGTCTTTCCAACAGCTCATTAGTGAGATCAATCGATTGGAAGTGGAACCTCAATGGGTGCCGATCCAGTGGTTGTCAGAGTTTCAAAATGGATTCAGTTCGATGCCGGAATGATTTCTCTCAGGTTCATATAATAGCGCCATAATCAGTGCTGCATTGCGACGTGGGCTCGCAATGGTATTATTCTGCGATGTCATCTTCATCAGCGAAATCTGAATCTTCAAGTTCACTTCTTCTGAGATTACTGTTTTGGTGCAAAATATGCTAGAGGCAATCTTTGTAATGATGGCCTGACTTTTGATTTTACAGGATAATGGTCAACCTGATCGAAAAACACAGTCGCCAAAGAGGACTTCGCAAGGAAGCGACAAAACCTATCCTAATTTCTAAATCGAGCATCAGATCGACTTCAATGATGAATAACGAGCACATCAGCGTATTGAATGCAACATTTGTCGGTAAACTTATGGCCTATTTCTTTAGACACAAATCTTGGCATGTGTGCAAAATTGTCATGAAGATCAAAATCATGCCTGCCAAAATGTTCATGTCAAATTTTAGACCAGGGTTCACCAACAGTCATCGATATATTGAATTGTTTGTAGTCTGTCTGATGCTGTTGTTCTCACTGTCAGATATTGTTGGGAAGACCAAATAAGGTTGAAAATAAAAGTACTGCTAAGCGCCGACCCAGCTAAAGGAAATCTCTATCTGTTCGGTACATTTCTTAAACCTTTATCAATCGAAATGAAATCAAACTGAGATGATTCATGTAAGAATTTAATCACCTCTAGTTTAATTTCACTTCGGTTGACAAAGGTTCACAAAACTTACGAACAGATAGAGATTTCTTTCACCTGGATCGGTGCTTGGCAGTACTTTTATTTTCTAAATTAATTCACCGTGGCTGAACGCCTGCAGTCTAAGCCAACATAATGGTGTTGTAAAATTTTGTATCAATCTGTGACCGACGATCAAAAGATCTCCATGATTCTTGTTTCAAGGAAAGAGTTGGCTTATAAAAACATTCGAGATCCAGTTTTATCATGAAATTGACAGCAGACTATCTATGGGCTTAACTATATAAGTCACTTCAGGTATTTTTGTAGTGACATCTAACAAGCAATTCCTAGTTTCTCAGCTTATAGATAATTCTTGCTATCCATTTTTGTGATGTATCTTGGTTTCAAAATGATTCGAAGTCTTGCTTATCATAATAAATGGAAATCTTTGAGATCTATCGGTCTTAGAATAATTCAAAATTACTGCGTGGTCTAGTGTGTTTCACAATGAAACTGACCTTTCCAATACACATCAGCTGGTAACAATTCAAAAGCCGACATTTCGAGACTACCAATACGAAGAAGTGCAGTGAGATCACTGCAGATGCAAGAGGAGGCTGTGTGACGCAAATCTGACAGTTATTTTCCGAATGATATTCACCAAAGAAGATAATATGCAATGGCGGGTTTCCATGCAGTTAATTCAATATGAAGCAATTCATTGTAGCTTCTACTGTTTTCAAACCTTTCGTCAAAACCTGATCACATAACCATTGATTCCGACTGACTAAAGAAAACATTTTAAACCCAAGCAGTGCATTTTTCAGGCTTGTGTAAGTTTATGGCATATGCTTCTACATACATATCGTTTATCGCAGTTCTGAAACACTGCTCTGATTTTTTATAAGAAAATTTCTCACTTTTGTGATTAAACAGTGTTTGCTGTGAAATGTATTTATCTTTTCTGTTTATTATATTCACTCCATCACCGAACACGTCCATAATAAAGCTCATCATTTTCTAATATTGTGTGTACATATCTACATTTTCTGATATTTATTCTGCTAGTATATATATTGTCCTTTTTTCATTTTTTATTCTCACTTAGAGGACTTGTGGTGATTTATAAGACGGACGTTATGTACCGCGATTCACTTAGCATTTTTGCATTCCATTTTATGACTTTAACATTCCAATACATAAACATTCCTGTGAGAAACCTTGTGTACAGAACTGATGTTTTGATAACTGAACTGATTTTGTAGATGAATATGAAGACCAAGATTTTCGATATCTTATATATTTTTCTGTCCGAAGGAAAAGGCATATCGTCAGTTAGAGTATGATTTTATCAGCGTTTATGATAATGCACTATTAAATCTATTAATCGACCATTTTTGTTTTTATTTGTTGATGCTGTGAATTCGAGATGGTTGGTGATGCGTAAAGTTGAATGACCTTGCAAGTGAAGCCAAAGGGTCCGGAAGCGGATGAAATCCACAAAACACGAAGTTTATTCGTCAGAAGACCTCAAGTTTGAAAGATAGTAATCCACCGTTATTTTTTGTCTTCACACCGTGATGATCATGTATAGCCTAATATTTCACGAACGTTACGTTACGAAACGTTGGTCGTTTTGAAATCAGCATCATATTGAAATTTTGGTAAGTTCCAAGTTAGTGTGTATTCAATCATACCCGAATCCTAACGCACCGAAACCTGAATCATGGCACAATTGACTTGTTAGGGTCTACTTTAGTCAGTACAGGCTATAGCCCGCCGTACAGTAAACACTTGTTGACATGCCACGCGTAAATACGGAACACCCCAAACATCCGTAAAGACATTCTACGCGCTGCACTAACAGTCAGAAATCACTTGATCTGATACTTTTAAAACATGGGGAATGTTTATGAATGTGTGCGGGCGAGCGTTTATACCCGGTGGTAAAAATTGATCGGAAAATGCTCGGATTCAAAGCGTTTTCTCGATTCAGCATCGAGAAATCGTGAAATCGTGCAATTTCCGATCAATTCATAATCGAAAAGTGAGCGATTTGTAGTCCATCGACCGATATCGAATTGTCACCCTATTTCCGATGCTTCTCATATCGATATCATGTCTATAAGTCGTTCATTTGCCGATATCGAATTGTCGCCCTATTTCCGATGCTTCTCATCGATATTATGCCTATAAGTCGTTCATTTGCCGATATCGAATTGTCGCCCTATTTCCGATGCTTCTCATATCGATATTATGCCTATAAGTCGTTCATTTGCCGATATCGAATTGTCGCTTAATTTCCGATGATATATCGATATCAAGTCTCACAGTGAAAAACGTACATGGTAACAGTGAGGTCCCATCATTGCTCATGGATATTGCGTGGGCGATCGTCATCCCACCATCAGACCATATGGGCGTTTGATGGGATCTGACATGGAATTCCCATATCATTTGCCCATCATTTTATCATCTTATCCCACTTAAATTCATAAATGTCTAGTAATGTCTCCATGCTTCGGCTGTGGCTTCGGCAGCATTTGTCTTTGTCCGGGTTCACCTGCCGACAGCTACAGATGGATCGATGACGCTGACTCTCACTTGCAGTCACACAAGCGAGCAACGCACATGATGATATGATGCTGCGTCAAATATAGCAGTGATCCGGCACTAATGTTGTGGACTTTACGCACGCCACTGCTATCCTTCATCTGTCTTCAGAGACCAGCGTGTCTCAGTATTGCCCATTTTATCGTGCACAATATCAAATTTAGTGACACATGGATTAAATTATGCAACATGGTAAAGAATTCCTTGAAAGAAGGCAACCTTTCATCCGATAGCTTCAATTGGAGATTGATACATCTATCAAGTGAAAATCGGGAGAAATCAGCAGAGCAGAACAATCTGTATTATCTCCATAGTCAATGTCGTTTGGTTTCTCAACTTAGTGTTTCGAGTTCAATGCTTCTCATGTTCTTGTGTCGATTACTTTCGTCGCAACATGTAAGTATCAGCATGCTAATTCATATTTTAATATGTGATTAAATGAAATAAGAACTTTATGCATACCGGTACGAGTATCGTCAAAAGAATTCATTCAGATGTTTACAATCGAAAATCCCTAGAATCATTGCTGTCATCTTTGTAAAGTTGATGATTTGCATCAGCTCAACATATTTCAGTAACTCAGCGCAAGGAGCAAGGGATTTCAAGAATATTCATAAAAGTGATTCAAAATGTACAAAGAAATCAGAAATCACACATATAGAATAACACTATTATTTTGGATCACTACCATAAACATTCTTGTAATCCTTTGCTCCTGAAGATAGCGCTGAGCTATTGAAATATATCGAGCTGATGTAAAATAGATCAACTTGACTTTTCCCAAAACAACACTAAAGCAGTCAATGCACCTAGAATGATTAATTTAGGTGTAATGTGAATTTCTTTCTTTGTTCAGCTATCATCAAGATAAGAATTATGGTCTAATGTATTTCTAATTTGAAATGCTGTGATGCAGTAGCTTAATTGAATGCGTTGTCGATCTAAATCACATATTAAAGAGAACTTTTGAAAAAGCACAGACTCCTTCCATGTATTCCATAGGCCTACAAAATTCGGAGGGTTAAACCTATCATACATCGTGATATTACAAATGTTGTTCCCTAGCACATATGCTCTGTGATTTTCTTGACGATTTAACTGAAACTAATTTCACCAATTATAATGGATTGACAATTTTTTATTTTGCATATATCAATAATACAGATATGGCCAATAGTTTACGGGCACCTTCTGATTTTCAACAGTTACGTTCGTTTCTGGTAATATCTTCCTCTATGGCCGTTGAAAAAGTGCTTTCGTGTCAGGTAATTGATTTGCTATCTTGACAATCTGAATAACATGAATCAATCGGCTGTCAGATATCTATGATTTCAAAAATTCAATTTCAAACTGAATCATAGCATTCACTTCATATTGGTGTGGCGCTTCACATTGTAGCATTATAACATGGGCAAAGCGAAGCAAATATCGCCGTCTAATCGTGCTGTGATTATAGCTTTGCACAATGAAGGGCTTTCGACTCGTGAAATATCTCAGAGGGCTACGGTGGCAAATCTGCAGTTGCCAGCATAATCAAGAAGTTTAAATTGGAATCGACTTTGGAAGTCAAAAAGCGGTCTGGTCGTCCGCGTATTACTTCACCCAGGGAAGACCGTATTTTGGTTCGGAAATGTATCAATAGCCGATATTCTTCATCAAAACAACTGGCTAATGAATTGAAGCAATCAACTGGGTGCGTGGTCAGTGAAAGAACTATCCGTCGACGACTTCTGTCTGCAGGGCTTAAGTCATGTAGACCAGCAAAAAAGCCTTTTGTAAATTACATACAACGCCAACGTCGCTTGAAATGGTGCAATGAGTTCAAACATCTCACTGAAGACCAGTGGAAGAAGGTGATTTTCTCAGACGAGTCTAGCTTTCAGGCTTTCAATGTTAGAGGTCAGGTGCGTCGACGAATTGGCGAGCGCTACAAGCCTGAATGTCTGAGACCGACTGTGAAATTTCCCTTTACTGTGATGGTATGGTCATGCATCTCTTATAATGGTGTTGGACGATTGTTTATTTTGGAAAAAGGGGACCGATTTAATTCCAATTTGTACAAGAAAGTGTTAGAGGAGCGTCTCCTTCCTTCTGTTGCTGAATGATATCCAGATGGCGACTACCAATTCCAGGATGATGGAGCTCCATGTCATCGATCCAAAGCAGTTACCACACACAAGATTAATTTCGGAATTCCTTCATTGGCTTGGTGGCCCAGACAGTCACCTGACCTGAACATTATCGAAAATTTGTGGTCGCGTGTAGGCGCATTCGTTCAAGAAAAGAAACCTACCAATCGCTGTGAACTAATAAATGCCATCATTCAAGTGTGGCACCATCAAATCACCCCAGAAACTATCCAAAATCTATATAAATCCATCCCCAGGAGAATTCAAGCAGTGATGAAATCAAAGGGATTTCCAACGAAATATTGATCCATGTTAGTCTCTACATGTTAATTACTTGGATATACGCCTTTCGTTTCATTATAACTTGATTTGAATACATTTCGATCGAGATATCATGATTTCTTCGTTTTTCATGCCATTATCGTACGTGCCCGTAAACTTTTGGCCATATCTGTAGTTTTCATGCACTCTTACCTAATTGCTATATAGGCCTACAATTGTACATGCATTTTTATTTATTCACAATTAATGATATGTTAAAACATGAAAATAAATATCTTATATTCCTCATTCAATTACGAGTACATACCACCGGCTGTTGCCATTTTAGATTGATCAATTTGTGCGGAGTATCTTCGAGGCTTGTGCCTGAATATGCTTGAACATCGAGTTTGGCAGGCGGTTGTTTCTGGACTAGGAAAACCAGGCAAAGTAAGTAAAACTTTCGGCTAGATTGTGTGAATTATTCTTAACTTAAACATCATGTTAAGAATTTTAAAAATCAAATTTTCTTCACTCTTCTTACTGGATTCTTCATTAATTAATTTCACATTTTTTCCAAAGATATGTAGGCTATACATAAATTGACTTCAGGCATGCGAAGGATGTGATTGCATGGGTAGTAGGTTTACTCAAACCAATTTTTAAATAAAAATACTATACAATAGAAAAATGATTTGATAATTAGATAGCCTAATTTCCTTTCTCTTCAATTGTAATTGCGAAGTATTTTTAATATTTCTGCTATAGAAATGAAAACTAAAGATGTATGCCTTCATTTATTTGCGAAATGGAAATTGCAGCATTTAGATAACATTTTATATTATGAAATAATGTGATAAACATTTTGATTTGCCCTAGGGTTCATACTTAAATAATAGGGCTTTTTGATGGTTTCATCATTTATCCAAACATAAAAAATGTGTATTTTATGTTTCAACACCATTTATCACAATTCACAAAAAACACAATAAAAATTCATAAAACACATAATTCACATGATGAGAGATTTTCAAGGATATCTTGAAGAAAAGTTATTCGTAGCTAGAAAATCCTAATTTTTCTAAAAAAAATACCTATGACTTTCACAAGAATAAAGAACACGAAATTTTTGACTCAACGTTGATACTGTGATGTGACATATTACTCCCCAAGATTAGGTTGTTTTGATTGGCCTTGTACATATTCTATGACATTCTACATTGCATTTTCACATGTACAGTGTATACGGTACATGTCTATTCTCGTTGCCAATATTAGGTTTAAACAATCTTGATTTTTTTGTAAATGTTGCTTTGTCAGTCTCGCTAAAGAATCTCGACAGGTTGCGTCAAAAATCTCGCATTTTTTTAATTCCTGTAAAAGCCAGAGGCTATTTCAAAAATAATAAAAAGTGCAGATGAAATATTATTTGAAACTCTCGATTCTGTGATGGCCTATGTGATCAATGATAAATGTAGGCCTATTATTTATGTTATAAATATAATTATTCAATCATATTCATAAATTCAAGATAAGTAATTTTCAAATAATTGAAAATAAAGAAGTCACTCCCTTCTATTTACTTTTTATTTCAATAAGTTAAAAAGAAGCACCCGACGCGTTTCGTCCGAAGACAGTCTCAAGGGTGGCGTACAAATGTAGAAGGATCCTTAAATACTGATTAGGCATAGTTGTGGCAACTCATTAAACTTGTTCATGACGTCTATTATCATCATTAAATTGTTGAATAAGGATCTCACAACTAAAGTCAGTTATTTCCATCTCTCTATCAGCATGAAATTTTAGATGATGCTCGCTCAAAGCACTTTTAGAATCTCTGTTGCGAATACTACGTTCGTGTTCTTGATAGCGCAACTTGAAAGGTCGACAACTTTGTCCAACATGGAGGTCATTGCACCAAAAGTAATTAAAACAATAAACTAGATATCTGCTTTTGCAGTTGTATTTAGGACCAATGGCGCTACACACATACATCAGAACTGCGATCATCAATGTATTTTATACTGTTTTTGAGAAAATTATTTTTTACTTTATTTGGAAGCCAACTATCTCTAAGTAGAGTTATGCCTGAATGACATGTCTTACTAAACCATTTGTATTTAAGGTTGCCATTCACTGATATGCTTGGGTCTAGGAAGTTAATATAATTATCCCTAGGGACTTCTATAGTGAACTGAATGTTCTTGTCAATCGAGTTAAACACTTCAATTATGTTAGAAAATATTTTCACATCCTTGTAAAACGGATCCATGATGATATCATCAATGTACCGCTTGTAGCATTCTTGTAATCAGCTTTGTAATATTGTTTTTGTTAATTATAATAAAGTCTGAAAATTCAATGCAAAGTAAAAACACAGTACATTATAAATTTAAGTGATATAATTGCATAATTTGCAAAAATGATGTGATATAAATATAATGCAACGATGATATACTAGCAATTATAATATGCAATATAATAACTAAAATATGTCATAATCATGTTATATAAGTACACGTATGTAATGTAATTTGATAATTTCGATGATTTAATGAATATTATAGCATATCATTACTATCATTCAATATATGGCATATATTTGGAAATTGACACCGCACAGATCCGTCATCTGCCGACTAAGTCTCCCTGCTGTGATTGAGTAGGAAGATAGACGTGTTTGAGAGTAAGATGAAGACAAAGTTATGAAATCCTGACAAGGACGCATGGTTCGTTCTCTACAGATGTTAATTCAAAAGTTCAGCAAAACGTGTCTAAGAACTCGGAAGGAACTCGACCAGGATTCGCGTTTCGGCCCCTAAATCCTGAACGCTCAGACCTGCTTGAGTGGGGCCCTGCGCATCCATCATGTACAGACTCAATGACACTGACTCTAAATGCTAATGCAAATGAAACAGTAAATAAAATGTACGATGAAAATGAAAGAAAATTAATTATAAATAGCGGTAACTATTCAGACTGAAGAAAAATCACATAATAAATAATTAAATTGAAAATAAATAAGTAACTGCGATGATAATGAACCAATAGCGGAAAAAAATCAGAATAAAAGAAAATGACATGATAAAAGATAATTGAATTGAAAATAAATATGTAAATAATTACAAAATTATAATCGAAACTGTTATGGCATTACAAGCAAGAAAGTTGTCACAATCGGCAAAAGGACAGTGTACGGAAGTCTGGAGTCAAGGAATCCGGAATCTTTCATACATGTAGTCATAATCGGTAGTTCATGTCAAAGTCGATAAATTTGTTGTGTTGAAGGATTTGTAATCATGCATCTTGCCATATGTTCGTTGCTTAAAGGTTTCGATCATCATCAAAGCGTGCAGTAGTTTGTTTATCGGCATAAAGTCCGAATTTTCTCAAAATCTTGTCATGTCTATGCAGTGCTCTTTCTGCGGATATTAGTAACTCCTTGCTGCTTTATCCTCTTGATCTTAGTAATCTGAAACTTTTCTTCGATTTCATGACGAAATCTTCTAATGAGGAGCAGATGCGACCATATGAGCTGACTGCTGAAAACGTTAACTCCAATTTTGTGGTGCATTCTCAGGAGATGTCAAAAGTGTTACTGAAAAGTTGAAGTCGTCCACTTTGTGATATACAGCAGTCTTAAGGCCAGTGCTGGTAATTACTTTCAGCTTAACGTCAAGATAATCTGCTTCTTTATTATCAAGTCCGCATCTGTTTAGCTTCTAAGCTATCTGGATAGATACTTGGAATAATTTTGTCCAAGCGCTTGTAATTGAAGACACATAAGTCATCGATGTATCTGGTGGTCTTGGACAGTAGTCGTGCTACTCCAATCTTTTTCTGTTTTATATTCAATGCCTTGAACGGATGAAAATGATCTATCAATATCGTTACCTGAATAGTCAGAAATTTAGGATTGAATTTTATGAACTACAGGGGGTGGACAATTTTCCGAATTGTTTTCATAAATTGGCAGCTCGTGTTTTTTGCCCAGGCAGCAACCGCCAAAAAACGAGCTCCCAAATGTCTGAATACTTCATAAAGAACTCAGTTTTATTGCCGGTATAGTGCTTATTTAAGCTTGGGCATCGAAGCGATGTCTTATCAAAGCCCAACAGAAGTGTCAGTGGCACTAAGCGCCGGCTATTATAATCACAACACTTCATTTTTCAGATTGGTCAATTAACTGGAGGAGTGATAAAATCTTTTGGAATTTTCTTTTTCCTTGCCTGACCATAGTAAATAGTAGATAATCTGATCTATTGCAAAAATGAATATTTTTGAATAGAATGCATTAAAACTGTCTATGAATACATTTTCAAATTTCCTATTGATGTCTACGAAGCATAAGTAGAATCGTTTAAGTTTGCTCTAAGAATCTATAGAGTTATAGCTTATGGACTCTGGAACCGCATGCAGACGATTAAAACTATGCGAACTGTTGATTTTGTCAGTCTTCATCATAGCAGAGGATAGCATTCATCAAATATTAAGTGTTGAATCTCTTTAAATTTTCATCTTATTCAATGATTTTTCATTTCATGGAACTTGTAAACTTGGCACGTCTTTTCATGTCATAAGGCTTGATATGAATTAAGTTTATTCAAATATTTAATAAGTTAAAAAAAATGAAATTGCTTAAGCTCTATATTCAATGCCTTGAACTGATGAAAAATGATCGATCAATCTCGTTACGATATTTACATTCTGAAACAAGTTGTAAAATAATAGTACTCAAACAATATTTCTGTTTCAGAATGCATTGAACCTCCGATAAATAGTAGTCATGAACTGGACAGTTGCCCAATCATAAGTGAAATTTTTAAGTCCTGTTCACTCCTGATCTGTATTAAATGTTAGTGTTTATGTGCACGCATTCGTGCCATGTAGCATCGCCCTCTCAAGGCCGAAGTACTGGTTATTGCTTCTATTGTAAATTATCGACCATAAAAATAAAACGGAGTTTGCACATTATGTCTTCTGAAAACATAAATTCGCTCCCGATCAGACTGGTCAACTGAAGTATATATGTATAAGTACCGGTATGTACGAGTATAATGCATGTTCATCTATTTGTTTAGAACTTCATGTCATCGCGACGAATTAACAAACATTACAGTAGACCACAAAGTTTCTTTCATTACTGTCACATACGAGTACATGTAATTTTCCGCATGCAGCATTATGATACAAGCATTATGATGCAGTTCTTTTTATGATACAAAGCAGCGGTAAGTCTATCGAAGACGCCCCTATCCGCGGGACGGGGTCGGGTAACACCATCCAGCCCGTCGAAGACATCACTCAGCAGCAAGGCTTATCTAAATGTATTTTCTGTGTTTCCCACTGGAAACAAACATTCGTTACTCATTACCATACACTACTAATTCCTCGCGTCTTGATTTTCAGATTCCCTAAGAGAAGAGAAAATTGGGAATGAGAAGACGATTGAAGAGGTGATCGAGAAAATGTTGAAGGATGCAACTGATCGCGGCAGTGGGAGGAGGAGGCGACAGTCCGGGTCGAACAAGTTCTCTTTGCCAAAGCCATTGCGGGTGGAAGCAATTGCCTGCCACACCAACGAGCTAGGAGTCGCAGAGCCTGCACTGGAAGGACGAGATGTTCTGGAGGAGAAGTTGAATCGAACAATTTCGCCTAAAATCACATTGGACTTGTTATCCGAACATTTTTAGTTTTAGTATAGAAATCCAGATGATTGCTGATACAGATTGTGCAGTGCGCTATTTCTAGATTTCATACATGTATTTTTTGTAATATGATGTTATTGAATGAATGCTATCTTCGTTTTCAACAATTGTTAATTGGCCTAGCACAGGTTGTAGTTCAGGACTAGGAAAAGCGTGTGTAGTTAGCGGTATAATTTTTATACGAGTGATTCAGATTGTAAATTAATCGGCTTAACGTCTCAAGTCCAATAGCGAATATAGAGCGACAAAGCAGGTGGGATGCCGCATATGTAGCGATTAATCGGCCAAAATCCGATATCGGATATAGAGCGACAAAACAGGTGGGATACCGCATATGTAGCGATTAATCGGCCAAAATCCGATATCGGAAATAGAGCGACAAAACAGGTGGGATACCGCATATGTAGCGATTTATCGGCCAAAATCCGATATCGGAAATAGAGCGGAATATCAGGTGCAATGCCGAGACGAATTCTCGGGCATCGGCAAGCCATCGATTTTATGGGAAATCGACGCCGCGATGCCGAAACGAGATTTCATGCATCGGCCCGATAAAATTTTTACCACCGGGTAGTTTGCGCGTCGTCTACGATCGTCTGCGTTGCCGCTTGAACCACGGATGAACTGCTAAGCAAATTCTGTCTTCCCTGAGCATGAAATTGAGGTCCTATCACATTGTTTAGCCTCTGATACATGCAGACACATGAGACGCAAAGTCTATATAACAGGACTGCCAACTATACTAGATTATATAAGAGATATTGCAGCAATATCCCGCATAGCCACGGATGTTTGGGGTCATGTGTAATTACGCGTGGCATGTCACCTAATGAAATCAGATAACGCAAATAAATAACCTATGCAAATTCAATTCTAGAATATGGGTAATTGTCTTAGCCTATAAAATAGTAGATGGAGCGAGCCTCATCACCATAAGACTGCTCAATGATGTCCATCGGCCATCCGATGAGGAAATTATTGGCAGGGCTCAAAATTTTCCGAGAGTTCATTGATTCTTGGGATTGGAATCCGAAAATGTTTTACTGAATGTCTCTTTTCAGAAAAGCTTTGAATTTCTTTAGTTCATGTTTTTCTGGTCATTGTGCCTATTCGAGTTCCCGATTTCTATAGCCCTGCTTCCCACCGTTCTATATCAGCAGGGCTATTAGACAAATCGATCTTTCAAACCCCAAATGTCATTTTATCCTCGCACGATATGCCCATCAACCATGATTTTTACATCAAATTCGATGTCTACCCTTGCATTAGTAGGCCTACTATAATTTCATTTCTTACTTATCCGTTGTCACATCATAAAGCTTTATGTTTAGAGTAGATCTAATTCACTTTTTCATACGGTTCACTTAATAATTCCGCCTGAGACAGCTATAGGAGATTCTGTTGTCTTATTTCCTTATGTCAGAAGACTGTCACGCTGAAAAGAATTAAGAGTGCTATCCTGAGCTTTCGCTGATCACACACATTGAATGCTATTCATATAGGTCTAGGACTGTTATTTCAGATCAACAAGACTCAACGATTACCTTCACAGCATGCATGACGTACGTTCTCTAGACCAGCCGCATCCTAATTTTAAGCATGAGATGAAACTATGGCAATATTAAACGCGTCTGAAAAGCCTCATAAGCACGATGTCTCTTTATTAAAAAAACCATGACATACGTACTCTACATTCAATAGAAATCATATCAAAAGTACATACATGTATTTCATCATTAAACCCAGCGCATTTTCCGAATATTGCGGTTAAACTAAAAACAAATAAAAAAGTCACCATAAACATAGCAATTGGATGCGAAGCGTATCTGATATAAATCAATAATTTGTGACTGATATGGAGTAGGATATACATTGAAATTAAAGGCTGGAATTTTCATTTGCCAAATTTTGAGACTGCGTGGTGGAGCATTGACTTCTTCTCATCTTTGTAGGGGCCTAAATACTGATGCTAAGCGGTACTGATATCTGTGTCAGCTATTCTTGCTTTGCAAATAATTATCTCATTAAGTTGTTAAGCACAGTCATCAGAGCATCGTCAATTACATTTACGTAACAAAGATGAGTCACGATGGTTGAGCGCTTGGTTATGTATTAAGTTGCATTACAGTCTACTTTATAAGCTGGACAGTTAGGCTGGAAGCTAGCACAACGCCGTCCACTCTCAGAGTAATGTAGGCCCACACCGCTTGACTACCGATTGCTACATAAGTTAGTTGATGGCAGCTGACGGGAGGTTGTTTAATTTCATAGTGAATCTCACTTCCGCTTGTGTCGTCTCCCCGAAAAAAGATAAGCTGCTAAAAATATGTACAGTCTATTTGCTAAAAGTTATGTACAATTCCGAGCTTTCGCGAGCCGGCTCGCATTATCAAGGTTTGGCAGGAGTGAGGGCACGTTCAACGTCTGGTCATTTCATGTCTTCGGTTGAGTGCTGGTCTTCGTTCTTCAATATGATTGGCTTCTGACAGTCTCGTCTCTATCGGTGATCTGCACCTGTCAATAATCTCTAGCTGGAAGTCTGTGATCGCCAGATGTCCATGATGGTATTGTCTTGCGTGCTCTGCCAATGCGCTATCCATGCTGTTATTTGATAGGCTGCGCTTGTGTTCATTATGTCGGAAATTAAAAGGTCTTGACGTCTGACCTATGTAGCTGCTATGACACAACTTGCAAGTAAACCGATATACCAGATGTTTATCAGAGCAGGCAAAACTACACCCCAAACGATCACAGACTTCGCAATTGTCATGTTTACTCTTTTCCTTGCGACTGAGACATTGTTTGAGACTAGAGGCAGGCTGGCTTCCTAATTTTATCGGCAAATCATAATTCTTGATGATTTTATTGATTCTCTTCGTGCAGCTATCATTTGACTGCTCTGATAAACATCTAGTATATCGGTTTACTTGCAAGTTGTGTCATGGCAGCTACATAGGTCAGACGTCAAGACCTTTCAATTTCCGACATAATGAACACAAGCGCAGCCTATCAAATAACAGCATGGATAGCGCATTGGCAGAGCACGCAAGACAATACCATCATGGACATCTGGCGATCACAGACTTCCAGCTAGAGATTATTGACAGGTGCAGATCACCGATAGAGACGAGACTGTCAGAAGCCAATCATATTGAAGAACGAAGACCAGCACTCAACCGAAGACATGAAATGACCAGACGTTGAACGTGCCCTCACTCCTGCCAAACCTTGATAATGCGAGCCGGCTCGCGAAAGCTCGGAATTGTACATAACTCTTAGCAAATAGACTGTACATATTTTTAGCAGCTTATCTTTTTTTGGGGAGACGACACAAGCGGAAGTGAGATTCACTATGAAATGCTACATAAGTGCACGTCAGTCGGATCAGATCGCCTTTTTGTCTTATGCAGTCTAAATAGAAAAGCCCATTCATTTCCAATGGAGAAATAGTGATATGAATGCGATTTAATTGAGTTGTTCACTGTATATTAATATCAAAGAGGTGTTTATTCAATAAGACTAGTATAAAAGGCATCTATAGGTCATGCTCTTTCATATGAGCAATCATTCAAAACAAATGAACGAAGTACAAGTGGATGTAGACATCTTATCCTGAGTGGAAATGACGTTTGTTGAAATAGTTATGAAAATGTAGTGAAATTGCACATATAAGTATTATACGAGTCAAAGAATATAGATCCTGAATAAAAGAGACCACTCTTATGAGCATGTATGCAGATGCTCATATGTAGATGCTTTCTACAATTATCATATTCAAGAAATACCTCTCAGATTTTATCTGCAGTCAAGAAATCGATTTAGAACCCAGTTGTCACAATTACTCAATTGGAAATACACGGGATTTTTCAATTCCTGCTCGTTATGACAGACAGGCAATCTGATCCAGCTGACGCACAGCTTTATATTAGTGATGAGATGAGCAGTACTATGCGAAAATCTCCGGTGCGGCCTCTCTACCTGCTAGTTTCGAACTAGCTCCCGTACTAAATCTTCCTCCACAAATATTCGCCGAGCAGAAGTTATGTAGCTCACCACCAAAAATTCACAATCAGGAATTTATGATTGTTTCATAGTGATCGATCGCATCAGAAAACCCTTTATGGTCACCCAATGATTTAAGAGCATCAACAATATTGGACCATCGACTTCTGACATTGAATTTAAGAAAATACTGAAGCTTACTAAGACAAAAAGGACATAACCAAAACGGCAAGTTATTCACTGCGGTATGTGCACTAATTGTGTCGTTCATGAGGCATCGAAAGTAGCAACAATGCTCGATACCAAAAAGATGGCACAACTCATGAGTCAAAACTTTGACTAATATCCATTTTCTCTCAACGGTGTCTTTCGGCAAATGGCGGGAATGTCCCAAACAGCACACTCCAACTCGCTGATTAAATGAGCTGTGACCAAGAGCGAAACTGCTTCCTTCACCAGGATAAATATCGTGATTGAATAAGATTCCTAAACAGCAAAAAATATCTTTCTCAGCAAGTTTGCGTATAGGAAGATACATTTCTTCCGCGTTGTATATTTTGATATCATCATTTCTATCGGCTGAATCACGAGGAACTCTAAGAGTTTTCTCATGGTCACTGAATAGGGTTAAAATTGTATCATTTTCTATCATCTCAACAGTCATCGACGGAAAGAAAGCGGATAGAAGATGCTTGCAGAAGCTGATGATATTCTGCTGTTCTGAGTCTAGCATTTCATCCGGTTCCAGAAGAAGAAAAATTTTGACCAATTTGTGATTTTTCCAACGTCGAAACAGATGATTGTATTCACAAGCAACTTTCCAAAAACCAAACCCTTGCATATGTACTATCTCTTTTTGCGATGAAGATAAGACAGTGAAATTCTCCTGGAACCTTTCAGCAATTATTGAATTCTTCTTTCGAAAATCCTTCGGACTGGCTCGAAAAGCGTGAAATTCATTTTTGGAAAGAGCAGATCCCATAAAACCTGCAATGAAAAGATCCATAAGTAATTTGCGCATAAATTTCATTGAGAACGAATGAAGTTACTTTCATGCGCCTTCAAAAATAGCCACTGAGTATCCTAAATTACAAAGCTATGCAAAATTGTATAACGAAAATCAGCAATGCAGCGTTTTAACATCGAATTACTCTAATCAAAGTTTGAGGGATGAAGACGAAACTATACCCCAAAAAGGTGTCCCTCAGCAGAAGAGAAAAGGAAAAGAAAAAATCGAAGAAAGGTGGGGATGATAAAAGAATTCAGGGCTGCACCAAGTCGGAGATCTGAGAGATTTTAACAGGTGTCACCCTGCTTAAACATGGTAAAACCTGAATTATGAAGCATTATCCAGACTGAAATATCTTCACTTCTATCTTGAAACCTTCTATACTCCTGTGTGCATTCCAAAAATTAAATTGCAAAACATGTCGAAGTTTTCATTATTGGTTTGTTGCAACACCGCTTCATTGAAATTCAGTTAACCATTCAACAGTCTACCAATCTTCAGGAAGCCGATTTCGAGACGAACATTTGCAAAACAGTTTGCGGATACGACAGTAATAGGTGTGAATATGAAACACATCCTCCAAGTAGAGGAAAGGTTCAATGAATTTCTGTTAGTACATAAACAATACGTTCGGGCTGCTCTGAACACAAAATGCCAAGCGTCATGATTCTATATCATGTCTACTCTTTTATTTTTGTATTTAAATTATTGCATCTTCATAGAGCCGCTGTTTTAGTCGCGCTCCATGTTTGGGCCTCTTCGAATACTGACTCTTCCATCATGTTTTAATAGAGTTTTAAAAGTTGTCATAGAAGGGGTGACAAAACCTGGTACAACCCTGAAGGAATAAAACTAAATAACTAAGCCATTGTGCAACAGTAGCAAATATATAGCTCATAACTGAATAACTAAGTACAGAAATGCTGAAAATCAAAATAAGGTGAAAAAAAGTGAATGGACAAATAAGGGTATGTAAAATGTAAAATAACTAAGTAAGAACAAATCACTGTATAACTCATGGGTTAAAAGTGGAAACAACGAAAAAGAGAATGTCAAAAGACAAGACAACTTATCAGAAATACATGACAAAATACCATTAAAATTATCAGCTCTTCATAGAGCATAATGGAAGTTTATTGACGGTTCTCTTGAATACTTCAGCACTGAAACAAATGCTGGGAATACATCCAAAGGAAGCCTATTCCACAACCTTGCTGTCCTATGACAGAAGGATCTCTTAAATCTGTACGACAACGTGGAACAGTGAAGGCATGGATTTGCGCAGTCACTTCCTCTTATGCATCTGGCAAAAGAACGAGGACGTGTAACAGCGGCAAGTTCATCGGAACAAAGACTGTGATAATAGCGATGTAATAAGGAAAGACAGGAGACTGCTCTGCAGTGTCCCAGTAATGCCCAATTTGAAGTAGCACTAGCATCACCTATCAGGCAAACTGTCTTGCACTGCATACGATCAAGAATATCTAAGTTGCTCTGAGGACTTGATGACTGAAAGTGTGAGCAAAACTCCACAGAACGAACCTGAGTCTTATAAAGTGCGAGATACTGCTCAGGACTGAAGTAAGCGATGGCTCGAAACAATACTCTAAAACATTGGGGAGTTCGTCGGGCAACTTGACAGATGTGGACTAACTAACATTAAGATTCAGACAGCAGACAAAGCATAAATCTAATAGAGTCTATTACTAAAGAGTCAGAAAAATGTTGAGCTAGCAACCATCAGCTTTCCGCTTTAGGTAGGAATGCGAAGCTCCATTATTTTGATAGACTCTGATTCCGACTGCGAGGTTTGATGGGAATCTGCTTCTAGAAGCAAAGCGCCTTTACCGTCAAATCATGCTAGTTGGCCCAGTGAAATAGAGTCACCATAGCAGCGTACAAATTAGTCTATAGACAAAGGAAACAATAAACACATTCGGTTGTATCTGCTAGATCAATATAGCTATTTCACGATAGAAAGCATTGTGCTGAGTGAGAATACCTAGCGTTTTGATGTAATTTTCGCTAATTTCCTACGTGTTGTGTTGATATTACAAAGTCGAACCTCTCCTATTGCCATAAATTTTCCAGGTCTCGCCAAAATTCCTATCTTTTACATATGCTGTTAACTTGCCTTATTGCAACCTCTCATATTGCAAAACCTCCCTTTTTGCCATGAAAATATTCGGTCCCTTAAATGATTTTACCTGTCATATTGCCAACACTAAAATTTGGACAAATAAGTCATTGAATCCTATTACCGACTATCGCATTTACCAACGAAATTAGATACACAGAGAAGAAAGTCAAATGTCAATTAAGTTGATGCGTGCAATTCGTCTCAGTTGATTCTGAAGTGTCAATTTCTCATGATTTCTTAACACTTCGAGCGCAAGATTGCGCGATAACGATAGGGATTGCGTCATTTTCTAGCGCTTCATTGCACAAGTGGATAAACACTATGTTTCCCACTGCTGCCGACGAACTTACTTTTTTGTTCGTAAATAAACGAAAGCTGTAATCAGCACATATCAAGATTAAATCGTTTTTACTTACACTAGCAGTTGACTTAGTCGATTGACCATCAGTCGATCAATTCGCTCTTCCTTCATACTTGCACAGCACATACATGTACAGTAGTATTTACACACTTACAGGCACTTTTGCATGCATATATATTTACGTGACATGTATACAAAACATGTATCAATTAGGACTATGTATTACTATGTTCATTTAGGTGTGAACGGAATTAAACTTCTGGCCTGTTATTTGAATCGGCTGTTTTGAATGATATTTCGCATTAATTGTCATTATCTCAGTGAAATTAGCCCAACATCCTTTATTGCCAAGAAATGTTGGCAGTCCCTTGAATTGGCAATAAGAGAGAGGTTCGACTGTACAGCGAAGAAGACAATCACCCTTTAGCAAACCTAAAGGAAAGAGGAGCCATTTTTAAAGATGTGTGGGCCCTGCGAGTCCGGGTTTTGTCAACCTCGAGTCGAGTGGGGTCGGGCAAAATTTTCAAAGATATTAAGAGCCAAAAATGTGTTCAGGCCTACTTGGGCCAATAAAAGTAATGAAGAGAATCAGAAAATAAGGAATATGGCGACACAGATCGTTGATTGAGTGAGTGGGGTATCCTTTGTTAGGTGTATGTAATTGTGGACATTAGACATACACAATACAAATTTAAAAAATTCTATGCATCCAATCATTTATTTAGATTATTTTTGCAATGTATTTTTTAAAATCTTTATTGAAATATTTATTGTATATATTTTACCTTGTAGGTATCTTGTACAATAATTATCAAGCAAGCGTGCCATTATTCTGAATACCACACAGGGTGAGAGAGAACATCGCTCAGTTACTATTAGAAAATTGACAAAAGATCAATTTCATTTTTAGCGAGTTAACTTTTTTGCAGTTATGAAGTGCTATACCTACTGGTTGCTGTTAAATGTCACAGCAGGTCCTATTATTTTGATATTTATAGAAACTAACGGAGTTCTCAGTTTATATTGAAGTTGCACACTATTGCAATGCGCATTTATCGATTTTTGTGTATTTATCCAATAGTACTCTGTTTAGTCTATAGGGGAAGCTGGGGTGACTTGGCAGTGTTTTTTTCAAATGCCCATCCCGGCCAAACGACTAAATATTACAGAATTCCTTTAGTACGGGTTGACGGAGAGGAGTATTAGGAACATTACACCAGTAAAATAAATTCTGTAGTCATCTATCATTTGGAGAACAGCACATCATCAGACTATCACTTGCATCCATCAGACTGCATCTATCAATTGTGGCTGATTAATGTGATTTTTCCAGAGTTGTAGTCTGCTGACCAATATATCATCCTGCACTTGCCCTAATGAGAAACCTGTTTACCTAAGTTGATGAGCGTAATTTTTTGTGAGTGGTGTATTGAATCACTTCGTTTTTCGCAAAACATTTTTTCAACAAAATGTGACAACAACATACGTGAGCTTTTTTACTAAAATACAAAATAAACTATGATTTCTGAACCAGCGCAGAGTGAGTATTTACGTGCGTGAGATAAACCAAAAATAGCAAACAAACTGTCTGATAAGCTAAAATAACAGGTTCGAATTGCGTTTTGCAAAGATGGGTTTTTGAGATCATAGGAATAATCAATCTATCCAGGGATCGCAATTCACCCAAGAAAAAAACGGAAAATCGGGAAAAACCGGGGTTTGAATGCATAAATTTTAAATATTTGCGTTAGACTAATTTCGCAAAAAAAAACGGAAAAGACGGAAAAAACGGAAAATTGCGATTCCTGATCTTCTCCCTTTGGGTGATTTGATTGGCCGTCGTTAAATGTGACAAATTTAGGGAACATTTAATTGCAACTTCAGCAATATTGCTGTGACCAGGCTGTGAACAAAACATAATGCTAAATAAGCGCATTAAAATCATTAAAGAAATTCAATGTAATCGAAATAAGAAAGCTATGCAAACGCGATATATTTTTACACATGTTCACTAATTCGTCGAGTCGTTCGAGTACTCGGACGGTGCAACAAAATGTCGAGTCGAGTCGAGTACTCGCCGGGCCCTAATGTGTATTCAGGGATGGCTCCTGACAGGTGATGCGGATTGCCTCTTAGATATTCAAAGTGCAACAGTCAGATGCCAAGTCCACGACTAAAAACATGTCAATATTGCAATGGGGGTCGCCAAATCTTCGCTCTCTAAAAATATACGGCTAGATGGTAAGTCGCGGTTTTGGGTTTTATAGAAAATAAGATAGCGATATAGGATTGTAGTCAAGTGACATTGCCTGAGATAATAGCTTATTATATTTCCTTTCCAGCTAATACTGATAATTATCTGTGACAGTTATACAATTTAGCTGGCGCACTTGCAGGCCGCACCTTCTAGAAATAGTGGAACTCAACACGAATTAGGAGGCTCCTTTTCAGTTCAATCCTGCTACCCATAACTGTTATAACGTATCTGGGTAATACCCAGAGACCATCAAGTTAGGGAATTACCTAAAATAATTAGTAGCGTAGGGCTAACAACCGATCCAGGCATCTCCGGGCGACGTATGCGTGGTTGTTTCGGCGTTCGACCACATCTCGTGAGAAGACGGTGTTGTGCTGGACGGTTTGGAGTAAACGGATCGTCTCGCGAAACGGGTTGGATTCTTACAGTAGTGAACCACTAGGTCAAACTCCCTGCACAAGGTCGTCTAGTGGTTTGGCCCGTTACACTTGAAAATAAAAAATTGATTAGGACTTCTTCGAAATTAACCTCATTACAAATTTTAATATTGTAAACATAAGGCCTAATTGGTGCTTTACGCCTATGTCTGTCAAACAGAAACGTATTTTCAATATAAAAGAACAGATAGATACATGGTACAGCATCAATTATTCGCGTACAACAACTATCGCTTGTGTTGTTGCAGAAACAAAACGCCACAAAATGCAAATCCACGCAAACATTTAAATTTAATACATAAGATGAGGGCAAAGGATGAGATAATTTTCGGGCATTTTTCACGGTTTCAGACAGAAATTTTTGAATTTGGACTTTCGGTCGTAAGATGGGATCACTGATTGAGTGGTAAGAACGACATGATCTCTATTGCAACAAAACAAGCTTGCAATCACTAATAAGACGTACTTCATCTAGTTAGGCAAACCATGCTGCATCCTTAACCAAGTGTCTCGTCTGACCAACTGAATAAATTCAGTGATTATAGACATGCAATTGACTTGGCATACACAAAAATATACAAATGATAGAATAATATCTTGGGTTTTGAAGCATGTAGGAAGCGAACTATATTTTCAGTTCGAGTATTGTCAAATTTAGAAAATTTCTTAATTGTAGCTCTACAAAATAAAATAAATTCTTTCTCTGCAAGGCACTTAGCCTAGTCATCGATGATGAAAACGGATTAATAACTTTTGCGGAAGTTCTTTATTCACGTGGGTACTACGGCTGAAAAGAATTGAACACTTGCGAGAAATTGCATCAAGTAAAAGTACTTCATAATAAAACTTGCTACATTTAAACAGTCACCGAAAGACGAAAATCTAGTTCCGACGAAAGATGTCAATAAAAAAACTTTCCATGTGTTTTATGATCATCTGTACCGGCCATTAGTTGACCATTGATTCATCGCTTTGTGTAACCATTGAAAATTTGGTGTCAGCAAGCAGCAGTCGAAAGTAATAACATTTGAAGCAAATATCTTCATCGCCTTACTCCATCGTGCACAAAATTTTTAAAAAAACCTAGTGAGCATGGAATATTATAGCAATGAGCTCGTTTACATTGCGGATGACATTTGTGATTGGATATTGAGTTCAACAATGGCTTGCGACTTTGAGATTTTTAATGAACGATTTAGATCGGGACGCATAACTCTTTACATATGTCAACACTCCCAGCATCGAGCCGCTGCAAACTCCGACTCGTGTCTATTCCTATTCGAAAAGCAAGTCATCAAGATGCAATGCAATCATCCTAGACATCGGATTGCATTACTAGGATTAGATTTTTCCTGGCCTCTGAAATCTGTTTGTCTGCATCAAAATCTCTTTGTGAGATGATTCAAAATTTCGAAAAAACGAGTTTCTGATCAGCTGATTCATTTTTTCTTGTTCGTATAACTTTATCATGGTTCCAAGAATGAACATAATGGCACCTACCACTGACTGGAGCGTCGATTCTGGCGACTCGTTGTCGGCCTCGTCTTCACACCGCACTCAATATCGTTCTCAGTCTCAGATGAGGTGAAGCGTGTGAGGCATGTGATGTCCCCACGGACATGATGGCTGATCGATTTCAGTGTCTTCCATCTTGTGTCGAGGTGTAGAAAAAGCAGCTTCCTCGGATGTCTCCGTCTTGATTGCAAGCTTCTCCGTGTGGGAAACAAGTGTCCTCCACCATAGCAGATATTTCTTCGTCATAGTAATCAGACATTATGGATAATTGGAATTACTTGCAGGAGCAATTCCAAACAGGATTACATCATCTCAGCTCATTTGAAATACGGTTGCAGTTAGCAAAAATATTCGCCACCAAAAGTACAGCTAATTAAAAAATGGTGCAGTAAAAGTCAATAAAACCACACTTCAAGTCTCTTACCTTGCACATCGGCACAATGCAACTACCATTTACATCGGATTACATTGTTAGGACGAAGCCGAGACCACAGCTGATTTTTCGTGGCCTTTTATAGCCTTTCGTTAAGATCTCTTTTTGTTTTTGTCTGGAAATCTCTTCGTGAGGGAATTCAGAATTTCGATAACAACACGTCTTGGATGAGAGATGCATTTTCTAGAATAACATGAGTTGCATCGTTCAGCATATTGCTTTCGATTCGCCCGAATCTTCTAATCATTTTACTAGGCTACCTGTTTATGTAGTGGACGATTGAATTGATTTGTACTAGCATTATCGATTTTTGGGCATATGGGATCTGATGGGTGGATTAGTTCTACGGTTCTTTCACGTATTTTGCGAATTATTTACGTCTACGTGTGCATATGCTTCACATCATGGTGTTGGTTCAAGCCTTGTGAATATTAGATGCCAAGACTCCAATGTTACCAAGCAATATTAGATTTTTATGTTTAATTTGAATTTTCAATTTGATGTATGCAAGACAGATGTTTAAAAGTACGGATCAACAGCTTACTCAATCGTTCATAGTTTGTGTGTTGTTTGTAACACAGCAAGTGCATCGACCACTCCAGATTTCGCTTGATCCAATTCTGTCTTTGTGGGTGCTTTGAGCTTTACCGCAAGAGTCATGCAGAGGTCTGGACCTGGCGAGCCTGGACCAGTCTCCCGCAGTTCTGTTGATGCTCCATCCTCGATCACCTTGTGTACCCACTGTTTTTCAAAGGTGACTCGAGGTAAGACTCACAAGTGCACTTAACTATCTTATGCTACTAGCGAAAACTCATATCAATCCCTGATCTGGAGAAATGTTAGCTACTTCCACTATCCGTACAGTTTCAATATTCTCCATCTGCAGTCTGGTGGGTGGAATAGGTGTATGAGGATAAACTCGCCAGCATGAAGACAGGCACATTCTGCCGATGCGTAGGATCATGAAGTTATTGTTCAGTGAAAATCGTCCTCAAGTGGAAATCAATCACTGTGCCCACCAAAGAACCACTTTTCACTGTGGTTGATGGATTCGAACCTTCGGTTGTGGGAAAATCAATGGATGCTGTTTTATGTACATTTATTTTGGATATTCTGCTATTTCCTTATTTACCTCGCGCAGCAAGGTTCTTACACAATTCAAAGCAAGTAAATGCAAAAGTTCTCTGTCAATCTGTTTGCATTGACAGCACATGAATGTAATTCTTTCCTAAATTTGAATGATATTGTTAGGTAGCATATTCTAGTAGCACTAAATCTAAACTATTGAACACGGAGTGTAGGTTTCGTATGCATTACTTAGAAGAAGCAACATTATAATGCTACTGAAATATTAATGTAATGAAGAATTGTATTGATGATTTTTTGTTATGTAGTAGCTTCTCTTATGTTAGTGGATTTGTGTCGGAGTTGAAAAACTCCACTCTGGTGATACAGGAGTTCGGATGCAATCACTGACTCTAGAGGAGCCACCCAGCATCAGATTTGTAAAATTGGTAATCAAAAATTTTTTACGCTTCTCCGCTCGCAGAAAATCCTAACGAACTTGCAATCTCATGGGATCATCTTACTGTGCTCATGTAAGTTGATTGCTTTATTAATAAACATCCTGGAAAAAACATGGATTCATAATATTTACCTACTTGGCATTTTCATATCCGATAATTTATTAAGTATGCCATCCTTATTTATTAAACCTACATCGTTTCAAACTGACAAAAGCGGTCGATTCTCTGTTGATACCAAAACAAATTATAGAGAGATAAGTAAAGATCATTTTCAACATGATATCGACGTTACAGAATCGGATATAATCAGAATAGAGCAAATACTAAATGCACATGCAGTTTTTTGGACCAGAATACTAAGAGCTGGAAATCTAACAAATGATAAAAACAGAATAAAGACTAACATGATAAACACATGCAACAATATACTCCCATTATACACACTAAGAAAAGATCACAAGGAGTATTTGGATAAAAACAAAGGATCTCCAGTACGACCAGTTTGTGGGGCTGTAAATTCGCCAAACAGTAGACTATCACATTTGATGAGTTTGATCCTTTCTCAAATATGGATTAATGATGAAAATACGATATGTCTCAGCATCGAAGAGTTACTAGCAGAGATAAAGAAAGTGAATGACACTGAACCTTCACAAAATACTATGATTGGATCTGCGGATGTGAAAGCTCTCTATCCAAGTTTAGACATTGATTTCACAATAAAGAAGATGTGCGAACTCTTTGAGAATTCTGACATTGAAATAGATGGCATAGACTACAATGAATTGGGATTATATTTATCACTAAACAGAAGCAAGGAAGAACTTAACGAAATTGGACTTTTGAACTTCTGTCCAACAAGAAAAATAAACTCTGGTCGTCTACCGACAATTACAGGAAATGGAATGGAAGAACTTCCTGGTAAAAGATATTCTTTATGGAAACCATCAATCATGATACCAGAAAATAAAACAACTGAAAGAAAATTATTGACAGAGGCAACAAAAATTGTTTTACAAACAGTGATGCAGAATCATACATACAAATTTGATAATCATGTAAAATTACAAAAACATGGAGGACCAATTGGACTTCAGTCAACTGGTGTAATTGCACAGGTTTTTATGATGTGGTGGGATGAAAGACTGAAAGAACAATTGATAGAAAACAACATACAATACATCTCAATGAAAAGATACGTGGATGACCTAACACTTGTTCTAAATGAAAAACAGAATAATTCTATATCAAGTCAACTAGTAGAAACCAATAATACTGTGACTGCAGATAGTGATGAAAGAATAATGAAGCTGGTGCAAACAATCGGTAGCAAAATCCATCTTCAATCCAACTCGATATTGATTTCCCATCCAAATATATTAATAAAAAATTGCCAATATTAGATCTGAAGGTATGGATAGCGTCGTTAAATGAAAATAACCACTCAAGCATTATTCTACATGAATTCTATGCGAAAGAAATATCAACAAAAATTCAAGGACAGCGATGTCGATGACAACAAAAAGAACAATACTAACACAGCAAATGCTAAGAATAATGTTAAATTGTAGCCAACATTTACAATGGACGGAAACCGCAAAACATCTAACAGAAATGAACAAAAGATTACAATATTCTGGATACAACAAAAAATTCAGAACAGAAATAACGAAATCGGCATTGATTGCATACAATAAATTGCTCGAAGATGACAGAAACGGAACCAGACCACTATACCGACCAAGAGCATGGAAGCGATTGGAAAGAAATAGAGAAAAACAAAAGAAAAAGACGAAGTGGTATAAAATAAATGAGTATGATAGTGTCCTATTCATTCAGGCGGCGCATAACTCAACATTAAAGAAAGAATGTCAGAAAGCAATAAAGAGGAGTGGAGTGAAACTAAAGGTAATTGAGAAATCAGGAGAAACATTGAAACGAAAATTACAAAAATCAGATCCATTCAAATCAACAAAATGTAGCGAAAATGAATGCTTCGTATGCGACAGTGATGGTAAAGAGAAGTGTAAAGAACAAGGAATCACGTATGAAATAATATGCGAAAGCTGTGAGGGAGTTTACATTGGAGAGACGGCAAGAACTGCAAAGCTGAGAGGAAATGAACACTGGAAACAATACAAAAAAAAGGAAAGAAGGATCAGTACTTTGGAAACATTGTAAAAAGGTACATGAGCAACAAGAACAGAAATTTAAGATAAATGTAAAGAGCATACACCACAACAACGCCATGGAACGACAAATATCGGAAGCCGTTAACATCAAAAACAGCATGCAAGCCTCAAAAATATTAATGAACAACAAAAGCGAATGGAATCAGGCCAATGTACCGACAGTGACTATTTGTAGAAATTGATTTTCACCATTCATAGAAGTAGATAATAGTACATTAGAATGGAAGTTTGATATCTCGCCTATGTACAATGATGGCACATGGAAAAATCTATGGTCTGCAGATCATAGTCAAAGTATTTGCCAAGTTGGTTGTGGAAGTTGTTGACAGCAAATTACAGGATTTTCATGAAGAGAATTTTAAGTGAGATGGCTGCATTGTTTCATGTGAAATAGCCTACTATTCCATGGTTTAATATACTGTATCTATTTGTAACAGTCAATGACAGCTATAGCATTGTTAAATTCTATGTCACCACTATACTGTGATATGACTTCATTTCTATTATTTCTATCTCTTTGATTTTTGTGATGTTAAAGTTCTATGATTTCAAATGATTTAGCATTTGATCTCTATTATATCAGTAAGATTTGTTTATGTACTAAGTGACCAGGCCGGACCGGCGAAATCGATTTTAGTATAATAATTTTGTGCGTTGACTTGTTTAGTTATTGTTATTTAATATATTTTACTCAATAATGCTTTCGAAGTCCTTCTTTGACAATGGTGTTGAGACAACAAAACCTTACATCGTTTCATGCAGCAGCTTTTGAAAACCCGGAAATTGAATCAAAACATGAATAATATTCGGAATTTTGTATGACGCTTAAAAAGTGTCACTGTGAATATCCCTGGCATAATTAGCTTAGTTTCATTCTAGGCTAAATGTTTTAGGATTCTTTGCAAAAAAGATCCATTCTGCTTGATATTATATGCGTTGTGTACCACTCACATGTGAACATGTCCGCATATCGTCCAGTTGACTTGCAAACACAGTGAAAATTTTCAAACATTGATGAAATAGTTTTGAAACCACAGAAGCGCTTAAAAAATGAATCTTTGATAAAAAAGTTCATTGTTTGTGTCAATTTTTTGAGTTGACATTCTGTCTACTATATTCCTACTCTATACGTAGTACTGTATTTGGGAACACTAGGGCAGCCCAAGATTGCATTGAAAACTTTTTAAAGTTGCATTCAAAATTCTACAAAGTTGCAATAAGACGAATAGCTTATAACAAATACTATGGGTTGACTATCCAAATTGGTGATTCTCAACCGGGGAACCGTGGTCCCCTAGGGAGGCCATGAGATCATTGGCTGCCACGAGAGGGCCATGGCATACTTTGTGCAGTATGCTGAAGCTCTGTATTTAGTCAGCTGGTACATATATAATTGCCAGCTTGTTTCATTCTGGGCCAGACTGGACATTTGGACGAGCCAAATAATAGGTGATGCCGGTATTGGTTGAACATCTCCAGATGAATGGTGCCCATTTGCCTGTTGCTGTCAAAGACAGCATCAACGGTTATCAGAACAGTCTTTCCGACGAAATTCTCTTATCTCGACGATGCAGCAACATCTGTTCCATGACTCGAAGGATGAAGTTAGCTGGCAGATTTCAAAGTTTTCCATTGAAACTGGTCATCAAAAACAAGGAAAACTTGTTTGGTTGTCCTGACATCATTCATGAAAAACCCACAATGCCTAGGCCTCCAGGGATAGTGACGTTTCGCTTGACCCATCCATGTGAAGCAAGATTTCCTGACTTAGCAACGATAAAAGCAAAATACAAAAGTCTTCCTGATGTTCTCGGACGTCGGTCCGCTTCGAACACAGAACCTAACAAAGCACTCACGTTAGAGGCTAGGATCAGATGTCGCGCTGAATCGCTGTCCGATGTCTTTAACGAATTTAATTCAACATTGATATATTCTACTTAATATACCGGTACTACTACGTAAAAATTCTATTAATTGATACCCAACCCTAGATGTTCCAAGTTGAATTCATACCTTTTTCACTACGAGAAAATTTTGGAGAAAATCGAAGTTTCAAGCATTTTTTAAAAAATACAACATTTTTGCGCTCCCATCTGCCACAGGCAGTCATAAATACATCCAGTAAAAATATTTGAAAAGTCATCAGGGATCGGGATAGTGTTCTTGAATCTCAATTATATGAGCAATATTCAATATTTTGACTCAGTCCCGACCATTTCTCGCAGCAGTTTCGTCAATTCTGATAGGTCGACTGTTTTACTCTTGATATTGTCTGTCTAAAACTATAATCAGGAACAAATCATCCCGGGATCACTATCAGTAGTTTTGGTTCGCTCAAAATTTTTGGTTGCTGGAAGATATGTATAATATCCAATTAAGAATCTCATATAAAATTCTCGAGGCTATTATTTTAAAATGCTAAATTTGACACTTATTGCTGCAAAAACATGCTATTCTTATTGATCACTACAACTGTGGAAATACCAGCTCCTCTTTTCGTCCAAAGGTGAACCGATTGAGTTTGATCAACTGTTTCCGTATTTGTATTTTGAGCTAATGTCGAATATTATTCATACATACATGTTCAGTAAAGGCCAACTTCGATTCTCTACACTGTAAACTGCAAAGTACGAAAGCTGGCTGATTTTGACTACGAGACCGATGTACAAAACCAGAATAACAAAATGTACGAAAGTGCTATTGTTCGCGCTCATACACTACGAAAGCGATTGGCTTTCCTATTGGATGATAAAGATAATCCAATAGGAAAGACAATCGCTTTTGTAGTATATGAGCACGAAAAATAGCGCTTTAGTACATTTTGTTATTCTCGCTTTGTACATCGCTTTCGTAAGTAGCTTTGGTATTGCACAGTCTACAGTGTAAACGATATTACGCATGTATGATATGGTATTCATGTATGATTTGGTATTCATGAACCAACAAGACGATCTCAGATATAATTAATGCATCAAATTACAAATAGAATGGCAGATAATTGAGCTTGACAACCAAAATAAAGAACATTAGGAGAAAGGCATTGAAATAGAAAGATAAATTTACGTTGAAACTTCATTTTGACTTCTACTCACGGATGCGGAGTCCTATCATTTTGATAGGACTCCAACTCCGACTACGGGTGGCAAGTACATGTACAATGTATATCAGCTTTAGTTCTGGTAACCTGCATCATAGAGCATTAGAGGCTTACCTGAGCCTGATTTTAGTGATCATGATCATTGCTGTATTAAATCAATCATTTTCTATGAAAGTTTACCAAGTCTGCACATCACTTGTTGGTGTGTGCTTCACACGGTTTTTTCTGCTTTCACACGCAGGAAAATCTCCTATCCTTCTCCAAAAAAGTATGAGTACACTTTCGATTTTAATATGCACTATGGAGGAGCCATCACACACGATTGACTTTAGGGTAGGAGGTAATGTTCTCAAGCAAACTACAGTCCGTTTCATAAAAAGTGGATCATCCTAAAATTTGACTAAATAAAACATAAGTATGATACAGAAAGCATTTTTCATGTTATTTCATGTCCCTAATATATTTAAATGTCCTTATATAATCTGATAAGCTATGATACAGTAACGGTTCTTAAGAAGCTAATATTTTGTGGCCCTACCCTTATTGTCAATGACATTACCAATTCGTCTAGGCATTGATTCGATGATATCGTTGATTTTTGACTGATCTAACTTTCTCCACTCTCTTTTTAACAGTGACGTAAGTTGTGATACGCCATCTGTAGGTAGCAGTGAACGACGAACGCTACGTTTTAGAATACTCCATACATTTTCTATGGGATTCAGATCAGGAGAACGAGCTGGCCAAGATAATGTCCTAAGCCATAATTGAGACTTGCATAAGTTGACTCTACTACTCCTGTGACACGTAGCATTATCATCCATAAATAACCAAGTCGATGGATCACCAAGTTGATCTGTCATTTGGCCAATGTTCATTCGTAAAACATTCACATAGCGTTCAGAATTCATGGTTCCTTGCTGTATGTGAAGTTCAGAGCGGCCATTGGTCCAAATGCCAGCCCAAATCAGTAGAGTCGCACCACCTTGTACCCGGGGACGATGTAAATGTCTCGGAATTTCCTGATCAGATTTTATCCATAATCTCAATCGACCATCACTATCCTTCAGACGGACTGATGCCTCATCAGACCAGACAACCCGATCCCATTGATTTCGCCAGTGACAATGATTCATTGCCCATCTGAGACGTCTTTTTGTATGCTGATCTGATAATTCGATCTGAGCGGGCCTCTTACAGCTTTTGAAATTCGACTCAATAAGTCTTCTACGAATAGTGGACATAGAAATAGACGAGACTAATGCAGCCATCTCAGTTAACGAGAGACATGGATCAACTTTAACAAATCTCAAAATTAGGCGGTCTCTACGTTGGGATGTTTTGCGTGGACGGCCAGAGGCCTCTTTACGACTGAGTCGAAAATCATCATTATGCCATCGATGCACATTTGTGTAAGGGACATTTAGTCGCTTGCTTGTAGCTCGCAAAGAAAACCCTAGTTCTAGCAAGGCTGACACTTTGCCTTTTGTGAATGCGATCTCGTTATTGTTCATTTGTGCTTTGTATTGTTTTCAACCGGTTGGAGATAAATTTCTAGCTGAAGGCAATCAGGAGTGCTGCCAACACCACCGCAACGAAGTCAGGAAGCTATGGAACATGAAGTCCAGTTAATCACATGTAGCAGTTACATTATTGTTGATGAATAATGGTGCTATACTGGCTCTGATTGACCGATTTTCTTTATTTTTGTTTTGCTTGATAGCTTTTGGCTTGTAGAACAACATATTACATAACAAAGGAAACAAATGTAATTTTATAAGAGTGAGGTATGATTTTGTGTAACATTGCTAAATGAAGATCAAATTATCTACTACTTTATTATCTACAACAGGAAAACAACTCAATATTCATGCTTGAAATTTCCAACAATGATATTAGTAAGTGCAACTGACATATCTTCCAAATTTCAGAGAAATTCCTTCAAGTTTGGCGGAGTTAGACAAATTTGAAGTTAAGGCGATGTTTAAGGGTGATCCATTTTTTATGAAACAATCTGTAATATTTTACTTTTGTCTCCGATGTGGCCTTTGACGCGTAGGTGTGATCGAGACTAGGAAGGCTTGTCTTCTCTACTAAATCACCGAGTGAAAAGACAATCCTTTTTCACTATCAGAGTTCATTCCCTCAACTATTGCAAATTTTGTATGCACTGCTGTCTCTGTACTTTTGTTTGACGGAGAAAGTTGACATCAAAACAGTGACAGCTATATACAAGAGGACAAATAATTTGTTTGTATCATATTTCGAGTCTAGTTGTAGGCCGGAGTCCTATCATTTTCTAGGACTCCGACTCCGGCAAAAATGATAAGACCCCGGGACTCCGACTCCGAATCCATACTTATACTACTAGCATTTAAATAAATGATTATCAGTTGACTAACTGTACTTAGGCGTCGGGCCTTAAGAGGTTGATGCAAAACTTGGTGGAGAGCATGTACCGTGTTAAACACTAATTAATTACTGATATTCAAGGTTGCATGAGTAGCCCTTTTCCATCAGTCACACATGACAGCAAAATTGACAAGAAGAAATCGATTTTCAACATGAAAATATTAGCACTTTTCATGAACTCTTGTAGACTAAATGTCACTGTTAAATTGTCAGGGTGTAGTGCGCCACAAACTGATCATTTTCTATACTTGACTGCAGAACACCGATAGCGATTATCTCCAGTTCAATAAAAGTTACATCAATTAAACAAGCAAAAATATATTGATCTTGCTGTTTCGCTACATAAAAAGAACAATTCAATTGCAACTATATTCACGACATGTGACTTGCATGTGACTAAACCGAAAGTTACAAGTATTGAAATAATGGAGTGAAGCAAAAGTGAAAGTTAATAAACACCCGGAAGAGATAAAAATATTATTACGTGCAGTTCACACATAATCAAGTTATTCCACTTTTCTTCTGCATGCAGGATAGTATGACTATGTAAGTTCGAACAATTTCAGATCGAGGAGAGAGTTTCCGAATATTAGATAGAGCTTTGTTCCAGAAACTTGTCCCGTAAAACCGGAGAGAAATTTGACCATATCTGACAGTCTTTACCATCGGCTGCAAAAACAGATTACAGCTCACTCTTGCTTGATCGCACAACGTAAAATGTTCAGCGAGAGATAATGGAGCACAACCTTTTAGGAATAAATAATTCTTATAAATTCTCGGGGGTTTATTGATTCACTCCATGCCTTTGTCCGCCATACTGACTGAATTGTCCTGAATAATGCCATATACCATCGAAATTCCAGCTCCTGTGCATTAGACACTGACATCAAACTTGAGATAGGTTCCTTTACATCCCATGCTGTATTCTCAGGCATCTGCTGTACATTGCATGCAGTTTTCTCTTGAAAAGAAAGGATAGGAATGTGTAGAATATCGACATGTAAGGGGCATGATATTAGTTTGTACTAGCTTCCATCGCAAAGTTCTACCAACAGAGTTCTTAAGTCCACGTATACCAGTCAGCTTCCACGCAATTATGAGTGACAAATATTTTATTTGCTTTTGGAATTTATTGTCTCCATCAATTCGCAGTCCAAGTAGAGTAATACAGCTACTGTTTTCCAAAACTGTTCCGTCTGCGTTAAAGCTGGCATGGTCACTCTGGGTTCCCAGGCATAGACATTGAAACTTACATGTATCTGGGTTAGGTAAGCATGAATCAGCAGCTCTGAAATCAGTATAGGCGAAATATATGAAGGCGACTTAGTGCTATGGTGGCATCAACACACACGTATTTACTAGCAATTTAATTTTCGGGAAAATGGGCACCACAGTCAAACACATTTTTCTAATTTCATGCTACCGTCGACATTGCAGGCAAGGGATTCGCTGTGATAATCCTTGTGATTCATCACATGGGTGCTTCACACTTCTGACGTATTTCAGGAGGTTTATGCGCCGCAAAAAGATTCAGATGACTCTTTATGACAGTGAATCGAAATTGATTGTAGTGATTACTGTAGCTATGATATTTTGATCGAAGGCATTCACTTTAGTCATGCAGTCGATTATCTTATCTCTTTGTTATCTATTAATTGACGCCATTCTAAATACTCATTATCGTGAAGCTAACTACTTTGCATGCTATTGTTTCAATTAGTTTTTTACTCTTTGGTTTTTATATTATAATCGGAAATACACTGCAGACAGTACCGGTACTGTAAACTTTCATATTAAACAGCGGCGGCTAGATTCGTGCATTCTCTCCGCTATCGTTGACATATCCCACTTCATGCTTGAGAGGCGACAGACATTTCTTGATACTATGAAGCCAATTTCGAGACTTCTTTTGGCAGTCACTGCTCTTTTTATCCAAAGTGATCTGACGTCGGGATTTGGTAAGATTACAGTATCCCACACATTTAACTTCAACGCAATGTGTGAATAACGCTGATCTGCAATATAGGGTCCACAAACAATTGTGTGCTTTGTTTACACTTAAATAAGGCATGAGAAACGTTTTGCATGTAAATTTTTCATAGTCAATACGCCAGGCAGGCTAGCTATTTCTAGCTTTTTCAAATATCAAAGAAAGGTACATGCATAGCAGGCTAGCTAGTGAGCTTAAAAAGTATTACATGCTCAACCTACATCTACATATCTCCTACAGTATGTATAATTCTCAAGACAAGATTTTCGACTTTTTTGCTTTGATTTTTTGAAAATCCTTTTTCATTAATCCTTCATGATGTCAGAAGAAAGCTTGCAAGTTTTCAAATGAATAGGATGTTTGTAATTGACATACCTGAAGTTCATTAAATAAACCAAAGTAAGGTTACAAATGCTACAGTTGTGGTGTCTGGCGATATACAAACAAGCGTCTTTTCATCAGGTAATGCTTTTTTCTTTCGCGTTCGAAATACAATTGATGTTGATGAACTACAGAGAGTTGACCTACTTATAAATGTAATTTATAGGAAATACAGGAATGAGATATCGATGGGGAGAAGAACTTCGGCCCATAGGTTCGAGAAGTAATCAATATCTACTGGAATATTGATGGACGAAACACATTATTTGAGTGCTTCTTGTTATTTTGAATATTTTATTGAAAGCAAATGGCAATTCTGCTATTCAAGAATTACCATTCAAACTAATTAAAGAATTGTACTTGAATTTCATAACCCACTCTCAATATGACCTGTATTTTGAAATGAAGTCCTACAATTTGTGTATGTTTTCAGTAGTTTAGAAGACGGGGGTTCCCGAACCAAACTGTAACACTTATAAAAGTGGATATATGAACATCTGTCCAAAGATACTAAACTGTTCATTGTATTTACCGGTACATATACGTCTATCTATAATGACTTCATGCGTTTTATATCTCTAGCGTATAACAGTAATGAGCCTTTGCATGATGAATTATTCACAATTTCAACTTAGGAAATCCATGGACATCCCAAATAATACATGAATAAAAAGAGAAAACAGTAAAGTAAAAACAGTAAAGTAAATACAGTAAAAAAGAGAAAACTGTCGATTATTTTTTCTAGAGTAATCATTCGACAAATCTGAATATTCAATATTTATAATTTCTGGAACGTATTCTTCAATAGCAAGAAAGTCACACACGTCATCATTTTTGAAACTTGGGAGGTTATTGGTGAATCTGGACATCAGTAGCAAATTAACTGCCGTCCCAATAAATCTACATCAGCATACTATCTACATAGAAATCTAGATCTAGAAATCTACTTATCATTAGCGTTCGCAAGTAATGCAGACATTTTTCAGATTCGCTTTTTTAATTCATTAAAATAAGTTATGTTATTCACCCAAAATAGACGACATTTCAACATTACTGTATGAAAAACATAAAATTGGATATCATTCTATAATAATTAAGTTATCAATATCAAGCTAAGTCAAGAAAATGCCAACAGGGAGGGTGTACCCAACATGCATGTTGAATGTACCTTTGTGATATTCAAATTTTCACTTTAGCAAATGCAGACGAAGAATAAAATCTAAAATAGCATTTAAATTAAACAGTGAATCTAAATTCGTAATTGATAATTGTAACAATAAAATTAATTAATTGAGTAAGTAATGCTTCAATTTCATAGTTTTCAAAAATACTTCACTTTAAAAAACAAGGAAGGACTGAATCTGTGTCAAACAGAATACCTGGGAATCAGCTGTTGAGATACAAAGCTTTCATTCTGAGTGTAATTAGTATTTTTAATTACACAAGCAAAGCTCACTCACTCACATTCATATCTAAAATGATTTACTATACAGTAAAAACTAGTAGTCAAGTTATAAGGAGAATTGTTATCGTTTCATCTCACTTTGCTGTGGTAAGTAGGTCTTCATACATGAATATGTGAGGTGTCGTTTTGTTCACTTTCAACTCTTCTAAGATTTAGGCATGAAATTTGAGTCCATAGAGTAAGGATAATAGGTAGAGCGTCGATTGAAAAAATGTGAGCACGCAGTGAAAATTTTTGTATCAAAAGATTCAGTTTTCTGCGGTTTAAAAATTATTTGATCAATTATAAAAAGCTAAATTTTATTTCTGTGCTTGTGTACCTCTGATTCGGTACCTCTATGTAGGTAGTAGGTATGAAACTTGTCAGCTGTCAAATTGAATGAACTTTTACTAACAGACATCTTAATTAAACAGAAATTAAGCAAATTATCAAAGGAATTTCATGAATAATATCATTTCATATAATTTATATTTTATATAATTATTAGTTTATATTTAATATATATATATATATATATATATATATATATATATATATATATATATATATATATAAATATATATATATATAAATCTTGCTAATGAAAGGAATGGCTCTTATACTCTCTGTCTAAATCTGTAAATTTGTACATGCTGCCTTTTAATTTTTGTAAATAGTATGTACATATTGCTCGATTTTAAGATTTTAGGTTTTACCAATTTATTTATTGTATGAAAGTGCGACTGTGAAGCCTTGTGAACTGTAATTATGTGTTGTGACTTGATATTTAAGAAAGATGAACTGTCTCTGTTTGGTACTCCACCGCTGATGATGATGTATTGAACATCGAAACATGTCCAGTCAAAGAAAAATTGTTTTTCCTTTCTGAATATGAAATGCCTGGGCGCTCTATGCGTAAATGTGATCAATTCGACCATCGATCCAGGAGCAAAGCAGCGAGTCAAGGAAGTTGTAAAGATTGGAGACAAATTGAATCGAGCAGAATATCGAGTGAAATTCCTGAAAGAATGTCATCAACGTCAGGTGATACCAAAGTTTTTACAGATGAAAGTTCCGAAGCTACTCAAAGATTCGAAACAAGGTATCAAGAGATCTCAAAGAGGTGCATTGAGAAGACATATTGATGAGGCTCTAAAAAACTTAAATAATGTGAACTCTAAGTTCAAGCAAACATTTGATGAGTTGAATGACTCTTATCAATTGATTGCCAAGTCAGTCCTGGACCAGACATTATTAAAGTCTAAGAAGCGTATTGAAGCTACTCGATCATACCAAAAAGATCAGCTATCTGATAAAAAAACAGAAGCCTGTTCTTCCTCCTAGTCAGCGTAAGACTGAACGTTGTCAGTCTGTGATTAACATTTCCTCAGCCTCTTTAACTAAAGACGAGATGGAAATTCTCCGTCAAGGTATGTCTATGTGCTTCCCCCATCGTTCTGTGAGAATTATGGAGGAAAAGGCTGAAGCTGAGTCTGTAGCTGCCAGACTCAAGTCTAACGATCCTTCCTGTGTTTCTGATGAGGTTCTTTCCAAATTGAAAGATTGCTTTCGTTCCTATTTCAGAAAGCATAAAGTTCCAAATCAATGGAAAAAAACTCTCAAAACTGTGAGGTCGTTGGCTTCTAAGAAGGATATTATCATTTTGAAGTTCGATAAAGGAAACGGTTTCCTTGTTGACAATAAAGAGAATTTCGTTCGGAAATTGAACGATATTCTGAAAGATGAACAGAAGTTCAAACCGTATGTTTATGACAAACGTGCGAAAAAAGATCCGTTTATTTTAAGGAAGACCGTTTTAACAGAAAGTTGCAAGCTCTGAAAAGCAAAAGTTGATAAGTGATGATATTTTTCAGTCAATCAAGTCGAATGGATCTCAGCCATGTAGGCTATATGGACTTCCAAAAGTTCATAAGAGCATGAGTGATCCGCCGTATCGGCCGATTCTGAACATGCGCAATTCCTACGTTTCTAAGTTGTCACAATGGCTTGATTCCTTACTGAAAAAATATATACCCAAACAGTTTATTCTGAAAGACACATTCCAGCTTGTTGAAAAATTGAAATCTTTCTCAGATAAAAATTCTAACTCTAGTTATCGTGCTTGCAGTTACGATGTCACCAGCCTTTTTACCAACATTCCGGTAAAAAGAACCATAAAACATGTCTTGTCCAGGATTGATTTTGGCAATTTCCCTGTGAAACGAGAGGCTTTAAGATCTCTACTTGAACTGGCCTGCTCCAACATTCTTTTCACCTTCGATAATAACCTTTACTATCAGGTGGATGGCATGGCCATGGGATCTTCTTTAGGTCCTACAATGGCCGCCTTCACCATGGATATGCTGGAATCCAAATTTACTGATTATCAGGGGCCATCTCCCAGGTTTTATGGGAGATATGTGGATGACTGCTTGGCTATTTTTGATAATGATGACCAAGTAAAAACTTTTTTGGAATTTTTGAACTCTCTTGATGACAACATCAAGTTCACTATGGAATTAAGTAAAGATGATGAGATCATCTTCTTGGATACTAAGATTTCTTGCTGTTCGCAATTGGTGATTGATTTTCATTTCAAGTCAACCAACACTGGCATCTATATGCCATTTTCTGCGTATGCCCCGTTGACGTACAGACTTTCTGCGATGCGCTCTGTTTTATAGAGCGTTCAAAATTTGTTCGAACCGCAAGCTGTATGAAGTTTCTGCTAATGAGATTTCCAATATTTTTGCCGAAAATGGTTTTGATATCAAAACAATTAACAGAATCAAAGAGAAGGTCGAAAGGAGTGTTGAGAGCAGGAGCCAGCTCAGAGACTCGCAACCAGAAACTGAGCAGTTACAGAAGAAAGTTGTAACTTGGTCCGTTCCTTTCATTAACCATGCTTGAAAAAGAAATGAAAAATAAAATTCGTTCCATCAACAATCTTCTTCCGGCGAATATCGAAATTCGGCCGGTTTTTAAAATTCAAAAGCTCATTACTCAATTTCCTAATAAAGACAGAATTCCGAGTGAATTGAAATCATCTATTGTATATCAATATTCCTGTCACCGCTGTAATATGCGGTACATCGGCGCCACTAAGCGCCATCTCTCGACTCGGATTTCTGAACACCTCAAGGGTACCCTTCACCCACTGAAGTGTCTACTCATCCGCATTCCGCATAGCCCTAAAATAGAAAATTTTTCGATAATAGGTAAAAGCAATCAGCCCTTTATTCTTGAATCAATTTTGATAAAAACAATGAAAATCTTGCTAATGAAAGGAATGGCTCTTATACTCTCTGTCTAAATCTGTAAATTTGTACATGCTGCCTTTTAATTTTTGTAAATAGTATGTACATATTGCTCGATTTTAAGATTTTAGGTTTTACCAATTTATTTATTGTATGAAAGTGCGACTGTGAAGCCTTGTGAACTGTAATTATGTGTTGTGACTTGATATTTAAGAAAGATGAACTGTCTCTGTTTGGTACTCCACCGCTGATGATGATGTATTGAACATCGAAACATGTCCGGTCAAAGAAAAATTGTTTTTCCTTTCTGAATATGAAATGCCTGGGCGCTCTATGCGCAAATATTTATATATATTTATATATTTTTTTATTTTTCATTGATTATTTTTTATAATTTCATTATAACCGCATTATAATTCAAGTCTTGATGCAGAAGTTGAGATCCTATTGTGCCTCCTGGCTGAAAGTCTAAGTTTTCCATTCAATTTTCATTGGTATAATCTCATGATTCACTAAATTCATGTTTCATTTCTTGAATATGAATAATAATGTGGGCCCACGTGCAGCTTCTGAAGTTAATTATGATCATTGTTTTTCATTATGATATTTTTGTTCTTTCAGTGGCAAGTAGTTTGTAACATGGTCACGCTTACATACTGCAATTATTAATAAGGCTGAGCATTAAAGTAATATAAGTCATCCATCGAATATCTAATTTAGCAAGCATTACCTGTCCAAGGTTGCCATGGCACGTAATATTTGTAAAATGCTACTCTTTCTGCTGTATTACCATCATGATCAGTCAAACCCGTGAAAAATATTCTCCAAAAGTGCAACAATTTGTATATCTCACATGTGGTGCGCACTGAATCTCAACTCAAGTTCATTCAATAAAATGGAAGCTGCATGGGCATTGAGGATTTGATTAATGCCGAGTAGTTGCTTCTCTACCTAACACGTACCTACTCTGTGATTGAATCAGAATGCAGGATAAATAACAATTAGAGGTACGTGTGTATTGTCGAGCACAGCGATGTGTCGAGCAAAATTACGTGACAAGCAAAGTGACCTGTCGAGCAAATCGCCCAGCCTCTCGCAAACCGTCGCATGGACTATTTCTACTCTCTGGCGAACCGTCGTAACTGTAATATTTGTAACACTGTAGCGACTGTTTATACAACGCTGAATCATGAAAACAGAAATGATTCATTATTTAGTATTCTGTGAGAACTTTCTTCAAGACTAAATAGATATTTTGATGCAGAAATCTCAATTTTGGAAATTCGGTGTTACGACAGTTCACCACACAGAGTATCTTCCCGCTTGCAACGGTTCGCGAGAAGGTGGGCGAAATGTGCTGTCGAGGAGAGAGACGTGCAAAGAGGTGTGTTGAGCATAGCGACATGTCGAACGTAGCGATGTGTCGAGCATAGTATAGTTGAAGAATCTCCTCGTTATGCAAATTGACAAATCATACAGTTCAACAAAGAAAGTCAGTAGCGAAATTCAGCACTGCGTTCTAAAATTTAGCTTTATGTTATTTAGCTGTATGTTATTTAATAGAGAAATAGGTCTCAAATTGTTTCTAGAAACAGGGAACGACCTTGGGATGGGAACAATGTATGCCTCCTTCCATCTATGATGAACAATAGCACGTTTGAAAGAAAGGCTGTAAATAAAGGAGACAGATTTACATATTTCAGTAGCAGAAAGTTTCAATAAAATTAATTTTTCAAACCGTCACTTCCAGTTGCTTTACTGGTTTTCAATTTTAGTAGAAAGTGAAAGACTTCTCCTTCGTTGCAAATGTCAATGTCTGAGCGTTAAGTTTGAACAGGATCACAGATGCTGCTGCTCGCGCTAACAGGTAAGAAAAATTCAGTGAAGTGCTTGTTGATGACTTCAGCTGCCCCAGATTCAGCAAAAAAAATGAAGCTCCTTTTCTTGTGGTACTTATGTCATGTTAACTACGGATTTCATCAACTGTATGCCAAACACCTTTGCAGGAGCGACGCATTTTGCTTCATCACAATAATTTGACTGCCTTAACTTTATTCTTGTAATGGTTGTACAATGATAAAAATATTTGCGTCTGAAAGCTTGTCAGCGTTTGTTAATAAGATCAAGATCAATCGATGTGATCCATTGGTCTTTGAAGTGATTTTTACATGCGAAGCGGGTATTAAGGACATTGCTTGGCAAATTTGATCGCATAGAACTAATGTACATTCGTTCACATTAGAGGACATTATCGGAGCATCAGCAAAAGATTTGCGTTAATCATAAACGTTTAAATATGATGTGCCTACAACGCCAGTATCTGTCTCAGTTACTAAAACGATGTTATGAATAAAAACAGTGTTACCCAAAGGTGGAGAAATCTCTAATTTGAAAGTGTCAACACAAATTTATTTAGCGTAGCATTTAAGAACGTGGGGACATTAATGATGCTGGTCAAATCAAAACCTTGCGTCAGAAAAGAGGAATCATAACGGTTAGTCACCACAGATGAAACGTTTTGATTGCTTCAGGATTTGTTCAAAACACAGAATCTAACATTTTGATAGTGAATTTACATATGGTACGAACAACGTTCATACTTGACGTAACTGCTAACTGCTTACTGCTAAGAAATAACCTGAGAACAAGAAGAACTATTATGCAAATAATTCAGATATATTCCTAATATATATTCCTAATCGAATTATGGCAAAAATAGACAATGGTTCACAAATTTGGAACTTTTACAACCAATTCACTTCCAGTATTTACATGCAGTTGTCAAACTGCATAAAGACATCAGTATAGTCAGTCAATCATGTCATCGTTAAAGTATAACTTGTTATTTATCATGTAAAAAATGCTCATTAGCTTTCAACGTTGTATGTATTGCTTTTATTTCTCAAGACAGTTTTCTAGCTCCCTAGACTTAAAGTTGCAAATATTTTCAGCATATCAGCGGATTCTGAACAAGCTGCCAATTTTACCCGAATCTGTATTTTCTCTCAATGAAAGCTTGGTTGCAAGTGAAGCCGAGTGCCGAGGTGCTTGTGAAAACAGCGACTTCTTATTTGCAAGATTCCTAAATGATAGCAGATGCCTATGTACTGACAGCAGGAATCCATTCAGTCATGGTTTGGTTAATCTCGACGGAGCTGTTTTTCAAAGTTCAATACGAGGCAAGCTTTTTTTTCTCAGTAACTTTGTTGCTATTTTTCCTAATCATGACATTATTCGTGTTTCATGCCTATTTAGACGCTGGTTGAAATGTGTTGTAGAGGGATCCGCTAGAAAAACTGCGATGAATTATAATTGAAAAAATTCAATCATGATGAAATATTTTTTCATCAGTTATTTAAGACAGTTATCAAGACAAATAGATTGAGCTGAAACAGCCATTGGTACGTGACTATGACGTTCCATAGAGTTGAAGTGTCCACTGAATGATCTCTGTCCAGTTAGAAATTCAGTAAATCAACAGTAGTATCTCCGATTCGTCAGGAATATATTATATACATCAGAAATGATAAGCATCTTCGTAAAATTCAATTCTGATACCATCTTCAAAAATCAAAATGAAGCTCAAAATTTTAAAAAAATTGACTGCTTACTTGCAAGCAAAAACCAATCATCATGATTCTGATGTATTGCCTAGCAGAGGTTCCCAACCTGTGGTGCACGCACCACTAGTGGTTCGCGCGGGCTCATCAGATGGTACGCGAGTACCTGTGTGAAGTAGGCTACTTGTATCATGATGATAATTTCATATATTCATATCACAGACCAAATCTATTAGAAAAAGTGTTGGTCAGCTTGAGATCTATTCGACGAAATTCGATGCACTTTATCACTTTTCATAATCTCAAAAGACGAAGATTTGTCTTGTTTATAGATTTCATCTTGTCACATCAAGCATTGTATCAAGTTGTTTAGATATCAATGCGACAGGCGATGCAATGACATCTATTGAGCGACCGACAGGTCGAAATCGACAAAACAAAACCATGCATTTTAGATGATGCTTGAATCTACGCATCGACATTCACGTATTTTGAAAATGCTTGTGGCATAACTGAGGCTGCGTTTCTTAAAAAAACGATATACAACCTTGGAATCTTCGGAATAAGTATCCTCAACTTACAGAATGACTGCTGTTTGTTTCATGTTTGTTTTGCTCGCAGAAATAAATTTCTTTGAAATAATAAAAGAATTATAGAACAAAAGTATCAGGACTCTCTCGGTAAAACGTTTATTGGTCTTTATCACTACAAGTTATAATTAAAATTTTCATTTAATTATAACTTTAAGTGATAAAGACCAATGAACGTTTTATCGAGAGAGTCCTGATACTTTTGTTTTGTCTTGAACTCTTTGGAAAATGGCTGACCTCTCTCGCCGCTTGGTTAACTACGTCAAAAGAATTATATCTTTCCTAACATAAAAAGAATTTCTTTGAGACTAAGTGGTACGCGGCGAACTTGTAAGATCTCGAGTGTTGCTGAGACATTAAGAAGTTGCTAAACCATAGCTAAATTTTTTCCGATAGTTGTATCCGTCGTTGTTACCTTACACTGACGTAGTAAGATGTCGCTCCATGTCGATCAATGTAGATATCGACTGTACCTGTCACAAAAAATGGGAAGGAGCCAGACCGCATGGACTATTCAAGTTGATAATTTCAATAATAGCACCGGGCAATTGCAGATTAAAATACGTGTACATCTCAGCCATGGATAATCGATTGACAGGGAGGAATGAATTCTTATTCAGTCTGCCCACTGAAATCTGACCCGGTTCTTTCTTCTACTAACAAAAAAGTTTCAGCTTGTTTCTCATTGTTATATGCTCGTACGAGTGAGTTGTGCTCGCATGAGTTCAGGAGTTAGGACTAAGAAATATTAATGCCAAAAGGGAAAATTGACGTAAATCTTACGTGCCTAAAGCACGGTACAAGGTTTTGCATTCCCCTTGAAATGATCCCAAATCTCAATAAAAACACACAACACTTGATACTACGATAACTGTGATATCTAACTTCCATCAATGGTCTATATAATCGAGAGTTGTTAAATCAAATGTTTTAGGAAACCACTAAGATGAGAAATTCTCAAAAAACACGCTATATAGCAAACATTATTTTTCTAACCCTACCCAAGATCAAGATTTGACCCAACGTTTGTACAAAAACTGGACTATGTTGAACATGGAAATGTTATGACCATGATCACCTTTAATTGCCCAGCTTATCCCGACGATGTTAGCCGCAATGGGGATCCCAACAAGTTTTATGACCTCGTCTGCGACTGCGGGCAAAATGATAGGAATCTGAAGACTCCTACATCTGTATGATTACACGAAATCCTACGGTAAAAGCTTCATTAAATGATACATGCTTTTTGAGCGATCGTCTGATCCTCCCGGCGAGGCGTCGTTTGGTCAACCTCATAATATATCTTCTTTATTTCCAGATGTGAGGGGTTTGGATAATTTCATTTACATCAATGCTGATCCAATACAGCCTGCTGTCTCTTTGAATGCATCTGGAAGTTCGCTCTCCGAAATATCATTGGAAAACTGTGCTTTACTGTGTCTTAATTACATTGAAGCTCCTTGCAAAGCAATCTCATACGATGCCATTACTCAGACATGCAAACTTTTTGGAAAGTCATACATCGAGAGTGGTACCCTCATCTCTTTGTCACCGTCTGCACAGTCTGCAATGTATTTTGAATTGCTGGGTAAGATATTCATCAGTAATGTAGGTCAAATATGCGCTAATAAAATATAAATAAATAAATAAATGAACGTTTTTTATACTCGGAAGCACATTAGGCACGGAGCCTTTCTTCCATGTGGCCGAGTTGTCATTTACCACTCTCATTCTTTTTCGTGCTGAGTGTTTAGCAAGAATGCAGAGTGTACCTATTTTAAAAGTCTTAGGTTTGACCCGACCAAGATTTGAACCAAGGTCTCCCGGACGCAGAGCGAACACTCTACCACAAGGCCACAGCGCCAGTGGTAGATACATTGAAGTATTCATTAAAAATGCATTAACATTCAAAAATATGTATTTCAAATGGCTATGTCTCGCTACAATTTTGGCTACTCATCAATTCTGTTTAGATGCATATTGCTCTTCGGGTTCTACACGGTACTTCAGTCAAAATAATAGCACTGGTCATGGTAAGAAAGCTGTAGTAAGATGTTGAATTAACAAATGAGCACTTATGCATTAGTAAAAGCTTCTTTGACCATTGATAATTTTGACCCTACATGCGGGGACTTGTTTGATTGAGACAACTCTTGAACACCTTCAGATATCACCGATCATGATGAACTGATGCCAAGGTCTGAATATAGACTCTGTTATGTAATGAGCTCATCCATTTTTTCTCCTTTAGCTGTGCTCAAAGATTGTTTGAAAAGGCCTGCGTTTTACCACTCTGCTTGCCTATTGTAACCTTGATAAAGCCGCAAGGCGAAATGTCGGCTAGAACAATAAATTATTTTAATATCCCCAGAAAGTTATTTTTATATTAAACTTCTACAGATAATTTTGTGAATGTTCCTTTGTACGCTTGTTATATTTTTAATAATGATCGGAAGGACTACCTTCATCGACAAAGCTTTTGCACAGGATTATCTGAATTCTTTGAATCTGAGAGAATCATGTCAATCAGAGCACTTTTGAATGGACTCACCGCAACCGCAAGCGATAAATGACTATTTTTCCTATCTCAGTAAGGCATTGAGAATTCTTTTTGTCCACGTAGTAAATTCTTGCTTGTGCTATTGCTTTTAATCAGTTTACATTTCTAGTAAACTGACACGATTAAACAATCCAATTCTGTGTATAGACCAACAAGTTAGCGCCATTATAGCACATTCCTTCATGAAGTTAACTTACGTCAGTCAGGCCTACTCGTAGACTGAGTTTCACAGCAGAAAAGTAGAACATAGATGAATACCACAGTTAGCAATTTTATATCTATGGCTTCAAACATAGAGTAGGGATATATAGGTAGAGTGTCGACTCAAAAAAGTATCTGTATACAGTGAAAATTTTCATATCAAAAGATTCAGTTTTTTGCGGAGATTACGTTCCCGTGATCCAAGAAATTATTTGAGCACTTTTGAAAAAGAGTCAAAATTCGGTAAATTTTACACTACCAAGATGACTCTCCTATGTAAGTAGTATGAAGGAAGTTGGACATCAAGAAGAATGAATATTTGCTAATAAGAATTCTAGCTAAGCGGAAATTAAGCTGATTATGAAGGAAATTTCATAATCCGTATTCTAATGGAAGTCTTCGTGAAAAAGTCGTGATATTATTCGTGCTTTCTTGGCTGAAATTTTAAGTTTTCAATTCAATTTTCACAGGCTTGATTGTATGATTTACCATATTCATGTCTCATTTCTTGAATCTGAGTAGTGATGTGGACCCATTTACTAATTACGACCCAATTACGAAGTTAATTGAAATCATTGTCTTTGATCTTGTGATTTTGCTCTGCCAGTGGCACGTAGCCTATGATATGATCACGCCTAAGAAGATTCTCTTGAGGTTGAGCATGAAAACAGGAATAGCAGGTCATTGAGTTGCCAATTTAACAAGCATTTTCTCTCCAAGGCTGTCATGACACGGAGGATCTGTAAAATAATATCATTTGCTTCTTCTTTGTGCTTTCATGATCACTCAATTCCATTGCATTTTTTTAAAAACTGCATAAATGTGCATATCTCACATTTGGAAACAATTCCGACTGTATCACCCTTGAGTTCATTTAATAAAATCGAAAGTGTATACACATTGGGGATTTAATAAATGCGGAGCTACCACTCTACCTAATATACTTACTCCATGGCTTCAAATAGCAATGCACTGGCTAACGTAATTACAAATGTTCCATTATGGAAATCCCAACGTGAACGCTATCCTAGAGTTCTCATAGCGATGTTTATACAAAATCCACATGTACTTCAGAATGTCTCCCCAGAATCAGGCCTTGCAAAAATAGATTGTTCTACTTCCATGTTTTGAAAAGAACGCCCACATGTAACCACTCTGCGATAAAAGATTTTGACCGCCATGTAGCGATGAATCCTTTATCAATGTTTGGTGCAAGGTGAGGGTCACTTTATCGTCCGTCCAGGAATAATCATGAATATCGGTTGAAAGTGCTTGCTGGTCTGCGAGGCTGAGCAACGAATTTTAAGATAGTGTGGACTGGAATAACATTTCGAGCATTTTCGATGAAAGAAGATCCGGGAGATACAAATGATATTCTAATTCCATGCTTCAAACTCTCACGGATCACCCAGATCACATTTAGTATGCCTGAGGAAGAATGGTTCTGTTGCACACTAATTCGTGTTGTGTCCTATTAATGAAGATGTGTAGTACAGTGATCGCATTGCACGATCATGGCACAACAACACGCTAATTGTACAGATAATTATTTCAGTGTACATCTGGTAGAAACAATGATGTCGATTGATACTGCAATTTCAATTCAACTTTCTATGCATGATTTGTTCTTTCAGATCCATTTCTTGTGCAATTTTCACGACAATGGGGAATTTCATCTGATGCCACTGACGCGTATCAAAGATTGCGGAAAACAGGCGTTTTACAATGCGCACAAAGCTGTTATCACGACTTCAAGTGCAAGGGATTTTTATATGAAATACACACGATGAGCTGCTATCTTCTCAGCACAGTATTGGACACGAATGAGCATCACCAGGATGTAAATTCCGTTTACTTCGAACAAACTGCACAAGGTAAGTTCATAGTGTAAAGCACAGAGGGAAACTTATTATTGCTCATCTGCTCTTTCATCAACAGGCGATAATAATGACCTACATGTCCGGGCCTTGATATTTTCGGGATAGGAGTTGTCGATTCTGCACCTCATTCTTCCTTCCTTCATCTCTGAACTACATGTAGATGCTCCGAAAGAACATGATGATGTCATTCAAATGCTATAAAAGCGACTCCCTCATCTTCGCACAAATAATATCAATTAATTATTCTGACATTTTTGAACTTCGGAAAGCATGCCTAAAATACAATAGGTCACTAATTTGACCTCCCAATGGAGCAAATCCAGTGAGCTTAGGTGAAAAGTTCGAAAATGCGCTAAGGCTGAAAGTTTCAGCAGCGTTGATTGGGATGGGAGTATCAGTTTCACGAGGAAACATGCGACAGGGACCGATATCCCCGCGATGGGAATGGTGTTGATGTTAGTAAGGACATAAACAGCATATGATGAATGTTCGATTGCTGAGTATCGAATTCATTCACACTCCAGTGAAGTGCACACCTATGGAGACTGCGAATCTGCTTGTGTGCCGAGTTCTATCCGATTCCTCCTCTTGTCATTGGAATCAAAGAAAAACACATGCACGGACATGTGTACATCCAATATGAAGTATACAATGAAGTTTTCGATGACAAAGGGATTTTCTATGTCTTTATTGATTAAAGAAAAAGTGCTTGTGCATCAGTTATGATCAGACGCCTTTCTACGTTTACCATGGCAGCAGCAAGTGTCATATTTTGTAATATAGAGCGGCTTAATACACCACAAGATATCTTTTGAAAAGACATAGAGTGGTTATGTGACACGGCAGCATAGAACGGTGATATAGAACGATACAATAGATTTGTCATAGAGGTGCATGTAATTGTTAGCTTTTATCAGCATTTCGCATGAATATCCCAGCGACTGTCGATCCAAACCGGTGCTGACTTTAATGAAACATCACCATCGCCATGTGGAAGGATATGTATAGTACCACATAGCTTTCAGTGCATCCACTATTATTGAACGAACTGTCCATGTCTATGTTATTTGAAACACGAGACGTGAAGAGACGAGTGTTTTAAGTAATATAGACAGTGAGTTCAATTGCAGATGGGAACACAATTAGCTATGCGGTGTTATATTTCCTGTATGAAGTTGAGTTCCTGAACAGTGCGAGAAACTGCAATGATATCTCGATACATTCAATACATAGATTGGCAATGCAAGAACCACTTTTTAAATGCACAGATAAAAATGCAAAGAATGACAATGTCATGCTGGAAATCATCATCCTTGGTAAGGATTAATGTGATGTCGATCCTTAAGCGATCGAGCTATGACACAAGCCGTTCGGACTTGCAGTCCTTCTGTTGATTCCCCTCATTCGCTCATGATTATTTCTATTTTTAGAGGTACAGGTAACATGAACTTTTAGGCACGCAGGTTATTTTCTTTTTTACGCAGTTAGGTAATATGAATACAGTTTGCATGATTAAAACACCACAGAGTGTCATTACCATAGAGGTAGGATATCAAAGTACAAGATAATTATGATAGCACCAGTCTGGACTCTGAAAGTGGGTCTCGTTCAGGACCTCTCTGTCTATATATTGAGATAACTTCTGATGTAAGGGTCATAGAGTAGGGCACCACTCTATGACAAGGGCCATGTAATCTAACATTTTCTAACATAATCTAATACAATGCGATTCACCTTAAAATTGCCACTTACCAGAAGATGAATGAAAATGGACCTTTAGCTAAGTCTTTACACCGCATTAAAGAAAATTAGAAAAGCTGATTGTATGTCACACATTTAGGATTTTTCGTTCCCGGTTTTTGCATGTTCAATATTCATAAACCATTGCAAACGATCCTAACCACTATGATATTCCAGCATGCCTCTAAAAGATTCTGCAGGCGATTTTCTGATTGTTGCTTTTGTTGTAGTTCTGATTTTTGCAGTCGTGTTGTTGCTTTTCAAAAAATTAATAATTCTATTGAACAAGCTTTCCTTCTTTAACATGGAAGATACCGTGAATGTGCTATAAAGCACTCATTTTCATTGATTATCAGTTATAATTGTTATCAGATACAATAGTCCGAGAGCCACCGACGTTTTCTTCCTATATTCCCGCACGAGCTTCTTTTTTTTGCTCTCGACGCTTGTGGTCGGTGATACATACCTAGTCTCGGAGACTTACCAAGTCTCTGGGAGACCTAGGTGCATTCGGAGGTAATGTGCACTTCCGAGAAGCATTGCTTTCTGCAGCTTGTGAATTACATGGCTTCCTGGTAGTCTGCGTAGGTAGTCCTTCAACTTTGGAGTTATTGTTCCAAGCGAGCCGATGACAATTGGTACGACTTGGTATTATTAATTTGTTTATTGTTGATTAAATGAATGTTATTTAGTGTACCAAACTCATAAGACATGGATCTACGTAAACAAATGGAATTTTTTGATGTTTGACGCTCCGTGACTTGCAACACGACTGGATTAGTCACTTGAGAATTGTCGTTTTCCTGATTTTGGGTGACAAATTAACAATAAAAGAAGTTCGTGGGCGAAAGGAAGAAGACGTCGGTGGCTCTCGGACAAAAGTGCGTCTGTTATTTTCTTTTTTATGCAATGCGGTAGCATGAATACAGTTTGCATGATTAAAAAATAGTATGCATATGATTAGATATCTTGAGTTAGTCATGAATTAATATGTGAACGCGCTCTGGACTAGACTTGGTTTTCTATCATCCATTTTTCGAAGCAGATCAGACCAGGGACAACATGATTAATATAAAATATCTGAGGACGCTCAACCTCCATAGGATGTACTGGACTGGAGGCCGCTGACTCTGGTAGGCTTGATTAATGACGATGGTGTACATCTGGATAAAACCATTGAACAAGTTGTAAACAATTCACTTCAGTATTGTAAAATGCGTCAGAACCCTGCTGAACTGATTGCTGCACATATCCTAATTAACACACCCGGTCCCACAGAATTAGATTCATCTGCGCGCTTCGGTTTCCTAGAAAGTAAGATTCATGTCTAACCTTAATATCGAAATGGCACATCACAGAATTCGACAACTTGCGCGAGTGCATTCATACAAGTATTCACACGAAGCACAGAAGTATACACGAATACATTCACCGAAGTACCTAAGAAGTTTGAATGTATTTCGTGATCAACTTAAACCCTTATCATCATAATCACATTATATTTGTTCGTCGTAGTTATAAATGTAATTAGAAGGCTTCACCTTCAGGTGATGCTCTTATCATGAAACGTATGATAATAAGAGGTAAAACTATATTGACTTTCCCAAATCGAAATGTTTTACTAAAAGTGTTATATTTTTACCTGTACATAACTATGAAAAGCCTCCTCTCAGAGGCATATAACTGCATCTTCAAAAGAGTCTTGCTAAACTTTAAGCCCTTTCACATGTTGCACTTGTATTTTCAATTTTTTATGTTTCAATGTCTCAATTAATAAAATGAAATTGATTTAACTTTCGACGCACAAATAATTTGGTTTTACTTTCCCAAGATACATTTCGGCTAACTGCTCTTCTCAATCAGATTGTAAATAAAATCTGGAAATATCTAGGACTAAAAATATCAATTTTTCTTTCTTTAATTGCAATATTGTCTAAATTTTTCTTTGCAAGTTCATTTAATATTGCTAGAAAGAGTTATTTCAATGATTTATCTTTTGCTCGTTTCTGAGCACATCTTCGTTAGATTTTTCTTCAGATTTTAATCATGGCATTTGCTTGTAAAATAAAGAATTAGGCATGGACATTGTTGCAATGATTGTAATAGCAAGTCAATTGTAATAGTAATCGTCACTGATAAAATTATCACTTATTCCATGACTACTTTGAGCAATAGAAATAGATCATCAGAGTTTTTCCAGCAAGAGTCCACAATTCTCCAAAAATACTACTGAATCGATTTTAGCATGCAAACATCTTTGCAAGCTAATTTCACAACAAATAAATATGCAGAACTCCCACCAGTAGCCATTGATGCTACGTGCCGTATGTGAACAACTTGAAACACTGGCATTTGATATGACAGCTGTTATTGACAGATGCCTATTCTTGTGTAGGCATCTTTAGTCTCATCTTTATTGGGTCCAGAATCTTCCTTCAACAGATTCCGTGCATGAATGCGTGCATTAGAGTAATAGTGCATTTACATGTAATAGTAAGATGAATTGTTTACAACTTCTTTAACGGTTTTATCCAGATAGGCGCACGCTGCCGTCATTTATCATGTCTATACCTAAGTAAGCAGCCTCCAGTCCAGCCCATGCTATGGAGTTTAGAGTCCCATAGATATTTAAAAAATAAAAAATTTCACAAGTAATTTTCTCATTATACTTTCCTCGAGATCTTTCGTCCAATTCTCATCTGCGTGGTGGATACACTGGCAATGAACATGAACGTTTTAGTATACGCTGCTATTGGCTGCTAATACGATTCAGAAAAGAAGTTCTGCACACAAGGTGACACAATGTGGACGGAAGATGGAATAGATATCTACAAAAGTGTCTCATTATTACCGGAGTTTTCCACTTCATATACCCGGTATATTAACTGGAAAATGACGAAATTGCAGAATAAGTTTGCATCGGGTTAACTTACCCAGGTATATTAAGTGCAAACACCACAAAATAAGCATATTTGATATATGAGATGGAATCTGTCACTTAAAGCAAGAATAATTTATTACAGGTGCTTATAATTTGGTACATATGAGCTTGAAATTAAACTGTAATAAAAACAAAGTCACAATTTGAATTTACAATTACGGGATTATCGCATTTTTACGGGATTAGTTAACATCTGTTCTTTCGGTAGTTAGGAGCTGCATGAAGATGGAGCAGCAAGGCTATGGACAAGGAACATGGAGTAGCAGGTGCAATGCGTGAAATAGGAACTAAACGCGATGCAAGAACTAAATATAGACTTCCTTTGATCACCCTAACAATAGACACTTGCAGGCTCGAGACAGAGCTACTCCCATATAGCACTGCATAGAATAATATACTTACATCGCAACCAATTCATTGATATCAAAACATAAAAATATGTCCAGGCAGTCGAGAGAAGGAAAGAGAGAAGCGTTATACGTACAGGCGTACTAATATCTAATGAATTATTATCATTGCTGACATATCTTGTGATTATTATAAAATATCGGGCTTTTACCAGACGCCAGAAAAATCGCGGAATGTGCATTTCGATTTGAAAATCACATACCAGGTTTTAATGCGACAACGCATATTGTGTGCATATCTACTTATTGTTGTAGCGTACATGTATGTCTGCGTGTGAAAAGGTAACTTATTATTAATTCATGGACATTAAGACCCATTTCTATCTGATATCATAAGTTGTACTGTATTGTACAGTGTATCGTTCAAAATACTCGTCAAAGAATTTAAAACAACGCCTAGTATTGTTCAGCCTACGCTAGCCTAAGCATGCTATCGGTAAATGAATTAAGCTTGCAGATTCCGGGATCAGAAAAAGTCGGGATTATAAAAACCTTAGTATACAGGAAAGGAAATAAGACTTATATTTTCCTTCGCCTAATATTCTTCCGCTGTGATCACATGAGACACCAAGATGAGTGCTTGATTTACAAAAATCATCAGAAGTGCTATTTCCAAGAAAATGGCTGCATGTTGCGAAGACATAATGAAAGTTTGGCGCGAGTTCATAAACCCGGGTATATTAACTGGCACTAATTTACACTTAATATACCCGTGAATATTAAGGGGAAAACTCCGGTACTATTTCAATTAACTAAGAAATGAAAGAGAGACTGCTGACCGGTTGAAAGTTCTGCGGGCAAGACCTGTTTTTTTAATAAAGGTTTGACAATAGCAGTATTCCATAATCAGGAAACAGTCTACTAGATAATGATTTGTTCACTATTTTTGCTAGTATTTGGGGCAAAAGTTTTTATGAACTTTTTTGTCAACCACGTGTCACACTGCATGTTTGGAGAACTTATAACATTTACATTTCTTCGACTGTGACGCTTTGAAAATCATTGATGGAATACCCAACAAATTTAGTGTCGTGGACATTCTGTAGGCATAAGTAATCTGTATTGTGATTCCATTTCTGCTCTCTTAATGTGAGCAAAGTTGGTAAAATCTTGGACTTGATAGACCTGCTCAAGATTTTGGGTAAAATCATGAGTATGTTCCCAAGAACCAAGATCAAATACCCACGACCGAAAAATCAGAACCCATGATTATGAGATAATTGCTATATCTTATCTTTTTCGTTAGCTGTTCTTCAATGATATATAGTGATCAAAATCAGATTTGTTAATATATGCTTTAAGTCGTGTATTTTTTAATTGAATATCGTATTTTTGGGATAATTCATTTTATGCACGTTTTAAGTCCTTTATATAGTGTAGGTTAGCTTGCATGCGTTATATAGGCCGTAGTATCTCCAAAAACTCAGAGGGTTTATCTTTAGGTAAACTGGTCAAAGTCATTTCTGATAAACGTACTTAATCTGTAAACATTACACCCCTTTATATTTGACATTAATTAAAATTATTTTGTAATTGTATCTATATGATTTACTACATTAGTGTTGGATTAACCAGAGAAATTAACTCAATAATTATGTCAGATTTATGACTCGAACAGTGCAAATTTCTATGAACAACATTGAATTTATCATGCTAGATTGTGTTTAAATTCCGACACGAAATTCTAAGGATCGGTTTCATTGTACTACCTAAGATCTTGGGTTCATTACCCAATCATTTGGATACCTACCCAAGATTATCCAAGACCTAAGATTTTCAAGAAACCCAGGACCCAACCGTGATGTGAAGCCACAGATGATCCTCGTTATCTTTTCATCAAATAGATTTTTGATTTCATTCGGTGAGCAAATAGGTGACAGTTATTCAGATTCTACCACTGTTTGATTAAGCAATCCCAAAATTTTGCGTTGGTTACTACCTGCCTGTTTGAACTGATCAGTGTAGTACCGATTCTTGGGCCGGCTTTGATAAGCTCAGTTCGAAACAGACTCAATAAATCTTCGAATTCTTCACAGCATTCTTGTAATATTGCGGTCGGATGCCTTCATTTTGTCTTGACGATGCTGTCTCTCTGCTTTAGATCATTTAATTCAGCTGTAAACCATATGCTCGGTGGACATAAAAGTTGAGATTTTTTAATGTAAAGGAGCGGATTTGTTAACAACAGTCCTGACACAATCCATTGTAAAGAACGGTTAAAGAGTTAATATTAAATTCGTAATCAAAACACTTATCGAACTCTGATGACAATTCTTCTTCAAACAATTCAAAATCAACTGATTTTCAGGATCTAAAGCAAATCTTCCTTTATTCTCATGATAATTTTGCTGGAATTGAGAGTGATGCATTAATGAAATAATGATCTGAAAAAGATAACTACGGTAACGATTAATAGTCCTTACAGGATCATCAATACGAGAGAGATCAAATCCAGCATTGAACCGCTAATATGTGTTGAAAAGTCAACTACGTTATGTAATCCAAGCATTTCGCAGGCATCGTGAAGCTTTTCACGATTTGATGACTTCCTCAAATTACCCCCTACCTACGACAAATAATTGTAGATTGATAAATGAAGAATATTTATCCAGAAGCAGTGGCGTCTTCTCCGCACCTGCGAGGCCTTTGGCGCATACTCAAAAGCAATTTTCCAACAATTATAAAAATGAAAAGTATCATCATTCATTTAAATTCGATAGCTTTTTGTGATAGCTGTGCACAGCTTTCCGTCTCAAAATCGGACGCTCAACCTCATTGAACAGTTTTGCAGCACGTGCTCGAATCACAGCTGTTTTCTTCGAACAATTAGACACACAAGCTGGTCGTGTGTTCAGACGGAGCATTGATGTTCAGACAGAGTGAAAGAAAGTTGTGTGCGTGTGAGGCAGTAAGCGCACGCGCCCGCGTCAATATTGGCTTTCCCGATAGACATAATGCTTTGCCTTCTCCAATTTTTGCAATGAAATTCTACGCAATTTTTGATTGAGGCGCGGTACCTAACTAAATATAGTAAGGGAAGCGCAACCCAATTGTTCCTGGATTCGCTTAATGTAAGAGAAGCCAATACGTCAACAGTAGTAGATGGCTGACGTTCAGACAAGACTGCGATCAGCGTCCCAATGATGAGCGTTCTCCAATGAATGCAGAGTAATACATCTGACAGTTACTCGAACACCCAGATTCGGTAGAATTCCATCATTTGTTTTTACGTGATTGATGTGACGCTATATGTTTAGTACTGCAGATGAGATCACAACCACGCCTTTCGTCCGAAGAGAATATACTGAAAAGATGACAGTCGTCAAGCAAGGAAGGCCAACACCTGATATAAAATGAAAGTACTCACAGAGAAGGAAATAAGAAATACACAAGACATTTTAATGCATCAAAATTTCAAACAAGTGAGTGGCTGACCGGCTGTGAGAAACACAGGAAACTGTTGGCCTTGCCTCCTTTTTCTCGAGATAATGTGGTCTCAGCTCCTTGAGTAAGGCGGTTAAGCAACATGAGCAATCATTTCTCATGTGCACATTCAGTTGGCCTTAAAAGTGTTCGGGATATTGTTATCAAAAATTCAGCCTTTATGAAAATTTATGTTGTAACATAAAAGTGTTTGGTATAGAAATAGAATTCCAATGCCGAGTGAAGGCCTATGGTCTGGGAGCACGCGACGCCACTGTCCAGAAGGTTCATCCTGGGTTCATCAAATCAGTAGGAAATTGTGGAATGGATATCTCTGGGGACGGTGGATAAAAAGGGCATTCGTGTTTATGAAAGTGTCTTGTTTTACTGCTAGTTTCCAAATAGAAAATTCAAGCGATGGAAAAACACCAGTTTCAGCTTTTCCTGGCTGAAAATTTGAAAATGATCAGAACTGTATTGTACATTTTTTGGAGTTATTTGTATGGACATAATTGTCTGAGTCTTTAAGCCAAGCTTCTGTAATAGCGCAGATTGCTAATTTTGTCAAGCGTTACTCTTTTACACAAGTCTTGGGGGCTTTATTTCGCATTGATATAGCATTCACTACGCACATTTTAATATCACCTAATGTTGCTTGAGCTGCACCTTTATCTGCTGTTGGTGGTGATAAATATAGTGGCTTAATGTACCCTTCGTCTTCGTATTAATTTTTTGTTGACACAAGGAGCATTCCGCCGACGATCCTACAACAGGAATACAGAGTATATAAATTCCATAATGCATTCATTTTCTTTTAGCTTTTCGATTGATACATACACATTGCTTCTTTTATTATTCAAAAATCTATCTCTAGTATAAGCCATTGACATAGATAGCCCAGTGATTTCCAAGCTATAAGAGGACTGCTAACTAAACAACCTCAACTACGAAGACTAGAAATGATAGTGATGCAAAACTGTGTGAATGGATAGTCCGGCAGCCGGAACGAGTTTCTGCAAGGAACGAGGCCGAAAGTGAGACTTTCACAGAATGATGTACACCCTATACCTACTACGAATTGGCACGTCTGCCGAGTTCTAGTGAGTTCCTCTTCTTGTCAGACAGGATCAAAGAAAAACATATGTAAATCCAATGGGACGCAGATTGACGTTTTTGGCTAAAATGAAACTTCGCATGTTTTCTCTGATTAAACGAAAAGTATTGAGCCCAGAGTCATAATTTTTGCCATGGATTGTCTTCTGGTCATCTCCTATGATGTGCACGTGCTTTTATCATGCATCTAATCAGCAATGTATGTGAGAATGTGGTTGAACGTGGATAAAGTTGCTCAAAATGTTTGTGTTCACCGACATTAGGAGGCTCACCAAATCTAAATGTGTTTAGCTTTATAGACAGGGATGCATGAAGATGAAAGGAAATGATCTGACGACATTCCATGCCAAAAATTATGACTCTGGGTTTAGTACTTTTTGTTTAATCAGAGAAAACATAGAAAATTTCATTTTAGCCAAAAACTGTAATCTGCGTCCCATTGGATTTACATATGTTTTTCTTTGATCCTGTCTGACAAGAAGAGGAACTCACTAGAACTCAGCAGACGTGCCAATTCGTAGTAGGTATAGGGTGTACATCATTCTGTGAAAGTCTCACTTTCGGCCTCGTTCCTTGCAGAAACTCGCTCTGGCTGACGGACTAGGGGCGTGATGACTGATGACAAAATCTGTGACCACTGTAGTAAACTGACGAATATCATGTTATCAACATATTAGGAGATCTCTCTCACATCATAGCAGTTTTATTGGTCGTTGAATTGAAAAAGAGTAGGAAATCTCAAAATCAAAGCCTGGTTTTATCAAACTCAAACAACAGTATTCATTTATCATGATTATCAAGCATTATTTGACCATATTTGTAATTTAGTATTGCGATATTGTAGCAAAGCTTTGTTTCAGATTGTTCGTCATCCAATCGTCCAATCTTCTTGGAGAGTGGAACTATAAGGTCTCCTGGATGGCCGTTTTCTCACACGAAGTCAGATTGTGAATGGAAATTTTTGACTCCTTGGGGTAGAGCACTAAGAGTGACATTGATTGATATTCAAACACCTGCGAATCAATCAGATTGCCGAGAATATCTAGAAATCAACAACAATGGCAACAAGGTTTGCGAAAGAGGCAGTTCTATCGTCGGAGAATCAGAAACAGGTCTAAATACACTTTCTTTGGTGGCAGCATCTTCGTAAGTTGTCAAAGACAGCTTTCCACATTACCAAATGTTCAAAGTAAATACTTAGTAGGATTATTCCTTTCACTAATATCAACAAGCTGTGCATGGTATTGCGGGACCAATTTACTAAATGGAAATTCAAGCGAGTTTGTAAAAGTTTAGCAGAATCCTCCTCTTCGGAATTCTCTGTTTGAAAGACCTGCTACAATAGGCAATGTTGGATAATTCATGCCGCCTTTGGTACTTGCCATCAAGGCGACAATTCGAATCGGCGAATTCCAATCGTTTTAATGATTATTTCCTCTATCGCTATCTGCATCTTGCAGCTAGCCTTTTATGGCTATGGATGTCTTTCCAATATGTGAATTCTTTCCTGCTATATCTATGATGCTGACAATTAAGAGATTATGCAGTAATTTCCTTCATATTATCGGCAGACCTATTTACCATTTGCCTAGCCTCAGGTCGCATTATTTTGCCAGATAATATATATTTTACTATCTGAAGGCAATGTCTTGCAAGTTACTTGTTCAAATAGTTTTACTTGCAAAGCGAAGAAGAATATCTTTACATTGTGCATCGACGAGGTACTGACACCTAACCGTTGTCATCATTGGAGGACACCATTCTTTAAGTACTGCTGTCATGACCACATCATCATGTGTTTTTTCAATATGCATGTCCCATCTAGTATTTTGATTTGATTGAGTGCCCGACTTATAGGTATTTTTCAATCTTGGAAATTGTAGATTATCTCCCATCTACCCTCAAGATTTGCAGTATATACAATAATCAGAAAAAAGCCTGAAAATAGATGACCGCAAAAATTTACATGTTAATTATTGATTAGCGTAATCCTTATCAGCGCATACAACATCATACAGATATTATGTTACCTGAAGAATGAGATGCGATACAATATGAAGCAGACAAGACTGGTGCTGGGCGCAATTCATTGATCGTGAAATCCGTACTTGATTAATCGCGTTCCTCAATATTGGTAACTATGAAATATTCGAACAATAATAAAATACAATCAAATAATTGCTAAATATAGCCCAGCACTGAACTCAAAAATTGTATTGTCGGATGGTGAAAATATCGTCACACAATTTTATCAAATTTCAGTCCCACACCAACCAGCGGAATTGCCTTTATCGCCAACTTTGATACAGGTGAGATTTATTACTTTTCAATCCTACCCCACCTACAAGCTTGCAGTGAGTTGATGGAGGTCGGAAGACGATAGGCAGCGTCTGCAGCTGCTGAAGAACAAGTCTGATAACATCTTTCTACCCGACGGCCATTACCAACGCTTTGGTCCTGTGACAGACAGACATGTATTCAATATAGGAATTATATCTATCTGTCGAGGGCATAAATTGGAAGATATCCGGGGGCGCTCAGCGCACGAGGATGTCTTCCTATGTATGCCCAACGAGATAGCTTTAATTTCTGTTCTTGCCTCAACTATCATGGGTTAAAAAACAATTGAGACGTGGTCCATAGTAATAGCATTGAAATGATTATGTTTAAGATAGATATACGAAAACGGAGGGCATCAATGGAAAGATGTTGTTCCATTGAAAATACATTGAAATTGGCGGGCATAAATTGGAAATTTTCAGTTTATGCCCGGCAACGTTAATAAAATGCTATGAACACTCTTAAACGCAGCATTTCTTTGTGATGATGTTTTATTGAGTTGTTTGATTTATAATCATTGCCATCATGACGAACGCCAACATCATTGGACATCGATGGCTAGGAACTGTGCTTCCTTTGCGCATACGAATTCTTCTCCCGAAGAATTATTCTGTCAATAGATTTAAAGGCCAGCGCGTTCTGCATAGTACAAGAAATAAATAGCGATTTTTACGAGATATCGCATCATTTTCATAGAATTTAATTGTCAAGATAAGTTGCTGACAAATGGCACTTTATTTACGGATGTGAGTCATAATTGCAGTATGAAAAGCAACTACGCGTTTGCATATTCGAAATAATGGATCCGTATATTTACGAATGCAGCATCATCATCATCAAGTGCATTCTCCGATCCGGAGGTTGACAGCCATTTGCCTCCAATTCACTCGATCTTCAGCTCTTTGTTTCTCCTATAATTTTGCTATCGGTCCCTCTATATATCGCTAATGGTTCACCCTCTACCATTCCTTTTAGAATCAGCTGAATAAGTCTTCCCCAAGATACCCTCAACACATGGCCAGTAAAACGTTGCTTTCTTTGAGTCAACTCATCACTCCATCTCTTTCTTTCACCAATCCTTCTCATTACTTCTTCATTTATCACTCTGTTCATGTGTGAGATTTTCAATATCCTTCTGTAGCACCAAATCCGAAAAGCGTTTATTCTTCTAATAATTTCTTTGTTGATGGTCCACGCTTCACATCCACAGGACATTATTGATGTTATGTAACAAGCAAAGAGTCATATTTTCAGCTTTATGTTTACATCTCTTCAGAGAAACTACACTGTAAATTGTTGGATACGAAAATTACATACAAACATATACCAAATTAACATACAATTTGAAACTATCATCTGATTTTAGATTCTCGTATACTTACAGAGATCTGGTATGTTTTTCATACCACATCTCACTTACTTTCGCATGTGATTGGTATGTAGCGATACGAACGATTTTATCTGTGATTGGCTGCTTTACACTAAAATACGAGTTGTTGATATGTTTTATATACGAGACCCGATGCAAATTCATCCTCATTCGTATGCCTCTGGTATGTAGAGCTTTAAGTCACATAGCAAATATATATATATATATATATATATATATATATATATATATATTGCATACTACTGTCAAATAACTTTTTTCAGTAATACCAGTAGTGAATATATTTTGTTTCATAGAGTGATATTTAGCTAGATTAGATAATTGTGAATTTTATGCTCCACGAGTATGTCGTCGTTGTTACTTGACTAGCAACATCAACAGGACGTTCTTTTGGTTAGATCTACTTTGTGAACCAAGTTGATAAACATGAATTCATTCAAGCGATATCTTTAGTGAAATCTTGTTGACTTATATATCTCAAACATAACTTTTTTTGCGTTCATGAATTATAATGTGTTTTTATTTCAGATTGATAATATGCTTAATTTCAAAATTACATAATGCATAATTGTTGATGGTTGAATACTTATTGATTATTCATGAAATGTCTTGGACTAACGTGTATTAAAATCGAATTCAGTATTGAAATTATCACTCTTCAATGTCATTATCTCACTACTGTCAAAACAGTAGTAACATTAGTGTGATTTTTATTGACAAAAGGCCTTAAATCAACATACTTTGGACATGATTGATGCTTTCTTTTAACATTGTGCTGGTATGGCACTAGTATGTAAAGCATACCACACTTAAAATAACGTACGAAAAGCATACAAATATATACCAAGAGAATACAGAAATATGCCAAAAAAATACTTTGGTATGCGTCCTTCGTATGTGATTGGTATTGAGCGATTTACAGTGTACTTGCAATTCCAAAATTCATGTTTTGCGTGAGCAATTTTAACCTTCACTTCCATAATACACTGGCAATCCTCTGTGATTATTGTTCCCAGATATTAATGCTCCTTAATCTGGTCCAGAATTTATCATCAATTTTAATTCTTACTTGGAATTCATCTGTGTCCATCTTGAATGCCATGGTTTTAGTTTTCTATGCATTGAGTAACATTCCATATTGTTTGCAATTTTCATGAATGCATCAACTTTCCATACTCATCAAAAATTGCATTTAGTAGTAGTATATTGTGATGTATTATTGTGTACTCCTTTTAGAACTCTTTGGGTCAGAATGCACACTAGTTAATTCGCATTTATTTTAGCAGTCATTTAATCGGCTGCATAGGACAGGTACCTCCACTATATCGAAAAATGCTCAACAATGCATACTCGTGTCGCAGCTGGGAATAGGCAAATAATCTACATTAAATCGAAGCGCACGGCGCACGCCGTCAGTACCAACTGCATGCTGACTTACTGAATTTATTGACATTGATGTTTCGTCATATTATTACTCCACAAGCATTTCAGCACTTCTGTGAATTTAAGTTCGGTAATTATAGTACTCTTCTGTTTAGAACTCAGATTTATACTTAAATATGACTTTATGATTAACAGTGTACTCTTCTGCTGTTGAAGTGAGGTAAATCTTCAAGGTAATCTCATATCTCAATTCAAAAGTGAATAATCTCAACTCAAACTAGACTACAGTTTTATCTTTGATCTGAAATAATGAATGATGAAAGTTTCATACATGATCTGCAGAAGGTGTCATTTAAGAGAATATTTTTCTGTCTGTTAATATCATTTGTATTTGAAAATGAAAAATCTGGTGAAGGTGCAAAGCTTATATTTTGTGTCAACATTTTGCTTTCCATTCTAGTTTGGGCATGCGAACCTGATAAGGAAATTATTCTACAAGGACCTGGAAAAATCGCCAGCAATCAGTTTCCTTCCAGTTTTCCTTCAACAAAATGCGCGTGGAAAATTATCCAGAGAAGCTCTCCAAGAGCAGAGATGGTTGATATTCTGATTGATTCGTTTGAATTCTCCTCTACTTTGCCCGTTTTCCAGTCTGCTTCATTGACTTTCAATGATACAGATGGACGTGTGTCCAAGTGTGACAACACTTCTCAGGGTTGTACATTCTATCAAGGGTTTGCACCTGTAACTATCACATTTGATAGTGGATTATATTATGAAAATCCAAAGGGATTCAGTTTAAGCTATGACTTCAATAATGTATATCCGAAAGGTAAGTTGATTTACATGTGACGATTGAAATATCAATTCTATTAGTCGACAATGGTTGTTCAATGCATAGAAATCCGACTTTTCGTTTTGTCTAAGTCAATAAGACTAGAATGCGGACAAGAGCTGTCTGTTGATGGTCATTTCTAGGTTGATAATAAAATACGGACCACCAGAGGCGACCGCACGGAAACGCTGTTCAGCTAACAAATCTCCAATAGTATCACTAGCCATTGTAGGTGCATAGAGAAGAACTGTTAAGTCATTCTTTGTTAGGAATCTCTAGCTTTATGACAATCTATCTGTGATTGGTTTCTGCAAGTATCAAGAGGTTGCTATCGAATAGAAAATCGGGCTAGAATCCATTTTTTCCTCAATTGTAGGAAGCCCAAAAGACACGATCAGTGCATACAAAGCGAATCTTTTATAGTCCGGCAGCCAGAACGAGTTTCTGCAGGGAACGAGGCCGAAAATGAGACTTTCACAGATTGATGTACACCATATACCTACTACGAATTCGCGCGTCTGCCGAGTTGTGGTGAGTTCCTCTTCTTGTCAGACACGATCAAAGAGAAACACATGTAAATCCAATGGGACGCAGATTGACGTTTTTGACTAAAATGAAATTTTGTATATTTTCTCTGATTAAACGAAAAGTACTAAGCCCAGAGTCATAATTTTTGACATGGAATGTCTTCAGATCATTTCCCATGATGTTCATGTATCCCTGTCTATAAAGCTAAACACATTTAGATTTGGCGAGCCTCTTAATGTCGACAAACACAAACATTTTGAGCAACTGTATCCACATTCAACCATATTCTCACATATATTGCCGATTAGATGCATGATAATAGCACATGCACATCATAGGAAATGACCTGAAGACATTCCATGTCAAAAATTATGACTCTGGGCTTAGTACTTTTCGTTTAATCAGAGAAAATATACAAAATTTCATTTTAGCCAAAAACGTCAATCTGCGTCCCATTGGATTTACATGTGTTTTTCTTTGATCGTGTCTGACAAGAAGAGGAACTCACCACAACTCGGCAGACGCGCGAATTCGTAGTAGGTATAGGGTGTACATCAATCTGTGAAAGTCTCATTTTCGGCCTTGTTCCCTGCAGAAACTCGTTCTGGCTGCCGGACTATTATTCTACTGAAGCCTTTCGACCAACACTGTCGGTCATCATCAGAGCCACTAACCAACCAACTAAAGCGCACAGCCAAACTGCATACACGGAACAAAACTCACACAACTTGCTACACACTAGAGACACATAGAAATACGACGTCATAGAAATAGACAATAGGAGATCAAGTGCACGAGAACTAACGCTACAAAATGAATTCACAAGGAAACTGGAAACCACATGAAGTTAATAAGACAAAGAAAAAACACATGCATCAATTAACATGCAATTCTTTGTTGATGAAATTATGAAAAAACTTGCATTCGATCAGATGTCGATCTTGGAGAAGGAAAAGACCTGGAGAAGACGTGTAGTGAAGGAGGCTGTGTGGACGAAGCGCCGGAACTCTAGCAATAGAGTGAAGCACTGTCTCAGCAATTTTTGGAGCGCTCTCTGACTTTTCATTCTTTTACTGAAATTTTTTTTCTCTGTACATTTCATTCTACTTTCGTTATTATAATTTTATTTTCAATTATATTTATTTATTTATTTATTTATATATTCTTTAGTTTTATTGATTTTTTAATTATTATTATTTCTTTATTATTTTTTATCAACAAAGAATTGCATGTTAATTGATGCATGTGTTTTTTCGTTGTCTTATTAACTTCATGTGGTTCCCAGTTGCCTTGTGAATTCATTTTGTAGCATTACTTCTCGTGCACTTGATCTCCTATTGTCTATTTCTATGAAGTCGTATTTCTACATAGAAATTGATAATAATTAAACCTCTAGAATGGAAGTAAAGCTTCATCCAATGCACAATAGTGGCACAAAAATCGCACGCATTTTCACTTAGATACGCTTGTCAACGACTGAATCATTGGGTTAGAATCAGTCACATGTGCAATTATAAGCTTTTCATTGGTTCTTCATGTCCCAACTTAGTTCCACCGGATGTGCCGCGACCTTGAGTCAATTTCCATTCTAGTCAACTTCAGATAAACAATCTATTTCTATGTATTTCTATGTGTCTCTAGTGTGTAGCAAGTTGTGTGAGTTTTGTTCCGTGTATGCAGTTTGGCTGTGCGCTTTAGTTGGTTGGTTAGTGGCTCTGATGATGACCGACGGTGTTGGTCGAAAGGCTTCAGTAGAATAAAAGATTCGCTTTGTATACACTGATCGTGTCTTTTGGGCTTCCTACAATTGAGGAAAAAGAGGTTGCTATTGTTGACTTCTTTGCACTCAATAGTGAATTCATTGCACAAGACGCTTGCTTCGTCATCCGACTGATCCGATTATGGAAATCGTGCTGCTTTCATGCAATTATTTAAAAGCAGGACCACTGCATCGTAAAGAAAAAATGACAATAGCTACTACTATGCACTGCGTGGTAATGACTATTCTATGCACAGACTTTGTTATTCTAACTTTTATTCGAGCGTGCGAAAGAGTATAAGTATTCGTCCGACCATCGGTTTACATCGCCAAAATGTACATGGTGATAAATCACATGATAATCACTGATGATCATCTTGACATTGATAATTTCAGTGTCTTCAACTACTGCAAGAGTGAATTTAGCCTCCTAAGTTACGAAATGTTGTTCTCCAATATAATCCGTCCCTCTCTCAACACACAGTGTGATTCAGTGGCGGCAAAGTTGTTAAGTGGTCACCATGATGCTCAATATCTTAGCATCTGCTCTTTGATGAGCATTACAAGTTGTGTACATGTATAACAGGTATTTCTTTTTCCGCCTATTGGCTCGATAACTTTTGTATGTCAAGTTTAATATGTACTCCACAGCCCGATTTTGTTCATTTCACTAAAGATGCTGGTATGACTAACGAAGCGTCTGGACCACAGAATTAGATTCATTTGCGCGGGCTTCGGTTTCCTAGAAAGGAAGGCTTATATGTAACCTTAACATCGAAATGGCACATCACAGAATTCGACAACTTGTTCCTTCTCGAATGGATAATTCGTGTGTCGCTTGCTATTGGAAATGACAAACAATAAGCTGTCAGCCGAGGACACCAGAGCCACTGAGAGAGGTGTGCGTGCTGTGAAATCACTTCGCACACATCAAAACACACATTACTGTCTTGGCTAACATTCGATTCAGTGCACTCACTATACAGTGAGAAATGCCGAGGAGAGGATGCTAAAACATCAAGTGAACTAATTTTCGTACGCCTGCTACTCTTTTTAATAATGATCGGAAGGGTCAACGTTATGGCGAAAACTTGTGGACAATGATCTGAATTCTTCGAATCTGAAGGAATTGTGCCAATCGAAGCACCTTGCTGGAACTCACATTAATCTGCAAGCGACGCACGACTTTTTTTCCTATCTCTGTAAGGTATAAGGAATTCCTTTTTGCCCACTTATTAGGTTCGTCGATGTGACGTCAATTTCGTGTTAATCACACTTCTGGCAAACCGAAGCAGATAAACAAAATATTTAATTCTGTGGTCTGGACATTATACTGAGTGGTCATACTGTTGAAAAGTGAACACTCTCTCGTTATTATTTCTTTCTAGGATAATTTCAAAAATCTATTTATCGGAAATTTAGAATCCAACAATTTACAAAAATACATGTACGGTTTAATCAGGATTTCATTTCATAATCATCAATACTGAGAGTGTTGAACAGCCATTCACATTCCTATCTGAATAAAGGGGCGTGATACGGCCATAAGTCGACATTTCTGAATACTGATGTGAGTTCCATGATTCGTGAATCTCATTCAGTGTTTTCTCCTCTTGCGTTAATGTCACCAGATAAACTGATAGAGTTAGCTACAGATAGGCCCTCCTAATGACAGGCATGATGGGGGCAAGTGTTATTCAGAGTGGTCTGACTAATTTCAAATTCAGATGTCTGAGGATTGAAGTGCAGGATTTTCCGGTTTCACTTTTCCTTTTCATTTGTTCTCCTCTTCTTTTTTCATTTCCTCCTCATTTCTTTTTTTCTTCTTAGTACAGCTCATCTTTCTCTCGGCATTAAATTTCTCTTTCTTGTTCCTCTTATCATCTTTAGCACCGCAGTTATGTTTTTAATGATTTTTCCACTGTTAGTGAGAATCTATTTAAACGTCTGTACCTTAAGATAGAAAGTGTTGGCGATCATCCACTACGTGCTATGTTTCATGAAAGGACTCCTACCTTGAGAAATCCTCATTGTCTAAGAGCGCCACGATCTAAAACTACGCGGTACGGCAAAAGTTTCATTCGCTTTGGGAGATAAGGTCTGCAATTCTTGTATTTTATGTTTTATGTTTTGATGTTTTGTGGTCTTTTGTCAACCACCATTTGTCCATGCGTTCACCGCACAATGTGAGCCATCAATAAAGTTCTATTCTATTCTATTCTATTCTAACTCTATCAGGACCGGGCGATTTTTAGCGTCGTAGGACCCTCCCTCAAATTTTCCATGTTTCGATGGATAAAGCGCTTTGAAACACACATTTCACTATATTTCGAGTCTCCTTTTTTGGAATGGTAGTGCCTATTTTGCATGATTCGAAGACCTTCATACCAAAAAATTCAAATTAAAAATTTGTTTTTTCCAATTTTTTTCATTTTTCATGAATCTATGCATATTTTTTGACTCTTCAAAAATTGTTCATTACAACTAAAGCATTTATCCAAAATGTTATGCAAGTATATCTCTATTTTGTTATGAGTATGATATTCTACGTTTATCTGACTTATTTTACATGTAGGAGACATAAAAAGAAGTTGATAGGGTAGGGGGTACCCCACTGTCCTGATAGGGTGAATGTTTTTCTCCTCGCATTACCTTATTAATTCTTTTATATTCTCCCAGTTCGTCTGCGTCTCCTTTCTCTTGATTTAACTTATTTATACTATCTTTCTCTTCCTCTATTTAAGTGAACATGATTGAGGGATTGCTCGTGGGAGAGAAACTAGACTTTAAAATAGCCTTAAACAGTAACCATAGAGTAGATATGTTAGGTAGCTCCGCATTTATTAAATCCCCAATGCGTACACTGAAAACCGTTGACTGACAATTGACAGACATTTATCCAACAAAATCTATTTTGTCGGTCATTGTTAGTTCTTGTAGGATGATTGCCACTGAACACCTACAATATCTGACGAAAAACGACAAAATGAATAGCAATGAATTATAGCTTAAATTTTATCAAAAATGTAGGTACTTAATTAAATTGTGTCAAAATAAATCATGGTTCTGCCACACAATAATACAGATTGCCCAAAAGTCAAGCAATCACTAATCGAAAAAATCAATCAATATTCAACAGTTTTTGTTTAGTTAATTTGCACACAAAGCATCTGTTTCGATGTCGTTGGAGAACCTGCAAATTCGTCGGATATCGCAGGATATTGGAGGTGACAATCGTCGGTTGATTTTGTCAGTAATTTTGTAGGAAAATTGTCGGTCTACGGTCTACAGTGTATACACATTCCTTTTCATTAAATGAACTCAAAGGAGATACAGTCGGAATTGTTTCCAAATGTGAGATATGCACATTTATGCAGTTTTTAAAAAGTTGCAATGGAATTGAGTGATCATAAAAGCACAAAGCAGAAGCAAATGATATTATTTTACAGATCCTCCGTGTCATGACAGCCTTGGAGAGGTAATGTTTGTTAAATTGGCAATTCGATGACTTTTTATTACCTTCATGCTGAACCTCAAGAGAATCTTCTTAAGCGTGATCATATGAAAAGCAAGCTGCCACTGGCACAGCAAAATAACAGAATAAAAGACAATGATTTCAATTGAACTTGAAAGATGTAATTGGGTCCACATCACCATTCAGATTCAAGAAGTGAAACATGAATTTATTGAATCATAAAATCATGCCGTTGAAAATTGAATTAAAAACTTGAAATTTCAGCCAAGAAAGCACGAATAATATCGCGACTTTTTCATAAAGACTTCCATAATAATACCGATCATGAAATTCCTTTGATAATCAGCTTGATTTCAGTTTTGTTAGGATGCTTATTAGCAAATATTCATTCCTTTTAATATCCAACTTGTTGCATTCTACTTACATAGAGGAGTCATCTCGGTAGTATAAAAATTGGCAAATTTTGACCTTTTTCAAAAGTGCTCAAATATGTTTTAGGACCACGGGAACGTAATCTCCGCAAGAAACTGAATCTTTTGATATGAAAATTTTCACTGTATACAGATACTTTTTTGAGTCGACACTCTACCTATATAACCCTACTCTATGTCAGTAACCTTGAATATTTGGCATTGTGCAATATCAATTTAAAATTGCTGATATTTCCAGACCTTGCTACTATGACAGAATTGATAAACGTAGACGAAACACTGGAAGTAACACAGGAGTCATTGGAAGAATCAAAATCTGTAAATATGACATACAACTTTGTCAGTGACGGACCTGCTGATGAATTTTCGAAGAAGATTGCACTTGACTTGGGAAACTTCATCCTCGGAGAAGATGTCGGCTCACAAAATTGTCTAAACGGTGAGTTTTTCATTTTATACGGTCAAAAGTCAAAAACGTATATTTCTCGACAAGAGAACACGGATATATTTCAATAGTTTTGTACAGATTTCGCAACATGAACAAAGGCAGTGGAAGAGCATGTACATTATAACACTGGAAGGAGAGGAAATTCCATTATGATACGAACGACATTTGGATAGATTTAGTCACAACATGAGTCACATGAATTGTGTAAATTCATTTAGAGATCAGAAGTATGCAGTATATAAATGGGTCGTTCCACGACGATTCATCCAATGGCATGTGGCACTTAGTCTCCGATTGTTCTGATTTTCGGATATGTTTACAATGCATTAGAAAACACCAAATATGAAATATTAGCTTCCAATTTAGAATATAGCGGATTTTAAAGCTATTTTCAGAAATTTGTTATTTTTCAAAATTTCGAAATTTTCAAAACTTCAATTTTGAAAATTTCAAAAAAAAATTCACGCAGCTTCCCGTATACTTGTTAGTCAACAAGCTTTGCATGCAGTGTTAGCTTGATATAAAAGAATTCTTGTATGAATTTAAATGAGCAACTAGCACAAAAACACAAAAAACACATACAAAACACAAAAACCAAACAAACACACAAACACAAACAAAACAAAACATCAACCCAAAACACACACACCACAACAACCAACAAAAAACAAACAAAAAAACACAAAAACACACACAAAAAACAAACAAACAAAACAAACACAACACAAACACACCACACCCAACAACCCACACAAAAAACACAATACAACACATACACAACCACCAAAACAACAAACAAAACAACAAAAAACCAAAAAACCAACCTACACACAAACAACACAACAACACCAAAACAACAACCCAACCAACACAAAACCAACAACAACACAAACACACACCAAAAACACAACCACCAACACAAACAAATAAAACAACACAACACACCAACACAACCACACACACACACCACAACAACAAACAAAACCAAACACCCACACACAAAACACCCCCCCCCCCCCCCCCAAACCCACACCCCACAACACCAACAACCCCCCCCAAAAAAAAACAACACACAAAATAACACACAAAACACCAACCACAAAACAACAAACACAAACAAAACAAACAACCAAAACAACAAAAAACCAACAAACACCAAAAAAAACACAAAAAAAAAAAACACAACAAAACAAACACTAAATTAAAAAATAAAATAAAAAAAATAAAACCCAAAAAACAACACAAAAAAAAACAACCCCAAAAAACCACAAACAAAACCAACCAACCACAACCCCACAAAAACCCACAAAATTAAAACACCAAAAAACTCCTTTTAAACAAAACAAAACACACAACACCCCCAACAAAAACCACAAACCCCACCCAACAAACACATACACACCCCACAAAAAATAAAAATATAAACACAACAAAAACAAACAACCCAACCACAAAAAACTACACCCCCCCCCCCAACACAACCAAAACTTAAACAACCAAAAACACCACCACACAAAAAATTCAAAACAACCACAAAATCAACACACAAACAACACACAAACCTAAACAAAAACATATCTACCAAAAAAATTACACACAAACAACAACCAAATCAAAAAAAAAAATACCAAAAATCCTCAAACAAACAAAAAACATTCCCCCCCCCCCCAAAAACCAAAAAAAACAACACAAACAACACAACACACACACATCACACAAAACCCACAAACCAAACACCACACCAAAACCCACACCAAACACAACCCACACCCAAACAAACCCCCCCCACCCCCAAACCCCCACCACCACCACCCACCCCCACCCCACAACCAACACCCCCACCAACCCACACACCACCCCCACACCAACACACCCCACACCACCAAAAACAACCCCCATAACACACCACACACCACAACAAACACCAACCCCCCACCCCCCCCCCCACACCCCCCCTCAACCAAAACCACCCACCACACAACCCCCACCCACCACTCCCACCAAAACACCAACCCCCCCACCCACACCCACCACACACCACCACACACCACCCCACACCACCCACCACACACACAAACCCACACCACACCAACACCAACCAAACCACAACCCCCCCACAAACACCCCACCCACAAACCCACACACCACCACCCACAACCACCAACAACCACACCCACCACAACACCCCCAACACACACCCAAACACCAAACCAAAACCACACCCCCACACCCACACACCACCCCCAAAACAACACCCCCCACACCACCACCCAACACAACACACAAACCACACCCCACACCACAACACAAAACCCACCACAACCCAACAACACACACAAACCCCACCACCCAACAAAACCACACAACCCACCCAAACCACCCCACCACCCCACCCACCAACCAAACAAACACAACCCCAAACCACAACACCACCACCACCAACACACAAACCACACCCACAAACAAACCCACCAAAACCACAAAACCCCACAAACAACCACAACAACAACCCCCAACCACAACACAAACAACACCCAACAACCCCCCAACCAAAACCACCACCCAAACCCCCACAAACCACCCACAACCCACCAACCAACCCAACACCCCCAAACCACAACACACACCAAACAAACACCCAACAAACACCACAACCACACCCAAAAAACACCAACCCAACCACCACAAACACACCAAACACAACCCCCACACACAAACACCCCACAACCCCAACAACCACCCACACACCAACCACACCCCACACCACCCACAACACCAACAAACCAACACCCACCACCACAACACAAACACACACAAACAACACCACCCACACAAAACACACCACAACAACCCCAACCAAACCACAACCACAC